>JASJET010000040.1:815000-1255000 GCA_034092305.1 Diaprepes abbreviatus
GAGAAAAAATAAATTGATTAAACGTTACCAAAATGAGTGAATTGTTAATTTAGTATATTAATAAATTTAGTTTCATACTTTTTATTGTTTGATGTTTCTTTTGGCAATTGCTGGACTTTTATAACTATTTCATGACATTCTTCACATGATATGTTCTTTAAGTTAAATTGTGTCTAGAGTAGAACCTTAACAGAAGACATTGTTGTAAACCAACTATTACTACAAATTATTAATTATTAAATTAGTATATATATTTTTAAGTTACTCTTATGGATTAATAGATAATTATAGTCTAATATTTAATACTCCCTTAAGAAATAGTTATATCTTAAGTAAATTTATGTTCTAATAGGTTCAAACAAAAGCATGCCTTAATCTCCGAAACTCTAAAACTTTACTTTTTACAGAGACCATTAGTTTTGTTCATATTGTCATCGTCCCATAAATACACACTTTTTCATTTCAGTAATCATGTAAATAAATAGTTATAAGTTATATTTGTTAGTACGCCTATGACTGTCAAATATATAATTTAGATTCAGATTGAAATGTAACTAGGACATGAACATTGAAACGAGAGGAACTAAAATCAAAAAACTACAATAGTAACATTAAATTAGTAAGTAAGAACAAAAACTGTTGTTACCTCATGATTTAGTGAACATTATAATAAAATATTAAAAAAGTAATATTAGAAGATTTATTTGAATTCATCGAACTAGCAAAGTTATAACATTGATGGCAGCGAAAGGCAAAGCTTATAACAATATAGACAGTCTGTCTCTCCTTAGTCCACTACGCTCCCATTAATGAGAAGACTCACTCGATATTGGCATTTGATGCTTTGATTGCAAAAATTTTGAAAATCTCACTGCCTTAACATACAACATTCAGATAAAATGTCCGGATATTTACAGAAACATTAGGGATATTGTCAGGAAAACTCATTATTTGATCTGGTAACCATAGCTAAGGGCATGTCTGTGGATTAGCGTCTCGATATCACAGATTGTCGTTGAATAGAAATTGTATTATATAATGGCCTTTATTTCATAAACTTTAATTTATATAATGAACACCTGTATTATTGCAATTGTTATAAAATTAATAAAAAAATGAACAAAAATCGTTTTTTTTTTTTTGAGGACCAAGCAGTAATGATCGGTAACAAGCATTTTTAATAAATTAAAACAATTTAACATAATTCATAAATATCTATTATTTCAAAACTCGCTAAATAAAATATATAAATAAAACAACAAAGTTTAAAAAAAAACATAGGTTATGTTTTCATACGAAATATTGAAAATAAACAGTTTCCACCATTTTGAAAGCAGTCCGCTGAAAAGTTAAACATGATTTGGCGTAATGACCTTGGAAAAGGCGGATTTAGGCGGGAAATCTTCGGTCTTTGTCTTTTTTTAAATCTAACAAATCACAATGCTTGAAATTTGACATATGTCTTATTACGCTACGCTGCCGCCGAAATTTTTGGTATCGTGTGGACTCACTCTTAGGTTGAAATTAAATAAGCTGTCAAGGTCAAGTGATTAGTCGGGGCCAGACACGAACTTGAGATATAAAACGCCAGAACTTAATTTTATTCCCGTTTTTGCTAAATAAAATGCAGGATGCCATATGTTTCAAAAAAAAGATACTCGTAGATTGCTGATAATAATATCTGTCGAATTCGAAATCCAATAATAACTCTTAAAATTCTAAACATTATTCACTAAATATTTCTTTATTTTTTATTCTGCAACATCTTAGATTTAGTGCTAGAAAATGACCAAAAAGTCATTAAATTTAGGTAATGTAATGTAAGATGTAATGTTTGAGACAACACCGCCTTCATCAATGGAGATTTCTTAAATTGAGGATTTACTATTTTTTACGCTAAGAAATTTATTTCTCCCATTCTGCATAAGGGTGACATCTAGTATAAAACAACGGAATTAGTTGTGAATGACAGATAAATGGGCAAAAATGGCGGATCTAATGCCCCCTTAATTTCAGTTTTTTAAACTAACAACTAACAAAAACCCGTACTAACCAGAACTAACCAAAAATTTTGGATTGTTAAAGTTAATTTTACCCTTTTTTTTATACAGTGTATACCAGGAAAGTATAAATCTAGGTTAATTTAGATTAGTTCAGGTTAGTTTCTGTTTTCCAAAATCAAGCTAAACCTGAACCAACCTACCCTAACCAAAACCAACCAAAATTTTTGAGGGGTTAAGATTATTTTTACTCAGAAACTGTTTTGAACATTAAAAAAATTAAATTATGTTGTTGACTGAGGACAAATCTTAAAGCCGTTTTACACATACAAGAATTATTCTGAAAATTCTAACAAAAATTTTCAGCAAATTTTTTCCGAAAATTCTAGAGATAATTTTTACAATAAAATACGACTCTGTTTGATACGTACAAGAAATTTGAATATAATTTTGGTGATAATTTTGTCGATGCTCATGCGCATTTTCATCACATGTGGCGTTCCAGCAGTTAAAAAGTTAACTTGCTCTGGGAATAACCTTAAAATGTCGTAAATATGAATGTTTCCGAACATATATAATCAAGAAACTACAAAATAAAGGATATTTTGTGCAAAAACAATGAGTTAATATTAAGTTTAGTTTAGTTAACAAACGTGGGCTGTCAATTCACAAATTTTATTCTGCGTCGATTTTCGCACTTTTTATGCCGAAAATTTTCACCAAAATTTTAACAATAATTCTTTGATGTAAAAAACAGCAAATTAGTTTACGAAAATTTTCAACATAATTATGAGATAAATTTTGGCTATAATTCTTGTGTGTAAAACGGCTCTTATAGTTTATATTATGAAAAAATTTTACATCTGGCAACGTTGCGCCTTTTTACGTGATTTGGCGGCCAGTTGAGATAGTCTGGCGGTTAATGACGTTTCCGAGACGTGGTTTTCTAAGATTTGTGCAAAAATAATTGAAATATATTACGTAAAATATATTTTAACTAGTTCCATTGAAAATAAATACGTAAATTCAGTTTTTAAATAAAATAAAAGTGCTTTGTGAAGTGGCGCTTTTTTTTAGTTTTCCGGGAAAGTGAGGAAAAATAGTGAAAAATCAAGGCCAGAATCGTGTTCTACGACCTCGAAATAGGGGGTAAATGTCAAAATTTCTTCAAAAAAAAAACATAATTTCCATGATTTTCACGCTTTACGAATTTTTACCTAATTTTTTAAGTAATACACTTAATTAAAAAAAAAACAAAGACTACAAAAAATTTTTCTGTTTTCAAATGGTCTTTGCATAAATTAATTACAAATTTGATACATTTCGCGGAAATTCGGCTCTGCCCTTTTTTCCATCCCGACTCACCCTTATGATTACCGGATCTTATTCATTACTATATTTATTCTGATAGCAGACAGTTATACACTACGTGATATTGTTTATTTGAATTTATTTACTTTTCGTATGTCGAAGAAATATTTCAGTTAACTAGAAAGTATAATCATGAGTGCAAAATCACTTTTAGGCTCTACAGATGATACTAACTTAACAGAATGTTTTGAATTTAAAAGTGAAAAGTCTTTGGAAGCACCTGATTATCAGGATGTTCCAGATTTTGTTACTGATATTAAACGAGAAATAGATGAGGGTTCCCAATGTATCGAAAATAACATAACAAATAATTATATGCTACAGTAAGTAGGATAACTAGGCAAATTGTAATACTTATAATTATATTAGTATATTATATTACAGTGTAGTTATCTTGTATTGAACTTCTTATTTCTTGGTATTGGGCAAATTTGATTTTTATACATTACTTTATAATTTTTCTAACAAAACGTCATAGTATCTCCAGGAAATAACGTCCCAAAAATGACCTATTTTGTTCTTTACCTAAACTATAAAAAAGGGCTTATCAAACCTAAGAATATATAATATGCATGCAAAAATTTATTATAATTAATTCTTGAGAGGTAGGTAAATTTTGGCATACCTCTTTTGAAAGAAACAAGCTTTCATTTTTCTTATCTCTTCAAATAATTAGATGACTTCTGCAATTTTGAAACCAATATATAATACCAATCGATAAAAAATATATATCCTTGCTTCTAAAATAGACTTGATTCTTCCATCAGATCGAACTAGTTCTATATATAAATATATATATATATATATATATATATATATATATATATATATATATATATATATATATATATATATATATATATATGTATGTATGAATATGTTTTAGATATGATCAGGAAAGCACTGACACTTATTTCTCATCTGCATTATGTGATAGAATGGTAGAAACTTTTAAAAAAGAAAAAGAAAATTTAGATGAATTGAAGAAAACTGATGAAAATGACTTAATTAATAATCAGCCCAGGTAAATATTTAACTTTGTTCTAATTGTAGTAATTTTTGATATCTCCTCTATCTGGGTAACCCACTTTACACCAATTTTGTCATCCTAGATGTTCATGTACAATCTGCAGAACATTGATTTTTGAAATGCCAGTTTGGCAGCTATTTCTTTCTCGTTAAGTCGATGATCAGACAAAATTAACATTCTCTGGCGTCACCTATTCAGGGATCATCTTCCTATGATTCACATCCCCATCGAAATGACATTGTCCAATTTTTAATTGTAGAAAATGATTGGCAACAATCACTATAAACATCATCCATACATTCGTAGATGTTAAATCTTTGGTAAGAAATTTTATAATGGCAAGACATTCAAGTTAGTTATTTTTAAAAACTACACGACATTGTTTTCCCTTCAATAAAATTTTAAATATCGTATAAATTTGAATTAACATGTGAGGAGGGCCTCAGGTCGAAACTCTTTGAGTTATTATGTGCTAATGTAATAATACAATGAAGAATATTAAGTAAATACGTGGCACTGAGTGACTTCAACCCCAGTCACAATTATATAGTTAACTTTCTTTTTCAAATCAATTTAAAAATAAATGATTTATTAACGGCAATAAATCATACAAATTCCATTTTATATAATACGTCAAATAAGAATAAAAAATCTGAAACGAAACAATCACAAAATATCACAAGTCACATCAGTAATAAAAGAATAACAATTAACTAAAACAATAATACTGTCACTACAGTCTATTATGTATAAAATTCAATTACTTAAAAATTCTTTAATACAACCCTTAAATGAGTTCAGAGAGAGTATAAATGGGTCAACCTTCCTAGGCAGTGAATTCATTTCCCGACTCATTCTGGACATTGGGGTGTTAAATGCATAGTTTGTCCTATGGTATGGTTCATTAAAAAGACTATAGAGAATCCAACAGCCCCAACAATTCAGGAGCGTCAATCATAGAGTTTATGATCTTATAAAATAATATTAGGTCAAGATAGATGCGTCTATTATATAATAATAACAAGCTCATATAATCCTGTATTACACTGAATGGCACATCTTGCTTAAAAGCAACAAATTTCAAGAAACGGACCTGTACCTTCTCGATTTTATTTTTGTATATTTCATAGTTTGGTGCCCAGACTGGAGATGCATACTCCAAGACAGATCGAACCATTGAGCAGTATACAGATTTAAAATACTGCACACTGCTGAAATCAGCTAATGTGCGTTTAATAAAACCAACAATCCTCAAACCACGGCTCGAAATACTATTAACGTGCAGGTCAAAAGAAAGACCACCCTCATCAAATATCACCCCAAGATCCTTTATATGATCTGAGCGAGTCAGCATTGTATTGTGCAATGTGTAATTATAAACTATACTATCTTTTTTCTTTGAGAAAGTAATGGCAGAACATTTTGTTAAATTAAGTTGCATGAAATTGTGGTCACACCACTTAGTAAAACTATCCAGGTCACCCTGCAAGGCCACACAGTCCCCTATCTCTCCAAAAACCTTAAATATCTTAGTTGTCAGCATATAAAAGACATCTGCTTGAGATTATAGAACTCTATGTCATTGACGAAACAATTAAAAAGAAGGGGTGTTAAATGTGCACCCTGTGGGACTCCAGAAGTGACAGGTATATCAGCAGATTCAACGCCATCAATCTTCACCCTTTGTGTTCGATTGGAAAGATAACTTTCAAACCACTTAAGAAAAAGTCCGTGGATACCCATACTACTTAGCTTCATCAAGAGAAGCTGATGATCCACCTTGTCAAAGGCCTTGGAGAAGTCAGTGTAAATAGCATCCACCTGACAACGCCTCCAACAAGACCTGCTCATAAGCCAAAAGATTAGTGACTGCAGAGCGACCACTGACAAAGCCACAACAAGAGGCCTTTTACCTTGTACTTAACTTACAAAATTGATATTTGGTTCAACAACCACTTTTATTATAGTAGGAGAGATCAAACCGAAATTTTGCCGTCATCGGTATTATGGCATTTCTCCCTTATTTATATTTCCTTCCATGCGGACACTCTAGTCCAGTGTTTCCCAAGTGGTGGTTCCCAAACCCACAGAGGTTCGCGAGCTTTATAAAGGAAGTTCGCAAAAAAAATATTGTAATGGCGGAATTTTAAACTAAACATTGCAAAAGGCAACAATCTGTATCGCGACGAGTCTCTATGACGCTGGCGATGCGTGTACGTTCTCGAAGAAACCGGCATCTTCTACTTTGGCAAACCAAGACTTTTTCCGATTACGCACGAAAGAACAAGAATAACGTCTGCCGATATAAAAACGCCTTAGTCACATATAAAGAAGAGTAGAGTCGAACTAAATCGTACAGTGGGCATAAGAACCATAGTGTGTACATAAATATTAGTAGTGTGAACCAATTTTGTATAAATAGATTACAACAAACACCCAAGCTTTACAAATCGCACGTCGAACGTGAAAGTAAATAATAGGATCGTTCCAACCTTGAACAGATTTCCAACAGTTTGCAAATCGTTCTTAACGTGCCTCTTGATCAATTATTGTCTATGGTTGGAAAAACTGAAAATTTTATTTGAAGTTTGTGAATTATAACATAACTCTGCTAAAATATGTGTAGATTTTTCTAATATATTAGAATATTGCAAATGACGGTTTTTATGTGTTTTTATTCAATGGACAGACAAATCCATAACAGATTTGGTACTTTGGCGAGTTATATGTTAGGTTGCAATTAGAGAAATAGTAATATGCATGCGCCTAATGAATAGTCAGAAGATAATCCGCAAACCATTCTGACAGGTTTGAATCTTGGATCGGATAGAAAACTGATCGTTTACTAATAAATAAATAAATAAATAAATGCTTTATTAAAGGTCAAACCATTTAAAAATTTACAACACTTTACAACTAAAAACAAGTTTCCAAATAGATAAAAAAAAACAATAGTAAACAATAAACAAACAAATCCAAAGCATCCGTTAAACTACAGTAAGCTCACATTTAAGACTACATATATAACAGTGAGAAGTAAAAAATTTGGACTATAGATTACGTTTTAAAAAATTTTTAAAACTATTTAAGGACATGTTAAAAATATCCAAATCAACGTGATCACGGGATAATTTATTAGCTAAAATGCACATTCTATTTAGTGGTGCATAGGTGGAATAGTTGGTTCTATGAACATCCACAGAGAACACTTCAACCCATCGACTACTTCTCTGAGGCACATTGAAACCAATATGCATTAGTAGTTCTGGAGAATTTATTATACTATTAACGATTTTAAATAGATAAAGTAAGTCAATGTATTCCCTGCGATGTTCAAGAGGCTTCAAATTTAATTGGAGTAGTAAATGAGGGTAGTTGATATTTTCTTTAGGAACACATAATTTATAAGCTACAAATCTTAAAAAGCGCTTCTGCACCCTTTCTAACTTCAATTTGTGTACATTGCAGAAATGTGACCATATTGGTGAGGCATACTCTAACATAGAACGCACAACACTGCAATAAACATTTTTAAGACAAATAATATCGTTGTAACAAACCCCACGAATTTCATTCCCTTATTAGTGATTTTGATTATGAGTATATGCTCTTTAAAAATTAACTGACTATCCAATATTACACCAACATCAGATATAGAATCGGTCAATTCCACAGACATACCGTTAATCTTATAATTGTACTCAATTAAAGTCTTCTTTCTACAGAACCGCACTGTCTTGCACTTTCCAATGTTAAGGTACAATCTATTGGTAGTACACCATATGCTAAATGCATCCATATCAGACTGCAAATCAATGCAATCTTGCAAAGATCTAATGCACTTGAAAATTTTTAAATCATCAGCGAAAAGCAGTGCCGTTCCATGCGAAAAAGACTTGACGACATCATTCAAAAACAAGTTGAACAGAAGAGGGGCCAAATGCGCACCCTGAGGAACCCCAGATTGTACCCTAATTTCACGCGACAAGTAGTTCTTATATCGTACAATTTGTATTCTCCCCGTAAGATAGCTTCGCATCTACCAAAGGAGCGGATCTTGAATACCAATAGATTTCAGTTTAGTTAAAAGATAAGTATGATTCACTGTGTCAAACGCCTTGGAAAAATCAGTACATATAGCATTAACTTGACAACGATCCTCCAAAGCGCACAACAAAAAGTCAACATAAATCAAAAGATTTGTAACTGTGGACTTCCCCTTACAGAAACCATGTTGTTCTGGAACTATATAATTGCCAAAAACAGTTGTTAATTCATCAGTTAAAAGATAATCGAATATTTTTGAAAGTATGGAACATTTAGAAATTGGCCTATAATTTTCTATATGTGCTTTATCTGAATTCTTATATATAGGGTAAACATAACCCCTCTTCCACTCATCAGGAAAAATCCCACTTTGAAGGGACAAATTATATAATTTACTCACAATAAGTGAAAAGATACATTGGCATTGTTTTAAAAAGAACACTGTTATATTATCAGGACCAGAGCCTAAGTTGTCCTTTAATGTGTTTATCTTATTAAAAACATCAGTGGGTGAAAATGTACACGTTGAAAAATTTATATTAGAGTCACAATAAAAGTTAAAAGCTGCCCCAGGATCGTGATCATATATATATATGAAGATGAAAAATGATCGGCAAATAAGTTCACTATCGAATTTGGGTCGTCGCTAGTTGTATCGTTATATGACATTGTACCCGGAAGAGTGTAACCACCCTTCTTCATTTTTACATTCTTCCAAAACTCTTTCTTATCACCACCCAATATCTTTTGCAGGGAAGAAATGTATTCTTCATAATTCAACCTAGATACGATCTTACATTGAGACCTTAAGTTTGAGAATAACGCATAATGAGTCTTAGAGTTAGTAGTCTTAAATCGTTTATGAGCAATCTTTTTATTAAATATCAATTCTTTAAGTTCAGAACTAAACCAATTAGGAAACTTTGGATTCTTTGATCGCAATTTGGGAACAAAACATTCAATAGCGTAATTTACATACTGATAAAAATAGTCTACAGCAATATTTATATCTAAGTCCTGAAATAGTAGGTTCTAGGAAATCCCACCTAAAAAATCATTAATATACTGATAATTTGCATTTTTAAAGTCATAATAAAAACTATCATAGTCCAATAAATCTTGTCCATTGGCATAATCCACTTGAAAACACAAGGCAGGGTGATAACTATTACAGGGTACTAGAGGGTCCCGTACTAACTGAACTACAGTATTACAGTCATTAAAGATTAAATCAAGAAAAATGACATTGCAGTTGGCGATTGTATTTGTTTGATAAATATTATAAAAAGCAGTCAAGTCACTCAAGACCTGAGCACGATTAGTAATATTACCCAGACACTTAGTTCCATAGTCATCATTCACCCACACCGTATTAGGTAAATTAAAATCACGACAGATAATCAGACGATCATAAGTAGTTTCAGTTAAAATTGTCTCAACAGATGAACAAAATTCTTCAAAGGATTCAAAAGAAGAGTTCGGTGGTAAATAAACGGCCACGACAATAAGTTTAAAGTTGCCTCTGGTCAACTGTAAAATTAAATGTTCAGTATGTCTAACCGCATTTGAAAACTCCAGTGCTGAATATCCACTATGGACAGCAATAAGAACACCTCCACAATCACTCCTCTTACAATCACTTGTCAGTTCAGATCGATCATTACGAAATACTTGGTAATTATAGAATTCTAATTCACTATTTGATATTTCTGCCGTAAGCCAAGTTTCTGTAAATATAAGTATATCATAGGTATCAATGTTGAGGTTTATTATTAGATTCTTTAGTTTGTCACGTGATCGAATACTACGAACATTCTGGTAATAGACTGTTAGTGCCCTTAGCCGTTTTGGATCAGTCTCTCTATCATGGCTACGGCCATTATTAAGTATTCTTACTTGTGATTCTGGGGTTGATGGTTCGGAATTCTCATAAAGTAATATTTCAAGCTGATTCTTCTTAGTAGTAACTCCGGCGTCCTTGCTCCCGTATGGATTGGCGATTGTATCTGGAATGGTTGCTATTTGACTGCTTCCGAAAAAAATTAAATTAATTAATTAATTAATGGTTTGTAACTCTGGTTGGAACGCATTTAAGTTAATGCGCAGAATCCTGACAGAAACTGTTTCTAACGCGAGTTGGAACGAACCTAATTATTGCTTGGTACAGGTATGATGGATCGTGGATTAAAAACGGGTGGTTTTATCAGATCTGGACGAAGAATTAATTGCTTTTTCTGCTTCAGTCTCTGATTTGTAACTAACATAAGGTGGCAGTTGTAGTGAGCTATCGTCCCGCAAGACTACAAGCAAAAAAAAAATAGGCAAACAAAGAAAAAAATAGGAAAGAAACGAAAATATGACAGTGACTATTTATAAAAGGGTTTTTATTTAACCGGGGAGGAGTCAGAATCTAAACCGCTTTGTGTGATCTGTAATGAAATCCTGGCCAATAGCAGTTTAGAACCATCTCTACTTCGTAGACACATTAAAACAAGGCAACCTGTTAGGTATTTAAAAAAAATTGGCAGGTAATAAAAAGTCTTAATGCCCTGGGATCAAAAAGAATTATGACATAATCCTAAAAATAGATGATCATATCCATAGTGACTAAAAAGATATTGCTGAATTATTTAGCAGACAGTTCAAGGTACATAACAATTCAAACCTTAACCTTACATTTCAGACCAAAGTTAATTATCCTACAATATTCTTATAACCCGTAAATTCCGACGAAATTTTTCGAACACTTATGAGTTTACCTAATAAATTTTCAGCGGGACTGGACGACGTGCCCGTATATGTTTTAAAATTTGTCGCACACTGCATAAGTAATCCCTCAGCAAATATTGTTAATGAAAGTTTTGCCACACAGATCTTTCCCACTAATCTCAAGACAGCCAAAGTGATTCCTATATTTAAAAAAGGGGATCTCCAGTGCATCAAAAATTACAGACCAATCTTCCTGCTTCCAGCAGTGTCAAAAGTCTTTGAAAAAGTTATATATACTAGATTATTTGAACATCTAAACAGACTCAATATCCAGAGTAAAAATCAGTTCGGCTTTAGACCTAACAAATCTACTGAAATGGCAGTATTCAACACAATTTCCTATATAAATGAAAGAATTGACACAAATGATCAAGTGGCAGGCCTATATTTTGATTTGTCTAAGGCCTTTGACACTGTGGATCATAACTTGATTTTGACAAAGCTTGGTGCGTATGGGGTCAGAGGTGTTGCTGCCAGTTTGCTGCAATCCTACTTATCGGATAGGCAACAAACAGTCTGCTTTGATAAAAATAATCCTCATTACTTTTCAGATAGAACTAAATTGTTGCAGGGGGTACTTCAGGGCTCCATCCTGGGACCCATATATGTAAACAATCTGGGGGATGGATTGGCCGCGGATAGCGTTTGCCAGTTTGCTGATGATACATCAGGGATTCTGGCGGACACTTCTATGGCAGGACTGTCTCAAAAGTGCACAAACTCTGCATTGAAAATCCAGCAGTGGTGTTCTGATAACGGCCTCACTCTAAACGTAGATAAAACCGGCCTCATTCTTTTTTCAAAGCATGCAACAAGGTCTGAGTCACTGTTTGTGTGGCTTGGGGGTAGATCTATACCTACTTTGGAACAGGTTAAGTTCTTGGGTGTTCATTTGGACCCCTCTTTAAACTGGGAACATCATATCTCAGCTCTTGGGGCTAGGCTTGTCAGTTTGTGTGGTGTAGTCCGAAGGCTTCGTGACGTGATCACTGCAGAGACTGTTAGGCTTTTCTTTCTACCTTGGGCAAATACAAATCTCTTGTCTCTTATGGTATTTCCTTTTGGGGATCATCAAGAAAGGCTATTAATATATTTAAAATTCAGAAACGCATAATAAGATGCATCTTCCACCTACATCCAAGAGCTTCATGTCGACCATTTTTTACTCAGTTTAAGTTGCTTACTGTTTCCTCATTATACTTTAGATCTTTAGTCATGCTTGTCAGAAGGAATGCGGAATTGTTTCCGCTAAATAGACAGCTTTATGGGAGAAACATGGTTATGACTACCAGAGGGGCGAATGATCTAAGGGTACCTTTCCATAACTCCACCTTCTATGAGAGAGGACCATACTATATGGCGATTAAAGCCGTAAGGATGTTGCCAAGAGAAATCTGACTTACCGAGTCGATTAATTGCTTTAAGAGACGCGTAAATGAATGGCTGTCTGATAGGTACTTTTAGTCTTTCAATTTTAATGAATAGTTTTTGTAATGTCAATATTTTTAACTTAATATTTTTTGTTTAGTTGGTGTTTTTTTTGTGTAAAAATTTTATTCCTTTTTAAATTATAATCTTATTTTACAAACTGTAAAACTTTGTTCAGTTTAAATCGACTCTTTTATTACTAATGATCTTTTTTAAATTATTTTGTATCTGTTTTTTTTCCCTTTGTGTAAAGTCCCTATCGAAATGTCGATTAGTTTTATCTTAATTGTGGTAACATCAATATATTTATAATGCTTAATGTTCAACATTTCTTTCTCTGACGTTGCTTTGTTATGCGTTCATAATTTTTTTAGCAAATCAAGGATATTATTATTATAAATGGGCATGTTAAATGGAGAAATACCATTTTACGGATAACGACGAAATTTCAGCTCTATCTCTTAAACCATTATTTCTATTAAACTACAATATTTGTTATTCTTTTCAGTACATCAGTTTACGATGGCCAAGAGAAACCAGACTTAAATTTAAATACATCGCATCTTCAACAAAATGTCCCCAAGAAGTTTAAATGCGATACATGCGATTTTCAAACTAAGTACAGCAGTAATCTAAAAGCACACAGTTTACGACATAAAAAACCTGAAGAAGTTAACATATTTCGGTGTCCTCAATGTGACTACAAGACGATCAGAAAAGATAATTTCAATCGACACTTGTTGCAACATAAGAATCCTAAGAAAATGAACACCGTTCAGAAAAACGCAGAATATATATTCACATGCGATCAGTGTGAATTCAAAACAACCCGGCAACAACATCTAAAGACGCATCGTCTTCAACACGAAAATCCCGAGGAAAATAACATGTTTAGGTGCAACGAGTGTGATTTCAAAACAATCCAAAAGAGTTATTTAGACAAGCATGTCCACCAGCAACATAGTAATCCGGATGAAGTTTTCAAATTTAAATGTGAAGTTTGTGATTACGAAACTAAATACAAGAACGCCATAAAGATCCACGTTCTCAAACACAAAAACTCCGACGAAATTGAAAAATTTAAGTGTGACCAGTGCGATTATCAGACAATCCTGAAACAGTATCTGAATAAGCACCGTCTCCGTCATAGAAATCCCGAGGAGCTCAAGCGGTTTAAATGCGATCAATGCAATTATCAAACGATCCGAAAAGAAGATTTTAACAGACACTACTTTCGTCACAAAAACCCCGATGAAGTTCCAACATTTAAGTGTGATCAGTGCGATTATCAGACAATCCGGAACCGATATCTGACTAAGCACCTCCTTCGTCATAAAAACCCCGATGAAGTTCAAGTATTTAAGTGTGATCAGTGCGATTATCAGTCAATCTGGAAACGGTGTGTGAATAGGCACCGTCTCCGTCACAGAAACCCCGATGAGCTCAGGCGGTTTAAATGCGATCAGTGCGATTATCAATCGATTCGGAAAAATGATTTAATAAGGCACTACCTCCGTCACAAAAACCCCGATGAAGTGTTCCTGTATAAATGCAAATATTGCGATTACCAAACGATAATCAAAGGGAATTTGAAGAAGCACATTCTACATCGACATGAGAACCCAGATGATTCTACGATTAGTGAGAAAGATGATTTTAAAAGCTTGCGTAGTAATAATCCGTAAAAATAAAATTGCTTTCGTGTCCTTACCGCAGTCATCAAAGATGCCAGAAAGGTGATTTGAATTTGTGTTGCGCCAGCATGGAAATGCGAAGGAGATCAACAAGTTTGAATGCAACCAGTGCTATTATAAAACCGACCCAAAGGATTATTTGAAAGAGCATTAATGCTATTTGTTTATTTATTTATTTATTCATTCATTGTATCAACAACTTTACAAAGCCAATAACAGATACAACTAAACCTAATATACTAAGACTACAATATAAGTTAGAACCTAAATAAAAAGGCACTACAACTGCCTACATAATTCATCTTTCACTTGCTTTCTAAATCTGATACAACTTAAATTAAAAAATGTCAATGGTGCCACAATACTTATTAAAATCTCATAATCTTATTAATGGGGAATTTTTATGCAGATTAGTTCTAGGTGCATTAATATAAAGTAAATTTCTGGATCTGGTGTTAACTCGGCCTATTTTAAATGAAAGTTGCTTTAAAAACTCTTTATTCAGTGTTTCCAATCAATTTAAACAAAAACACAACACCCGCTTTAACATGTGCTTCAAACTGGGAAAGTTGAATAAAGTACATAAAAGCTTCTGATCAGTTCCTCTTTGAGGGTATGCCGAGAATGCCTTCTAATGTAAAAACTTTTAAAATCTTCTCTGAACCACCTCCAAGCTGTAAATTTTATTTTCATACTGTGGATCCCAAATTACACATGTATATTGAAGCTTAGTAAGCACCGATGACTTATACAAGACAATCATTGTATTGATATTATTGAAGCATTTACAGCAACTAATAATAAAACCTAGAATTTTTACTTCCTATGCAGTTACATTATCAATGTGCCTACTAAAATTCAACCTCTTATCAAAATAAACACAAAGATCCCTATGTAAATCAGTTCTTTTTAAGGGCGTGTTATTTATACAATAATTAAAATGAGTTATTTGCTTTTTACATGTAAAAAACATTACTACATATATATATATATATATATATATATATATATATATATATATATATATATATATATATATATATATATATATATATATATATATATATATATATTGTTGTAAACCATGTTTTCCCTTAGAAATAAAAAATAATAATAAAAGAGCCACTTCAAAATTTTCGTATTTAACTCAGCCTAAACTTCTTTAGCAAGCTCCGCCTACGCTCACGTGCTCAATGTAACGCTCTCGTTGGCCCATCGCCCTCGTATAAATTGAAATTTTATTTTGGCCAGTACGGGATCACTTAGTGATTGTCGAGGAGGCTGCTGCTACCTGTCTCACTCGCACTCGTAGAAGTGACGCTATCTGAATAATTTTTGGGCATTGCGCGAAAATAGTAGTTTATTACGTGTGAATTTAGTGTGGAATCATCAGTTATGGATGGAAACGAGGGGGTTGGCGTTCTTTCGCCTCCTACCTTGGTGCTGCCAACGACGGACGATTTTAATCGAGCTCGGGCAACAATTTTCAACTTGGAAGCTCGCCTTCAGCAAGCTTCCAACGAGAATAAAGCTATACGCGATGAAAATAAATCTATTCAAGATAAACTCGATAAAGTTTTATCGATGAACGTAGGACTGAACAGTGAATTGAAGAAAATTGTCGCTATGAATACCAATTTTATGGCTCGCTTAGCAAAGTATGAGAATGAAATTGACCTTTTAAAACAAAAAAAAACAATGGATTAATCATGAATAGTGTTCGCAAGCCAGTTGATACCGATCTGGAATTGAATAACACTAATGATACGTTTGATTTTCCAAATAAGAGCAATAATAAACAAGCTAGCAAGGCCAATAAAGGCACAAAATCAAATAAAGCCGCTCCTAAGGCAAATTTGGAAAAACAAACGAATAAAAAGCATGCAAATAATTGTGAGAGAAATTTCAATATTAGTGCAAACGATAATGTTTCCCCCAATATTAATAATAATAACAGTAACAACATAAATGATGAGGAAATGTATAGCGATATCAGTTCTCATCTTAGTGATGACAATGATTTCAAAAACGTCGAGCGCAAAAGGCGCAGAAGTAGGAAAAGTCCTACTAACAACAAAAAACGAGAACTAGATAGTGAATTTCCACCATTACCTTCCTCATCAGATATGAATGTCAATACTAATACTAACGATAACATTGATGATCCTAATTACGTACCAATTATTCCTCCAAAAAATCAGACTAACAGAAATAGACGTGACTCCGTTTCCGACTACAGATCCTCGGACGATGAAAGTAGTTTTATCGAACAACCGAGACTACCTAAAATACCGCCCATTGTACTTCGCGACAAAAGCAGGTACAATGAGGTTACAGATGCTTGCAAACGGTTCAAAATAGAGTTCGGAAACGCAGTCAATATAGCGGAGGGGATTAAATTCCACCCTCAAACCGCTCCAGACTTTGATAGACTCTCTAAAATGTTACAACAAAGTAACATACCATACCACACCTTCGCATTTGCCGAAGATAAACTACTCCACGTAGTTTTACGTGGAGTAGTTGAAGATTGGAGCACTGAGAAGATTAAAGTGGATCTTGAGGGATTGGGATTTACTCCCAAATCCGTCACACGTTGGTTTAATAGGGATCGATCGCTGATGCCACTGGCCCTCATCACCGTTCCTAAAGATCAAACAAGGATCTTCGATATTAGGTTTCTCGATAATATTAAAGTCTGTGCGGAATCACAGAAGAGCAGAACGCACAATACACAATGTCACAGGTGTCAGATGTTTGGGCATGCCCAATCGAGGTGCACCGCAAGTCCCAAGTGCTTGAAGTGCGCTAAGAACCATCGGACATACCAATGCGACATAAGACAGAACGAAAAACCTAGATGTGCCAATTGCAACGGCGATCACCCTGCTAATTTCACTGGTTGCCCTAGGCATCCTAGGGCGATCAGAGAAAGATTAGCTGCTGCGAAAAACAAAAACAATGTTCCTGCTCCCGCTCCAACATTCAAGTGGAGTACTCAGAACAATGGCGCGTTGGCTGCTCCCAATTTGAACAACTCCGCACCTCCTCAATTTCAAGCTTTCATGAGTTTCATGAACAATTCGATGCTGCAATTCCAGCAAAGCATGAACCAACAATTCCAACAGTTCTTAAACACTCTAAACTCACATAATGCATCCGCCCAGTAATGCCGTACATCCGGATCACCCCCTCCTACCTTAAGATTGCAACGATTAATATTCACGGTCTATTGGACAAAAAATTAGATTTAATCAATTTTGTTGAAAGGCAAGAGATCGATGTCCTTTTGATCCAGGAAACCTGGTTAAAAGGGCAGCGATTTACGTGCCCGAATTACATAATTTTCCGTAACGATAGGACGGAAAGGAAGTTAGGCGGAACCATGATTCTGCTTAAAAAGCATCTAATAGCTTCGGAAATATTGTTACCTGACGATATTTTCGAGGGTACTTACATCAGAATTCAACTGAAAGACAAATTTCTGACGATCGGTTCCGTCTACGTTAGTCCGTCCAGATCGTTCAAACTTGAAAACGTGTTAAACATCCTAAATACTGACGATGCAATCTTGATAGGAGGCGATCTAAATTCCAAACATCGAGGCTGGGGATGCCGGGACACCAACACTAAAGGCTTGGTTTTGAGAAGAGCGTCAGATCAGGGTATAGTTGAACTCATCGTTCCCGATGAGCCAACTTACTATGGTCCAACAGGATTGCCAGAGATCCTGGACATTTTCGTGATCAAAGACACTGGTGGGTTGTCTGATCCGTTGGTTCTTCATGAACCAACGTCAGACCACTTGCCAGTGATCATTCACTACGGTGATATTAAGAACAAAGGAGAGGCCTTCACATCCAAAACATTTACGAACTGGAAAAAGTTCCAAGAGATTCTCGATGGAATTAACTATCCGGAGGTGCTTCCGGATTCTGGATCTATCGAGAATTTCACGGATTTTCTTAATAATCAATTACAAGATGCGTTAGCGAAGGCCTCGGTCACGAAAGTGTCCAGGTTCTCGAAATATGGTAACATTCCTGATCACTTGAAGGGTCAAATTCGTATCAAAAACAGACTCAAAAACCGAGCCTATAGAGCTGGTGATCCTGAGGACAAAAGAGTAGCAAATCGTGCTTCAGAGGAGGTGCGAAAGGAGTAAAAAAACCTTTACAGTAGGAGCTGGGAGACGAAGCTGGAGTCGCTGAGCACGGATGACGGCAGTTTATACAAGGTGACACGTAGCCTTACTAAAGGCCCAAAAAATCCCCTCCCGGCGATCAAGGACGCCGCCAAAAATGTCACATACACCTGTTTAGAGGACAAAATTAACGCTTTCGCCGAGAAACTTCGGCAGCAATTCCAGCTCAATCCCAGCTCCAATGCTGCAAAAGATTTCTCTGTCAACAAAACTGTTAATATTTATAATAAAATGGATCTGAGAAGCGATGGCGTACCTAGCGTCAGTCTGGAAAAAATCATATCCCTAACTTCCTCACTGAACGTCAAGAAAACCCCCGGAATCGATGGCCTGCCGAACGCAGCTCTCAAGAAAGCGCCTGAAAAGGTCCAAATTGCTATCAAAAACCTTACCAATGTCATTATTCAATCCGGCCACTTTCCCTCATGCTGGAAAAAGGCTAAAGTGATCCTTATTAAAAAGAAGCAAGAGTCTTCGACCGATATTAATTCATATAGGCCGATTAGCCTTCTTTGCAGCATGAGCAAAGTGGTGGGAAGAATAATACTCGAATTACTAACCGATTTCATTATCGATAAAAAAAGTTCTTCCTGAAGAACAGTTCGGCTTTAGGAAAAGCCACAGCTGCGTTCATCAGACCACCAGATTAACCACCGATGTGTTTGAAACTTTCAACCGTTACTTGCACATGGGTGCGGTTTTCCTTGACGTCAGTAAGGCTTTCGACAAGGTATGACATCAGGATCTCATCGTAAAAATGATACGACTAGGATTTCCAAATTTCCTTGTAAAATTAGTCCAAGGTTTTCTCACAAACAGAAGCTTCGTAGTGTCGGCCGACAATCAAGTTTCGGACGTTAAAGAGATAGAGGCGGAAGTGCCTCAGGGTTCCCCCCTATCCCCCTGTCTCTTTAACGTCTATACTCACGACATCCCGAAAGATAAAGAAACGCATCTTTATCTGTTTGCGGACGACACTGCGATCGGTAAGATCGATACAGTAATCTTAAGACGTCTCCAACGCCATTTGGATAAATTGGAAAAATGGATGTCCGACTGGAAAATTAAAATAAATCCAAACAAAACACAAGCAATAATGTTCTCGAGAACTAGATTCTTTAAACCGTCCGGTCGGATATCCATTTCCAAAGTTTCCATTCCCTGGAAGCAATCGGTGAAATACCTTGGACTAATTTTCGACAGAAGATTAAATTGGAGCAAGAACAACGAGCAATTGCTGAGTAAAGGCAGAAAAGTAATCGCTTCACTCTACCCTCTCCTCAATAAAGACAGCAAAATTAACTTAAAAACCAAATTACTAATCGTCAATCTATTTCTGAGATCGGTAATTTCTTATGGTGCTCCGTCATGGATCACCATGAATAAATCTAATCTGGCAAAACTTGAAAGGTACTACAGTAAAGCATTGAGAATTATCACTAAAGCTCCAAGAGTTGTAAGCAACATCAGACTCAGAGCAGACTTAAACTGTGGTACCTTTCAAGATTTCCTAAAAAAGATCATCGATAAACATTTCACTGATGCACTTATTATTGAAAATTCTCTCATCAATTCCTCACATAGCAAACGAGCCAAGCACTGGCAAAAATTCCAGTTCGCGACCAATTGGTTAGATCGCCATTAAAGGCATAAGAACAGCCTCAAAAGGTCATTCATTCCATCCCTTGTTATTACAATTCCATCTGAACGAAAAAGAATCCATAGACGTTGTCTGATTCAAAAATCCAAATATGATCTAAAGTGACCAGTACGGCATTATCAATTTAATATTCGGAGGAATAACAATACTATGACCTGCGGATAATCAAAACTCAAACCCTCAATACGCAATTTCAGTAATTTAGCGTTAATCTATTGTTTAATTTAATATATTAAAAGTGCTAAAATGAGCACCAAATCAGCGCGACGCTGATTGGCCGAGAGGCAAACTTAAGGCGTATGCCAAAATTCTCACGTAAAAAAGTATAACCGCTCAGTTCACCTCGAGCATTCGACCCGTACGGTACTACCTGCGGTCAAGCGAGAGATTTTTCTACCTGCGATCCCAAGCGATTATTCAAAGTTACGGTTCGGCACCTTAAGTGTCTTTTGATTACATTTGTGATTGAAGGCCCTTTAGGACGAGCAAAATGATGGAGCCAGAAGACCCCGGCGGGACAGTTTTGTCTGATGCCCAGACAATAGACATATTACGCAAGCGTTCTGACAGCTTTCGGAAAAGATCCGATAGCTACAGAAAGCTTGCGGAAGATGCCGAAGTAGCCCTGAGGAAGATGAAAAAAAGAAATGACACTCTTGAGGAGAGACAAGATACACTCCTCAAGAAATTCGAAATAATGACAAAAGAGAATGACTCTCTTAAACAAAGCTTAGTAGAGCTCCAAACTAGGATGGAGACTCTGTACAATAATCTGACGACTCTTTACGAGGAAAATGAAAAACTAAAGAGAGAGAAAATCACAATTCCCTCTCAAATACAACCAGTTGAAGAAAACAACGCAGCCATGGTCGTCGTCTCAGAGCCCTCGGATGACGAAGGCTTTACAACTCAAAAAAAGAGAGGACGCAAGAGAACCAAGAAGAAGGAAGCATTCCCAGAACTCCCTTCTAAACAGAACAAGCCTGAAGAGACGTCAGCAATAATTCACAGCAAACAAGAAGGGAACAAACAAGAAAGTAGTCCAGTGCAAGCTGGAAACAATCCAGTGACCAACAACCCGGCTACCGCCCCGACGCAACAACAAGCCTGTGGCGCCCAACTGGGAGCAAATAACCAACAAGCCCCTCCTAAGAAGGAACAAAAACCTCCACCGATCACCCTGCGCAACAAGTCCAAATACAACGTTATCTCAGGACATTTCAAAACTGAGAGCATTAATTTTGACAAGGCCTTCACCGTTTCAGAAGGCGTCAGGGTACATCCAAAATCTGTAGACGACTACAGAAAAATGAGGAAATTCCTCGACACCAACAACGAGGAATACCATACATACCAACTGTCAGAAGACAAACTCCTACATGTAGTCCTGCGAGGCGTCCTGGAGACCTTCAGTGAGAAGGAAATCAAGGAAGACCTCGTCGAACAAGGCTACAATCCAGTCAGAATTATCCGCTGGAAAAACAATTCAGGACAGCTCATGCCTATGGTGTTAGCACTGCTCCCTAAGGCAGACAGGAGAATATACAATGACCTGAAGGAAATCAGGAGTATCAAGATAAGACTGGAAGCGCAGCATGGGAGACCGACTAGCACACAGTGTAAAAACTGTCAGCTTTTCGGCCACTCAGCGGTGGGATGCAGAGCGCAGCCAAGATGCGTCAAATGCGGAGAAAACCATCATTGGAAGACATGCCAGAAGACCAGGGACACTCCAGCAACCTGCGCCAGCTGCAGAGGACCTCATCCGGCCAACTTTAGGGGCTGCCCTAAATTTCCTAAGCCGAGACAGGCTATCCTCCAGGAGCAGCCACAACCCACAAGAACGCCACCCAAGCAACTAACCAGGATCCAGGAGCAATCCAGGATGGGCACTTTCACGTGGGGTACCCAGGCGCAACACCCTCCCCTCCCCCAACATTGAGGCCAGCCTCAACGATGCCCTCCAAGGCATAGTCCAGGTCCTGGCCTAACAAATCCAGAGCCTCCTCCCTGCCATGCTCGGAGCAGCCGCTAGCAGCCTGAAATAATGGCCAAGCTAGTCACAAAATATCCAAGATTCCTGAGGATTCTATCCTGGAATGCAGACGGAATCAAGGATAAAAAACATGAGCTCCTCAACATCCTCCAGGAGCATGGCATAGACGTGGCACTGATCCAGGAGACTTTTCTGAAGGCCCAGGACAGGTTCAACTACCCGAATTATCAAGTCTACAGGGACGACAGAACCAGGGCCAGGAAAGGAGGCACCATGATCCTGGTGAAAAACAATATTGCTCATTGCAGACCAGCCAAGGACAACCTGATCGCCACGGAGACATCAGAGCTGATAGTGGAGATGGCAGACCACACCAAGCTCCACATTCACTCGGTGTACCAGCAGCACGACAGATACAGGACTCTGGATCCGGCTGATTATCACACCTTACTAGGGAACCCAAACAGGAAGGTCCTGCTAGGGGGCGATTTCAACGCCAGAAACCTCGTCTGGGGCAACCTGGAAACCAATGCGAATGGCACTAAAATCGCAGACCTACAGGACCAATTGCTGTTCAACATCATCACGCCGAATGAACCAACCTTCATGAATGCAAGAACACCAGACTTCCTGGACATGTTCTTATCCAGGAACTTAGGTCTTCAGCATTCCATCAGAGTCCTCCATGACCTCTGCTCAGACCATCGTGCCGTGCTGTTGTAACTGAGGGATCCCAAAAAGCTGGAGCCGGACCTCTGCGAACATGGTACGATCAACTGGGACGAGTTCCGAGATTTCCTGGAGTCCCACACAGGACCCATCCCAAGGATCCAGACCACTGCTGATATAGACCTAACTGTGAGGAAGATCACCAGCGACGTCAAAGAAGCCCTGAACAAAGCAACCGTCAGATTCATCAGGCCAGTTCAGCAGCATGCCAGGATCCCGGAACGCATCCGGGAGATCATAAGAGAGAGGAACCGACTTCGGCGAAGAACTCAGGCTACCGGGGACCCGGCGTACAGAAGAGAAACCAACCGGAAAACCGCGGAAGCCAGAGATGCACTGAGGCAATTCCATAATGAAAGATGGAACGTCAAGCTTCAGAGCCTCCAAGCCGAAGGAGGATCCCTCTGGAAAATGTCCCGGGCACTGACGGGGGAAGAAGGAAGCCAATGCCGGCCCTAACGCACCACAACAATACAGCTACGACCGCCCTGGAGAAAGCTGAAATCCTGGCCGAAATCCTGGAGAGGCAGTTCTCGCTGAACCAGGCTACCACTCCAGACGATGACCGCCTAGCTAAGGCCGCCAGGATCATTGAAATATTCCTCAGGAGCACCCCTGCAGTCCACAACGACCGGTTCACGACGCCAGAGGAAGTTCGGGAGGCCATAAAATCCAGACCGAAAAGGAAAGCACCGGGCCAGGACGGAATCAACAACACTGCACTCCGGAATCTGCCAAACAAGCAAAACACCGAGCTGACAAACATAATAAACGCCATCTTCAGACTCAGCTACTTTCCCGGGGACTGGAAAAAGGCGATAGTGACCATGATCCACAGGAAGGGAAAACCATCCAATGATCCCAACAACTACCGCCCAATTAGTTTACTTCCTTCCATGGGCAAAGTGGCTGAGCTACTGATACTCAGACAAATTAGATCCAAGACAGAAGAGCTCGGTGTGATGCCGGAGGAGCAGTTTGGTTTCGTCAAGGACCTGTCAACGACGCATCAAACCACCAGACTGGTACACCAGATAGTATCAGCTTTCAATAGACGGGCCCACCTAGGCGCAGTCATGCTGGACACGTCCAAAGCCTTCGACAAAGTCTGGCACGACGGCCTAGCAATCAAAATGATCAGGCTGGGTTACCCGCAGCAGGACACAAAGCTGGTACTATCCTTCCTATCAGACAGATCCTTCTCGATGAGAGTCAACGACACCCTCTCCAGACCCAGGACAATGGCAGCAGGTGTTCCGCAGGGATCAACTTTGTCTCCGTACCTCTTCAATATCTACACTTCGGATATCCCCAAGTCAACCCATACCAGTTTATGCCTGTACGCAGATGACACGGCTATCACTACGTCGCACAGGAACCTCCGAGTGATCACAACAAGGCTCCAAGAACACCTGGGAAAGCTCGAGGAATGGATGGACAAATGGAAACTGAAGGCCAACGCGGACAAGACCTAAGCAATCATCTTCACCAAGTCTAGAAAACCGCCCGTTGGCCAACTCCATCTCTACAACGTACCCATTCCTTGGGCCAGCAAGGTCAAATATCTGGGGCTCCTGTACGACAAAAAACTGGTTTGGAAGGACCACGTGCTTGAGGCAAAGACAAAAGCGCAAGGACTCCTAGCATCCCTGTACCCCCTATTAGGTAGAAGCAGCAAGCTGTCCCCCTCAGGAACAAACTGACCATCTACAAGGCCATCATCCGCCCGGCGATGCTGTTCGGCATCACCTCGTGGACACAAATTCCAAAGACAAGGAGACACATCCTACAGGTGATGCAGAACAAAATTCTGCGCATCATCGTCGACGCCCCCTGATACTTGAGGACAGACCAGCTGCACAGGGAATTCCAGATCCCCACCATACTGGAATTTGCCAGGACCACTTCGCAGAAGTTTTTCAGCAAAATCCCTGACCATGCAAACAACACCATCAGGAACGCCTTCCGCCCCTGCCCATTCTATAGACGAGTCTATCCCCTCCCATAAAAGGAGGACCATAAAATATCTTAAGCTAGTCTTAGTGCTAAAAATGTAATTTAGATAGGATAATAATTTATGCTTATTGAGACGTGTAACTAGTTGCACCTATCAGAGAGTTTTTTAGCGAAAAATTACGTAGTTCACCTCTGACATCCGGGCTACTCTTCTAGAGGGGTATTCCGCGATGGAAGAAGACAGGGTTAGTGTTAGCGATGAGCGTTCGCGCGATTCTAGTAATTCTCAAGGGGGGACAGGGCCTTCTATAAACGATTATTATTCTTTACAAAAAAGCCACAAAGATTTGGAAACAAAATTAAATACCAAGCACTTTTAAAAAATTTGGAAGATCAAAAAATCCAAAATCTATCTCTTTTAAAAAATTTAGATGATCAAAAAACTCAATATAATACTCTTCTTAAAAATTTCGAAGATTTAAAAATTCAAAATCAAACCCTCCAAAGAAATGTCGAGGAGCAAAAGAGCCAAAATACTCTAATGATAAACCAAAATTTCGAACTTAATCGACAGATTACTATACTGAACGAAAGAATTTGCACTATAGTGCGGCAAAATGAGGATCTAATTGGAAAATTAGGTAAGAATGACAATGAGATAATTGGTTTAAAAAATACTTTAGTTAGTGACTTCCAAGTTGTTTGCCCTCAGAATGCAAATGTAGAAATTAATAACAGTAGTTTAAACGATAGTGTTAACAACAAAGGTAGCCCCATTCTGACACTAGGGGATTCGAAAGCATGGAAGAGGATAAAACAGTGACGGACTCGGACGAAAATTCTGGGCCCGGAAAATTTGTTAAAATTAAAAACAAGCGACGTAAATGTCGCAACTCAAACGTAAAAAATGAAAATGCGAAAAAAGCATTGACTGACCCAGAATTTCCTCCGCTGGCGACGCAGGAAAATATTGCGATTGATGACATACCCATTATTGTTAGAAATAACAACACAAACGACAATAATAGTCAAAATAACAACAGAAATGAGTATGTCAGCGATGACGACGATTACTCAGAAATGCACGATCAAGCCCCAGTTAAAAAGATAAGGATCCCGCCTATTGTGTTGCGAGAGAAAGATCGATATAATGAGTTAACCGGCTACATGAAGTCGTACAAGATGGAATTCGGGAACGCCGTAAACGTTCCCGAAGGGATAAAATTTCATCCTCCGACGGAGGATGACTATAAATGCATAACGGCATTTTTTCAAAAAAATAATATTCAATTCCATACCTTTTCATTCCAAAATGAAAAGCTACTTCATGTGGTCGTACGAGGTGTCCTGGAATCTTGGCCAACTGAAAAAATACAGAAAGATTTAGAGAACCTTGGTTTCTCCCCAAAATCAGTCACGAGATGGTATAGGAGAGATATATCTCCTATGCCATTAGTATTAGTCACAATTCCAAAAACGGAAAAACGCATATACGACCTGAGATTCCTGGACAATCTCAAAGTAAGAGTTGAATCGCAACGAAGTCGCACACATAACACTCAGTGCCACCGTTGCCAGCTCTTCGGCCATGCACAGTCAAAGTGCACGGCCGAGCCACGTTGCGTAAAATGCCTTAAGGCTCACTTAACGTATAACTGCGATCTCCGACGAGATCAAAAACCGAGATGCGTGAATTGTGGTGGAGATCATCCCGCAAATTTCACGGGATGCCCACGACATCCCAGAGTATTACGTGAAAAAGCGAACATGGCAAAAGATAATAATGCGGGCGCGTCTCCATCACAATTCACGTGGGGATCGCAGGACAATAACAAGCTATCCAACAATCAAAATTCATCTCAAAATTTATCTCATCAACAGATGATGAATAACTTCATGACAAATTTCCAAAATTCAATGAAATCGTTCAACGATAACATGAATAACCAATTCCAAAAATTCATGGTTACATTGACGTCTGTTAACTCATCCAGTCGGCAATGAATATTTTAAAGATAAATCCGGCATATTTAAAGATTGTTACGGTTAATGTTAATGGCATTTTAGATAAAAAATTGGAACTGATTAACTTCATTGAAAACCATAGCATCGATATCCTTCTGGTGCAGGAATCGTGGCTAAAAGTGAAAGATTCACGTGCCCCAATTACGTCATTTTTCGAAATGACAGGGCAGAAAGACCTCTTGGAGGCACAATGGTTTTTGTTAAAAAACATATCAAAGTAGTCACGATTCCCAACCCAGAAGAACATTTCGAAGGCACTTTCGTTAAAATAACTCTAAAAGATCATTCCCTTATTGTAGGTTCCATATATTATAGTCCAGGCCACAATTTCGAAAGTGAAAATGTCATTAATATATTCAACACGAACAATCCGATAATTGTCGGAGGTGATTTTAACGCCACAAATTTAGTTTAGGGCCCCCTGTTTAGATCTTCGAATCATAGAGGTATTGTTTTAGAACATGCCTCTATGCAAAATATACTACAGCTACATATCCCTGACGAACATACACATTATGGGCCGATCGGCCAGCCGACTACTTTAGATCTGTTCCTGACAAAAAACACCGACAGATGTTCAAGACTCACAGTCTTTCACGAACTAAATTCCGACCACCTGCCGGTAATGTTGGAATATGGCGATCTGAATCAAAAAAGTGAGGGTTCATGGCTCAAGACTTTCACTTATTGGTATAAGTTTAGAGAACTTTGGAAAATACCGAATACGAAGAAGTGTCTCCTAATGCTGATTCTGTGGAAGTCGCGGTCGAAGCCCTCACAGAGCAGATTCAGGATGCGATCGCAAAATCGTCAATTACTAAAAAAATTCAATTCTCTAAATACGGGAATTTGCCAGCAGATCTAAAGGAAAGGATTCGTGCCAAAAATCGACTCAAAAACAGGGCCTACAGAACAGGGGACCCCGAATTAAAAAGAAGAGCTAACAGAGAGTCAAACGAAATTAAATCTGAACTCAACAATTTGTACAATGAAGGCTGGGAATCCAAAACTGAATCTCTACAGGTTCAGGATGGATCTTTCTATAAGATGACAAGAGCGCTAACAAAAGGGGCGAAAAAACCTCTACCATATATAAAAGATAATGGAAAAATCTACACTGAACCTGTAGAAAAGGCAAATGGATTTGCTGAACAATTCTTTAAGCAATTTCAGCTGAATCCCAGTTTTGATCGTACAAAAGAGGACAGAGTTAATAGAACGATTGAAATTTTTAAGACCATGCCACCTGTTGACGAGATAATACCAGTCTTTAGCCTTGAAGATGTCAAAGATATCACTTCCAGGCTTAACATTCACAAAGCCCCTGGTCTTGATGGACTGCCTAATGTAGCTATCAAAAAATCACCAGATAAAACCCTTTTAGCTATAAAAGAAATTTCCAATGCGATTTTAACATCTGGCCATTCTCCAAACCTTTGGAAAACGGCCAAAATCGTTTTGATTAAGAAAAAGGGTGAGAAATCCAACGAAATCGAAGCTTACCGACCAATTTCTCTATTGCCTAGCTTAAGCAAGGTAATAGAGAAATTGATTCTGACCAAATTAAATAACTTTATATTGGATAAAGATATTTTACCTCCGGAACAATTCGGATTTCGGAGGGATCATAGCTGCGTCC
The DNA here is from genome assembly GCA_034092305.1 of Diaprepes abbreviatus. Lineage (NCBI taxonomy): Eukaryota > Metazoa > Arthropoda > Insecta > Coleoptera > Curculionidae > Diaprepes > Diaprepes abbreviatus. The sequence goes on from JASJET010000040.1 coordinate 843,549, forward strand.
ATCAAACGACCAGGTTAGCTGTTGATATAACAAAAAGTTTTAACAGAAAATTTCACACGGGAGTGGTGTATTTTGACATCAGCAAGGCTTTCGACAAAGTCTGGCATAACGGGCTGGCACTGAAAATGATTAGGTTGGGATTCCCCAATTATCTTATTAAATTATCCCTAAGTTTTTTGAAAAATAGAAGCTTCGTGGTGTCAGCTGACGAAGAGATATCCGAAAAAAGATCGGTGGAAGCAGGGGTCCCGCAAGGTTCTCCTCTTTCACCGATATTATACAATATATACACCTCCGACATACCGAGGGAAAAACATGTGAATATATATCTCTTCGCGGATGATACCGCGATAGCGGCCACTGCTGGCAAATTCTGGTTAATCACCACCAGACTTCAAAAACAAATTAACAAACTCGAGAAATGGATGCAGGACTGGAAAATTAAAATAAATCCGTCAAAAACGCAAGCTGTGATGTACACAAAATCCAGATTTCCAAACCCAGACGAGCATGTATTCATTTCTCGAGTGAAAATACCTTGGAAAACGCAAGCGAAATACTTATGGATAATCTTCGACAGAAGATTGAACTGGTCGGCCAATAACACTGCATTACTCTCAAAAGCAAAATGTAGCGTGGGTGCTTTATATCCACTTTTGAACTATAGAAGCAAATTAAACCTCAAGCTAAAATTAATGCTTGTCAATGCCTTTATCAGAGCTATAATCACCTTTGGTGCTCCTACTTGGATCACCATGGGTGATCGTAGTCTCCACAGACTCGAAGGTTATTATAACAAAATTTTGAGATTTATTACCAATGCTCCTTACTTTGTGAGGAATTCCATAATTCAAACAGATCTTCACATTAATAACCTTCGAGATTTCTTGATAAAGGTATTGAGAACATATTTCGATAAAGCAGCCACGCTACCCAACAACTTAATCGTCACCTCGCATACCCTCAAAGATACCCCGAGAAACAGATTTTCCTACCCAAGAAATTGGATAGACAGCCATTAAGGGGACAAACAACTCGCTTAGCGCAAACCAATCTCATAAGAAAAACATAAAAAATTCGTCTTAAAACAAAGAAGTCAATGAGCGTCGGCTCGACTTAAAATTACAGATATGACCTGAGATGAGCAAACGTTAGTATTAATACAACTTTCATGCGTTTAACCTAGGTTGGGCGACAAAATTTACTTTTCTAAATATTTTTCAATTGAAAACTTTAACTAATTAATTTTAATTCACTTAGTAAAACTAAGTTTTACTTTTCCATTTTTTACTAACCTCTGATTGGCCAGCTGAGTTTTTTAGGGCGTAACACATGGATGAATCACCACATGTGTATAAATACAGCACCAAAATTTTACTCTTTCTCTTCTATCAGATCTGACAACGAGAGACACGCGTAGTATTATTACCGCGGATCTGATTCGGTTCTTCTGTCGTTTGATCGATTACACGCTTTTTAGCTGGTCGATCCCCGTGTCGCGAGATCACCGTCGTTGGCCCACTATCCAGCAGTTGCACTTAGCTGGTGAAAAGCCACGGGGATCTTCAATTGGTGGGCTTCTCGAGTGTTTAATTACTCCCCAGTAATTAGCAGCGTGTAATCGCGATTAGGGAAGTTTTTCAATTAAAACGAGAACAAGGCATCAACTAATTTCCGCCTGGAAATAGTATCAGGGTAAGCGGGATAAAATTCCTATTGTTTTGCGCCCAAAGTCCTTGTTTCTCGTATTTTCTAGTTGCAGATTCGGACTTGGCTAACCACAGTGTTCGATAAGTGTTCGACACTGTGGGACGAACCAGTCGTGCAAGTTTTTCCGGGAAAGAAGTATGAATTTTTCTCATGAACTTTGTCTGAAAGACTGTAAACTTTTTGTAAAATCCTTCAATAACTGTAATGTTAGTGAATTTTACGTGTAAACATTTTTCATAAACTTTTACTATTTTTAAATATATCAGTTTCATTTTATCTTCAATCAATTGAAATTGATTTATTAAACATTTTTATTTAGACATACTAAATTTTCACTTAAACTTTCATCATTAAAATTTAAACCTCAATACTCAACTTTATTCACAAAGGGTTGGAAAAAGTATGGGTAATTAAAAACTTTTATAAAAACAGTACGGGTAGTAACCATAAACAGTGTGGGTAATACCCAAAAAAGTAAGGGTAACACATAAAAAGTATGGGCTACTACTTTTATTATTATAAAAAAGTATGAGTAACAGCTAAAACCATTACAACAGTAAGGGTAGCTGGACTTAGACGCCGGAGTCAATTTGATACCACTAATAACTATTAAACAATACTTATGTTAACAACTTTAATTAAATTTTAACTTTTCATATTAACTTTAATAAATACCACTAACAGTCGTTGAAATATAATTTCTCAATTTTTTACTTAACATTTTGATTTAACAATTACTAATCAAAATTTTGGCTCCGATGTTCTAAAGATTAAACTAAATCTAAATAGATTTAATAAATTAACCTCCTGATTTTGTGACAAGTTATTTATTTTTGTTTAAAAATAAATAAACAATTTATCTCTCTGTAAAAGGAAAGTTTTTTTTACTGTTTCCTTTAGAATAATTTTTTTTATTAAAACTTAGACCTATATTTGGGTTATATGTATAGTAGTCAAACTACTAATTACCTTTTGTACAGGGTGTAACAAAAGTGTTACCCTATTATTAATATTAATATTTATTTTAATTTTCTATTAGAGTCCAATCTTCTAAGAATTAATAGAAGTAGACTTACTTTTAATTTTCTTTTATTGTGTTGAATAGATTATCAACCAATTTAAACTTAGTTTAAATAAACAGAATTTGTTTATTTTATTTTGTTTGTAAATTTCAATTTATTTTTCTTTATTTTTGTGAAGGAACAGGAGACATCCTGGAAATCCTTAGTTTAAGTGCGCAACATAACAGTTCGAACTTGGGGTATAGTAAACAATTAACTATTTAATAATAATTTCATTAATTAATAACAACAACTGATTATTAACAACGATAGGTGATAACACCTTATACCTATAGACAAAGTATTGACACGGACACTGGACTAGACTTCGACTACTACCACTTTTCTTTAAATTTAAATTCATTTTAACTATTGAATTAATTAACAACAAATTTAAATTTTTTAATTAACAGCCCCACCTTGAGTAATAATTTCGTGCCGAAAAACTTAATCAGAAATTTCTGAAAGATTTCCCATTTGGGGAAAATTAGATCCTAATAATAAATAATAACTTCTTTCTATCATTATGTCTAGATCCCCTTTGTTTCATTTTTCAGTCCGTGTCAAATGAGGCGGGTGGCTTTCGAAGCTCCCCGGGTGGTATTGGAGGGTCCTCTGCGGTGGGTTCGCCCGTTGCCGAAATCGACACGGCAATATCCCCGTTTAATCCGACACTTACAACGACAAAGACACCATACGCCTATCTTTCGGATCAGTTAGGGATTTGATAACAAAATTCAATAGATCAAGGTTTCCTAATTTAAGTGCAGATTTAGAATTAAGTCAACTGAAGACCAATAGTAACCCTTACTTTGCTCGAGATGTTAATAAAACCGTATCCTCGCAAACAAAAAATTTGTTGCGATATCCAAGTTACCAAGAACAGGGAAAGAATAATGAAAATTTAGCTCCTTCTCTAAATGTTCATAATTTTCACACGTCTACGCACAATAATCATTCAAATTCATATACGCAACAGTACACAACAAATCCTATAGGGAGGACACAGACTGGACGAAACAAAACATTTGACAAGACATAGACATATCTCATTAATTAATATTTTAATTCAAACTTTACATTCTAAAATAATTAAAATTTTAAATACTTTAAAGTAAATTAATTAAAATAATCAATCCCAGCCCCATAATTAAAAAAGCCCCCGTGATTAAAAATTTCGTGCATAGAAAAACTCCCAGAAATTTCTGAACAAATAAAGTAAAATTAAAAACACAGATACTTCCATCTAATTAAAATGTCCAGTCCCCATTTGAAACATCAGACCGTGTCCAATGAGGCGGGTGGTCTTTTAGACTCCCCTGGTGGTTTTGGAGGGTCCTCGGCGGCGGGCAATCCCCCCTTTTTCCCCCACTGACAAAGGACAAGACATAACAAATACTTCTCGCAGATCAGTAAAGAGTTTGATAGAATTCTACGAGACCACCTCGACTCCCGAGGTTGGTCATAGGTTTAGTCTATGAGACTTTAGATTTAGCTATACACCTAGTTTCATTAGTAAACCTAGAATTAAGACATACCAATCCTCATCTAGACAAAAAATTGTTTTGAATGTATCATCAAAAGACATCCAAAGATATATATCAGTTTCGTTTGACACTTCTGCTGACGAGCCGAGTACGCACTCGATAAAAGAACCAACTAACATTATACAAGTTGAAACAGAGCGTGATCCTAACCTTGAAGAGGTACCGGTTCCTCAAAGAGTCTTAGAATACGCAGGAACCAATTTTCCGTTAGTTACCGATATTACTAATGAAAATTTAATGATTAATAAAAATAAAATGCAATACGGAACGGGTACAATCGAACAACAATATATATATAGTTTTAACTTTATTTTTTTTGTTTTGTGGCATATTACAATTGTATTTTTCTGTACAAAATGTAATGAAATAAATTTATCTATCTATCTATCTATCTATCTATATATATATATATATATATATATATATATATATATATATATATATATATTTCTATTTATTTATTTATTTTATTTATACATCACTAGATCTTACAATAATTACACAAATTACATATACCCATAGGGTGTAGATCGTGTCACACAAAGAAAAAAAATAAATACTAATGCTCATTCTGCAAGCACTTTAAACAAGTCCAGAAATATCCTTATCTTCTAGATATTCCTTTAAGCTATAGTAACATTTTCCTATAAGAAAACATTTTAATTTATTTTTATGTTTGTTGGCCATAGAACCCCGATAACTTTTGAAAGTTTGAGGTAGTTTGTTCCAAATTGATACTATGCTATGTGTTACGTTACGTTGAACATAACTGAAATCTGGCAAAAGTACACTCCTGTTTCTTGTATTATAACTATGATTACATTATACACTCATATATGTACAGGCTAAACAATGTTAAAACCTTTCAATAAAAACATTTTTGCAGGTTTCAATTTGTTTGCATTTTATAAATTATTCTGACACATCTTTTTTGCAGTATAAATATTCTGTCAGTATCCATTGAGTTTCCCCAAAATATAATACCATATCTTACTCTAGATTGTATATAGGCATGATACGCTGTCAAAGCGGCATCAACATTTATCATATTTGCAATAATTCTAAGGGCATAGCAATATCGTGCAATGCTACCCGCAAGCTGATCCACATGAGGTATCCAGTCCAATCTACGGTCAATTTGAATGCTCAAAAACAAAAAGCTCTCTACCGAATCAACTACCCTATTCTTATATTGAACCGATATTATATGTTCATTACGTACCCCAAAGATGAGAAGCTTAGTCTTCGAGACATTCAGCAGCAGGTCATTCGCAGCAAACCACTCGTTCAAGCTCACAAGAGCACCCAGGACATAATCACCACACTCCCTTATATTCTCTGCCTTGCATATTACTGAAGTGTCATCAGCAAACAGCACAACATCACTATCGATGACATTTATACACACACTATATTATTTGTGTATAATATATCCAAAACCGAGCCCTGGGCTACTCCTCTTCGTATGTATAAAGGGTCAGACATCAAGTGCTCCCCACTCATGCTTCTTCCAATTACGCGTTGTTTTCTTTGAGCCAGACCCTATGAGCTTCAAAGCAACACCTCTGATACCACACTGCTCGATTTTTTCCATGATCATGTTCCTTGCACCATCTCACAACCGCATTAAAATCCTCTTGCAGAGCCCTCGCATCTGATTCATCTCTAATGGCACGAAAAATTTTATAATCATCCGCCAAGATAAGGCCGTTTGCAAATTTCACATTCACACCTATGTTAATAATAATCAGTAAAAACAGAAGTGGCAAGTGAGGCACTCCTGAGGTGGGTACATAACTTTGAGACTTAAGTTCAACAAATAAAGTTCTATCATGCAAATAAGATATCAGCAATGAAACAATGTTTGGATCTATAGAAAAATCTTGGAGGGCAAGCACTATTTCACTAAAAATTCACTCTTTCAAATGCCTTCTCTAAATAATTAAAAATTACATCAACCTGATATCCTTCTTAAATTGATTCGTGAACAAACCGAACAAAGTTTACTAAATTTGTAACGGTTGATCGGTATGGCAAGAAACCATGTTGTTGGTCTGAAATTCTATGTCTACAATCGTTGTCATAAAATGGCCTTAACATTTTACTACTAGTTTTAGATTAGGCTAATATTAACGTGCTCTCAGTGCGATTATCAAATTTATTTTAAACAGAGAAATATTGAGGAAGTTGTTGATTATCTTTTAGTCAGAGTAGACCAAGTGGGTTTCGTTCTTGTCGAAGTTTTCGATGATTCTGTCTAACTCCAATTCTAACCTGAATATAGTTCAATGTTATTGCAAAAGCTGCAGTGACAGGTTCTAGTAACCTAAGACAATAATCTGGGTTGATTTTATTCAACTGATTTAAATAATGATTAAAATCACGATTTAAATTACTTGATTTCTGTCATAAAAATCATGTTTTAAATTAAAATAGTATTTATTATATTTCAAACAACTTGCGAAAAAAATTCACAAATGACTACAGCTACAATGCACTAGGTTGTACGCAGCTCTCGAGACCGTACAGTGTATCTTACTTATTATAACATCCAATATATGTCCCAAAGAACTAACGTTTTTATTGTGCTGTCATAGAAATCCAGAAACCCTGTCAATTCAGTTAAATAAGCGTCTTTAATACCATTTTTATAAAAATTATGTAAGTTCGAAATGTAAAGTCTCCAACAATTACAAAATGTTGCCCTATTACATGCGATAAACTCTCAAAATAATTAACCAAACATTCATAAACCTCCAGCCCACAACTGGACGCAATGTGAACAACAAAAAAGTATATTTGAAAATAGTCTTTAATTGTTACCCTCACTCCAAGTAGCTCAGTGTCGTTGTTAGTAAATTCAATAATCAGCCTGGCACTTACAAACGTTTTTTTGATACCCAACAACACTCCACCTCCTCTTTTTTTACCACCCTGTTCATGTTTACGATCCTCGCGGTACACAGAAGGTTTTTGGGAGAAACTCCCGATCAAAAACTCCTTCAGATAGCCAGATCTCAGTCAAGAGGACCACATCGAATTCGCCCTGAGTCGCACGAGTTAAAAATGTCTTGTGTTTTGGTGTTTAGGCCTTTTGCGTTTTGATATAGTATGGTTAGTTCATTTTTACCCCTGATACCCCTATAATCCGCTTTACTAGAATTGGCCCTCTGTAATTGCTACCCAAGCCAAGTATAGTCGATCATTTCACGCTGTTTTTCCAGTAAATTAAGATATGTTGGACATTTTATATCATATGAAGAGTGTGAAATCTCCAGTGACAAGTTGGACTTCTTTCGATAATTTACGGTTAATACACTTTTAAACGGTGTTACTGCATTCCTTTGCATCATGGCCTAAGCTACTACATTTTCCACATATATGTTGTGATGTACACTTTCTAGACATATGGCCATAACCATCAGAGTTATAGTATCTTACCAGGCCGATGTGTTCAACACAATGATATGCTCTACAACCCAGAAACAGTCTCCATGCCGCTCGTGACATAATGTGGTAAAAAGTCTTTGGTTCACATTCCAATATTGTAAAGTATACTCTGGCCATTTTTTTTTGTTGTAACCTTAATTTCAGATTTATCATTAATTATTTTGTCATTCTGTAGCTTCAACATTTCCAGTGACTCCTTTTCATTCTTCTGACGATCCATTCCAACAACCTTAACACAAGATATTTTCTTCCTTGCAATAGTAGCTTCAAATGCCTCTCCTCTAACTAAATAATTATTGAAACTATTAAATGTATATTATCACGGTCACCGAAAACCTATCGTTGTTATGAATGATTTTTCAGCACTCATAAACAGTTAATTTATTATATTTTTTTCGTCCTTAAGCTGGAATTCATCAAAGACTAAAAAAAGCCAGTGCAGTTTTAAGCTTTCTTCATATTTGGCTATAGATTGAAACTGTTAAACTTGTTTCAAATTTGTTTCTTTTGTTAAGTTACAGTAAGAGATAAAAATGTATGAAAAAGTCTGTTTTACTGCGCTGCGTAGTAAATTCAAAATATCGCCAAATTTATATGTTAAATTACTCGGAAAACTTCACCTTTAATATAAATTTTGTACAGATCATCGACATTTCCTTTCAAATTATGCTAGCTAGATATGTCTACGCACTAAGTTATATAGTGTCCTACACATGTGTGGGCGATACCTATAGGCATAGACATAAAAATTACAGAACGTTTCGATGAGTAGTATCTCTCTTTCTTATGACTAAGCACAATACTCCAAACTTCGTTGGATACCCCTGTCACCTGACCGAAATTAGAAAGAGAGGTATTACTCACCCAAAATGCTCTATCTCTTTCTAAGCGTGAGCTAATTTTCTTCTATATGATCCGCAGTCTATATTAAGTACTGTTAATTACGGTAATGTCTAAGATCACTTCAAAACATTTCATATAACCTTACATGTCATCTCACGTAACCTCACAAAAAGGCAAAAGAGCACTGTCATGCGCCACACGCGCACCCATGATAATAAGTTATATGATATGTTTATTCTAAAAATTGTGCAAATCTTTTGAATAAATTGTTTAGTGCATCCAATAATTCGTGAGTTTTTTTACATAAATAACACCTGAACACCATTTTAACTATTCACATGAACTTTTGTGATCAGTGATCGTAGAATAATTTAATTGGATAATTTTCTTTTAATTAAGTCCCAGATCAATACCATACCATAGTTATTTCAAATATTGATCATAACTTGCCCTTTTTTTCACATTTATAGTTTGCTAAAATAGAAGTCACCATAACCTAGTTTTTTACTAAAAATATAAAAAACGACTTGCTGTTTTGAATTAAATTTCAGTCGAAGTTAATAATAAATGGAGTTTCTTCAATTAAAATCACTTTTAATAAATTTGGTCGGACATTTTTAATTGACAAACGAGAGAAACTTTACCCGTCATTGCTTTAACAGAAGCTGAATATATCACGGCTGTGAGTGTTGGTGTCGCAGCATAATCAAGCACCGACATCCGGTAACGCTCTCAGGAAAGAACCCTCCACCACAGCACTCTCCAACGAATTTTGACACAAGAGTTGTATCTACATGCTTATAAGATACAGCTGAATCAAGAACTGCAGACTACAGCGCTATATATATATATATATATATATATGTAGATAAGTTTTGTCCGTGTAATTTAAAATAAAATAGAATAAAATATTGGCGAAGCGGACGTGAAAATTTGTCAATCTACATGATTCTCATATTAAAAAGTGCGGAGCACTCCAAAATATGGAAAAACTCCGGGTCCGACAGATGGCGACAGCGCTGTTTCGTCCTAATATGGGACTCGTCAGGCCACCGCAGTCGGTACAAACCATCATCTCGCCTTTGCATCGTATAAAGCCGAATTTATAATCAAAATACGGCAAATAAGACGACAAAGGCGACATCTCGATGGTCCACTTGATAATACAAGAACCACACAGATTAACAAAGTTTGTAAAAGAACCGTCATATGGTGGCGCGACGGTGAATTAAAACAGAAATATGTAAAATCGAGTACACGAAACGCGCTGCCCAAAGGATAGGGGTCGCTGTCGCCATCTGTCGGACCCGGAGTTTTTCCATATTTTGGAGTGCTCCGCACTTTTTAATACGAGAATTATGTAGATTGACAAATTTTCACGTCCACTTCGCCAATATTTTATTCTATTTTATTTTAAATTACACGGACAAAAACTTATCTACATATTTATTTACATGTTTGGCTTTTAAACACGCTAAACGATGCTCTCATGGTGAGATCGTTTGGTGCGGCACGTGGCTTTGGCTGCTAAAATAGGCGGTAGGCTTGCTTGCCAGTACCGAAAAATGCGACCCCTATCCTTTGGGCAGCGCGTTTCGTGTACTCGATTTTACATATTTCTGTTTTAATTCACCGTCGCGCCACCATATGACGGTTCTTTTACAAACTTTGTTAATCTGTGTGGTTCTTGTATTATCAAGTGGACCATCGAGATGTCGCCTTTGTCGTCTTATTTGCTGTGTTTTGATTATAAATTCAGCTTTATACGATGCAAAGGCGAGATGATGGTTTGTACCGACTGCGGTGGCCTGACGAGTCCCATATTAGGACGAAACAGCGCTGTCGCCATCTGTCGGACCCGGAGTTTTTCCATATTTTGGAGTGCTCCGCACTTTTTAATACGAGAATCATGTAGATTGACAAATTTTCACGTCCGCTTCGCCAATATTTCATTCTATTTTATTTTAAATTACACGGACAAAAACTTATCTACATATTTATATACATATATATATATATATATATATATATATATATATATATATATATATATATATATATATATATATATTTATGCGGCTTTCACGGATTCCTCCGTGTGAGATGCAATAGCAGTGGATGTATCCACATTATGCTGTTGTAGTGCTGAAATCACATTCAGCAAACGTACAACTATATGCAACTCCGTGTGTGAATAAAGCAAAATGCGTACAGTGAACGTAAACTTTGCTCCATCATATCCTTTCCGTGTTAGAGGTTGCACAGTTTGAATAAATTGCTAAAAAACACAATTCAGCCTATTCCACCACCACCGAGATGGTGGCCTACCTGTACCACCGCAATGAGAAGAAAGTTAAAAAACTTACCACCTCCGCTACAGTGATACGGCAGAGGTACATGTTTGGTTTCTCACTAGATTCATCAGGGAACCGACATGCACCTGTCTGTGCACAGGACAGATCGGAAGGAAGCATGCATCACTGAACGCGGCTTCGCCGACCTCCCGGCCGGATGGCGTATGTATGTTTATGCGGCTTTCACGGATTCCTCCGTGTGAGATGCAATAGCAGTGGATATATCCACAACAACAGCATAATGTGGAAGAAAGATAATTTTTAACAGATATTGCAGTCAGAAAATATTCTGACCATTTTTTTTTCGCCCAATATGCTACTAGAAAATGATTGATTTCGCATGGCAAACCAATTTCGATATATTTATATTGTCCACCAGTTTTATTTTTGTCTTGTTTGATACTGCCAAGCCAAAATAACAACTGCAGTAATATCAAACGTTCGTTGCTTCGGCCAACTATGACGCGTAATTAAAAAAAAAACAGAAAAGAGGCTGGAACAAGACATTCGTTCGACCTCGCCTTGTCTCGTCCTCGTTTGTCCTGAGATGAGGAGGCACTTTTACACTGGAAAAAGTAATTAAATTAGAAAGAATACTGCTATTGTCATATTAACAGGGTAAGAGTAGATATTTTCAAATTTAATTTTTAGAAATATTGGCGAGTTTCTTATTTAATTACACTTTATTTGACCATTATAACAGAAGGTAATTCGGCCAGCTCTTCTTCCCTCGACCGGCGCTTGCAGTCTTTTATTCTGGCAACCCTTGGAAATGTTTCCACGTTTTCCAGGTTTAAAGGATTCTCGTGGTTGAAACCCTCGTATAGTCGGGCATGTACTCCCGAAAGTCCCTAGTTTAACAAATTGTTTGGTCACGTATGCGACCGACGTTTACACAAAAACAATTTACCACTTATATGGCAGACATAAACACAATTTTTAGGCCGATTACAAACTTTTTTAAACGACTAAGGTTATGAAATTTCCTTCATCAGATATAATCCTATTGTTCATACCCATTTCTGTCACCTACATTTCCGCGCCACGTCCTTTCACAACAAACATGACCCTTCATGTTTTTCCAGCCTCAAAGGAAAACGCAACGCGAACGGGGATTGTAAGAATTACCGCTTACTCCCCTTGGACTTCGTGAAACCTCCCACAATCGCTCATTAGAATTCTCACCCTATATTCACCCCCACACGTATTTTCCTGACTTTTTTCGGGACGTTCACAGGCCCCGATGTGCACAATGTGAATACAGGAAACGAACTCCCAAAATAGTGTGTAAAGTGCAATATTTCTCTTTAATTATTCAATGAACAGTCAATTCTTATTTGTAAAACACCTGATCTTGAAAATTCAATGTTAACTTGAAAGTGTTGGTTACTCAACCACTTGATGTTACCATCGAATGTGTAGTACATAAGCGATATCGCGGTATTTGTAATTTTTTTACAATTTTTCCTAGTGTAGTATAGCGGCTCACGAAGCAATCAAGGTCACGAAAATTGGACCCTTCAAAATTAAAGGTACTGCAAAAGATGCCACATTCGCAAGATGATAAAATCTGTGGCTTCGATCATACTCTAGATTTAAACAACAATAGATTTATTTGAAGGATGTTTATGGTCGGTGGGGGAGACGCTTTTTTGATGTTTGACAGACATAAACATATTTACTTATCTTAGGGCTATTCTTTTGAGTCATTATCACTTTCACTTCTATCACTTGAAGTAATCATGATCACTTCAGCCCAATGTAAAGTAAATGCATATTCAAAAGAACATGAAGTTATCAGTTTCACTTTGTTCACTTTGATCAATTGATAATTACTCAAAAGAATATAGCCCTTGTCTTTCAGTTTAATTGCTTGTCGTGACTTTTTTCGGTGTTTTTAAGTGTTAGAAATTACTATAAATGCGAAGTTTACAATTAATATTAACAAAAAGAGGATTTAAAAACATTTTTATCGGTAAATATTGTTAGATATTGTTTACATATTGAAAATAACAATAATAAAAATTTAGGCAACCATATATTCATACTTTGTTTTCAGAATTGACGTACCCAGGGGTATGTTCGAAGGACGTACCGATGATACTCGTTTAAATAATGCAATTAGAAAAGGATAGCATAAAATCGGTATGTCTGTACCAAGAAATTAAATATCTACTGTTTATCAACACTTTTTCAAATATAAATAAAAATATTATTACGTTATTCAGCGTTCAAACAACCGGGCCCTAGTTCTGACGTTATGCTAATTCTACAGGGGTATGTTCGAAGATCTGTGGTTTTAATAGAAAAGTGATTCCGGAATTCATTCACGTAATGTCAACAGAATAGAAAAATTGTCAGATATAAAAACTATCACAGTATTCTACTGCAATTTAGAAAATTGTTTCAAATATAGAGAGTCGACCAATGGCAAGGCTTGAAATTTGACTGGTTTTATTTTGCAAAATATTTTTTTGCAATATTTTCATTGATGAACCTATATTAAAAATCATGAGAAGAAAGCCTAGTCTAAAAAGAAGCAAATAAAATTTTTAAGATTACATTTCTTGAAAATAATACAAAGTCTAAAGAAAATCTTCTATTAACAATTTGTCTATCGCAAATTTGACATAATTTTGTTTGTATTGCACTTCGCCGAAATTCGACTCCCGACCCAGCCTTATTATTATCGGATCTTATTCATTATAATTTTTATTCCACTGTCAGACAATTAGACACAACCTGTCATTTATTTGTAGTTATTTACTTTTCGTATATCGAAGAAATACTTCAGTAAACTAAAAAATATACTTAATCATGAGTGCAACATCACTTTTGAGCTCTACAGATGATACTAACTTAACAGAATGTTTTGAATTTAAAAGTGAAAAGGCTTTGGAAGAACATGATTATCAGGATATTCCTGATTTTGTTACTGATGTTCAACAAGAAATAGACGGGGGTTCCCAATATATGGAAAATAACATAATAAATAATTATATGCTACAGTAAGTAGGCTAGCCAGACAACTAAAAAAAGGGCTTATCACACTTATGAATATATAAATATATTTATACGCATTAATGTCTAAGCTTACAGATTTTGAAAATGGTACAAAAATGTATTATAAATAATTCTTGAGAGCTAGGTAAATTTTAGCTGACTTCTTTAAAAGAAACACGCTTTCATCGTATGTATCAAATAATTGGATGACTTCTGCAATTTTGAAACGAATATATAATAATATCAACCGATAAAAAATAAATATAATTATATGTTCTTGCTTCTAAAATATGTTAGATCCCTACATCAGATTGAATAAGTTTTATTAGCTGCTAAGTGTGATATACCTATAACTTGAGCTGTCTGTGACAATAATTCTATTGAATGCTTGTTTGCTCTAATGGGAAAAGGTTTAAATAAAATGCTGATTGGTGTTGTGTACTTACCTCCTAAATCTAACTTGGAGTTTTATGAATCATTCTGCAACATGTACTTGAGAAAACTGCGTGTAGTAAAATTGTAATATGCGGAGATTTTAATATACCAGCAGTGGCGTGAGAGAATGATGCCTATGGAACTAGGGCAGTTGGTGATTTGTCACCTCAGTGTAGAGTTCTTTCAGATTTTTTTGCATATTTGAATTTAAGTCAGAAAAATACTATTCCCAATATGTTTGGTACCTATTTAGATCTTATAGCGACTAATGTTGAATCTGTATGTGTTTCTTGCGTTTCTGAACCTCTACTACCTCTTGACAACTACCACCCAGCTCTATGCTTTGATCTTTGTATTGGTCATTGATCGTTCGAGACTTTGAACTCTTCCCACGAGTTTTGGGATTTTAGAAATTGTAATTATAATACAATAAATAATTTTCTTGGTACCTTAGACTGGTCACAGACTTTAAGTTCAGATAATATCAATACAGATGTGGCATTGTTTTATGACATAGTTTACCATAGTTTTGAGTTGTTTGTTCCAAGAAAGTTACCAAAAAAGCCAGTATTTCCATCATGGTATAATAATTCTCTTAAAGAATGTATACTTAGGAAAAAAACAGCTCACAAAAAGGTTAGAAATACCAACAATGTAGATGATTACAGGGAATTTTCTTATTTGCGACGTGAATGTAAGCGTCTTTCTGAAATTTCTTATCGTGAACATATCACACAAACTAAAAATTCTATTAATCAAAATAGCAAGGATTTTTGGAAATATGTAAAGAAAAAAAATAACGCCTATGATATTCCCAAAACTATGTCTTACAAAAATAAATCATCCGATGATGAAAATGTGACTGTTGAATAATTTAGTAACTTTTTTTCATCTGTTTATTGTGATAAAGAATGTGATATATATAATTTTAATCTACCTAAGTCTGTATCTATGAGTATCTGTGATATTAGTGTGATTGATGTTAATAATGCAATTTGTAGCTTAAAAGATCATTTGTGATATTTTTAAAAAAGTGTTCGTTAATTTTAGCCTTTATTTTAAATATTATTTTTATAAAATC
Source organism: Diaprepes abbreviatus (assembly GCA_034092305.1). Classification (NCBI taxonomy): domain Eukaryota; kingdom Metazoa; phylum Arthropoda; class Insecta; order Coleoptera; family Curculionidae; genus Diaprepes; species Diaprepes abbreviatus. Next base: position 859,033 of record JASJET010000040.1, read on the forward strand.
AGTTGCAACTGGCATTTATCCAGATATCTGGAAAAAGTCATTTGTAACACCTATATTTAAGAATGGTGATAGGACTGAAGTTACTAACTATAGAGCAATAAGTAAAATGTCTTTGATAGTGAAGGTATTTGAAATGATTGTTGATACTAAAATCAAATCAAAACTTCAATCTATTTTAAGTGAAAGCCAACATGGTTTCGTCAGAGGTAGATCTACTGTAAGTAATTTGCTTGTTTATGAGAAGTTTTTGAGAAATTCTATTGAGGACACTAATCAGATTGACTCTATTTACACGGACTTCTCTAAGGCTTTCGACAAGGTAAATCACTCTCTACTTTTGAGAAAGTTGGAAAAATATGGCATATTTGGTGACCTTTTGCACTGGTTTTATAGTTACCTAACAAATATGAGACAGCAGGTAAAAATTGGCAATTTTGTTTTTACCGAGATTTTAGTCTCATCTGGCGTACAGCAAGGTTCGTATTTGGCTCCACTTTTATTTAATGTTTTTATCAACGATGTGACAATGTGTGAAACATTCTAAATGTCTTTTATACGCTGACGATTTAAAGATTTTTCGAATAGTCAAGGATGTGGACGATTGTATAAGACTTCAAAAAGATTTGAATGCTGTAAGTGAATGGTGCAATTTAAATGATATGCAATTGAATGTAAGCAAATGTTTTGTCTTGAGATTCTATCACATTAAGCATGTTATTCAATATGATTATTCGATTGGTGGTATATCACTTGAAACTAGAAAAGAGCTCAAAGACTTTGGAGTATATTTTGACAGCAATTTAAGTTTTAACTTTCATGTGAATCATATTACTAATAAAGCATTAAAATTACTGGGCTTTATTAAAAGAACCTTGCATGACTTTAATAACATTGCTTGCTTTAGAACATTATTTTGTTCCTATGTTAGGTCAGTCCTGGAATATGCTCGCCCAGTATGGTCTCCTTACTACGGGCAGTATATTCAACAGATCAAAAGAGTGCAAAAGAGATTCATTAGATTTGTGGGTTTCCAAATGGGGATACCAAGTGAAGACATAGTATATGAAGAAATACTTAAGGCCATTAATTTGATACCTCTTAAGGAAAGGAGAACATATATCGATACGCGCACCTTTTATAAAATTTTGCATGGATTAATAGATTGTTCCGAATTATTAGCTCTGATAGACATAAATGTTCCACAGAGAGTTTTGAGAGAATTCAATCTGTTTGGTGTTCCTTATCACAGAACAAACTATGGCTTATCATCATCTCTTCCTCGTTTTTCAATTCCGGCGAATAAATTTGAAAATAATATCGATTTCTTTAATGATACATTAAATTCCTTGAGCTCAAAAATAAAGAATGCATCTGTATCTAGTCGTTTTATCTATAGATGGTAACTTGTTTTTAGTGTATGTATTTTATATTTGCCCACCTTGTGTATACCTCTTTGGTTTAACTTTTGTGTTTGTAGGAGTATATTATACCTTATTTTATCTATATTGTATATCTTCAAGTTTATATATTTTTATATTTGACTAATTATCTTATTATTTGTTCAATGTTTTGTTGTATGCTTCTGTTCATGCGTGTGATACTTATGTATTGATTTTTTTCTTTTGTAAATGGCTGGTCCGTCAATAAACATTTATTTATTTATTTATTTAAGTATGTTTTAGATATGACCAGAAAAGCCCTGACACTTATTCCTCATCTTCGTTATGTGGTACAATGGTAGAAACTTTTAGAAAAGAAGAAGAAAATTTAGGTGAATTGAAGAAAACTAATGAAAATGACTTAACTAATAATCAACCCAGGTAAATATTTGACTTTGTTCTAACTGAAGTAATTTTTGATATCTTCTCGATCCGGGGAATTCACCTTGCACCTATTTTTCTATCCTAGATGTTCATTTACAATCAGCAGAACACTGATTTTAAAAATACCAGTTTGTGAAGCTATTTTTTTTGCATTAAGTCATTGATCAGACAAAGTTAACAGTCTCTGGCATTACCTACATAAGGATCATCTTCCTACGATTCACGTCCCCATCGAAATGACTTTAATTAATTTTTAATTGTAGAAAGTGTGTGTAACAGTCTTCGTAAATATTATCCATACATTCTTTGATTTGTGTAGATGTTAAATCTTTGGTAATAAATTTTATAACAGCACAATATTCAAGTTTTGACATTTTAAAAAATTACACTACATTGTTTTCCCTTCAATCAAATTTTAATTATCATCTAATTTTGAATTAATGAGGGACGAAGGACCCAGGTCAAAACCTTTTGAGTTGTTTTGTGCTAATTGTTATAATTCAATAAAAAAACATTTAGACTAGGGCTTATCTGTAAAATATTGGGGTTTCGTGGATGTGAAATGGAACATGGAGATTTTTGCATGATAGCCTTCAGAATAACCTGAATAATGATAAATTTGATATGTGTCAATTCAAAAAGTGGGGCAACATTGTTTTTATTAATAAAAATATAAAATTAATGAAAAAATACCGTCTTTTTTTCAACTTTTCTGTCGTCTGAAGGTATTCATTTTAGAGGAAAGTTGAAGAGGAAAAAAAAGTCGTAATTAAATTTGCCATAGATAGGGTTAGTTGCAAATCTCCAAATGTATTTCCCTTACTGCAAAATAGCAATAATTAAAAAAAAAGGTAAAAAAAGTGTTTTTTTAACCAATTTTTTTTGACCATTTAAATTTCTCTGAGGACCTTCATATTAGAGCAAAGAAAACTTTATGCCATAATAAAATAACACGCTAAAATTCGTTAGGATCGAATAGATAGTTTTTGCACAATAATTTTGCAATTCGAGTTTGTGTACAAAAAGTGACCATTTTTTAAGTTTGTCTGAGTCCAAAATATCACGTTAACATATTTAAATTTATTTTCAAGATATAGCAGGGAACTTAAGTTTTCCAAAGCTTTTTTCAGAATCAAAATCGGATGATTTGGACGTCCTCAGGAATTGTTTAAAGACATTGTTGATATTTTTGCTTATAAACAAATAGATTATCTCGGCGGATTTTCATTGGATTTTTTTTTGCAATACATGGTTTGAAAGTACTTGGAAAGACGCTTCTTTTCGTGAAAAAAAATTTCAAATCCGTCAGTTGGTTTCCGAGATACAAACTGTCAAAGTTGATAGCCTGTTACGGTGAATCTGTAAACAGTACAGACCTGATTCTTGATCCAAAAACTTTGTCTTGTCGAGTTCTATATATATATATATATATATATATATATATATATATATATATATATATATATATATATATATATATATTGTTTTTTCTTTTTTGTTATCGACCGTATCTTAATAATTTTGGAAGGAGTTTATCGGGTTGCGGTCTATAGGATAAGAATAATTAACTCATTTTTTTTTTAATACTCAATATTTCGACATTTATTTTATGCCTTCTGTCAAAGTTGATAGCCTGTTACGGTGAATCTGTAAACAGTACAGACCTGATTCTTGATCCAAAAACTTTGTCTTGTCGAGTTCTATATATATATATATATATATATATATATATATATATATATATATATATATATATATATATATATATATATAGTTTTTTCTTTTTTGTTATCGACCGTACCTTAATAATTTTGGAAGGAGTTTATCGGGTTGCGGTCTATAGGATAAGAATAATTAACTCATTTTTTTTTTAATACTCAATATTTCGACATTTATTTTATGCCTTCTTCAGGAATAAAGTAAATTAATTAAAAAAATTGGTATATGAAACCGACTGCATCCGGTAGATTTTTGAATTATTTCTCAAATCATCCAAAAACTCAAAAACTTAACACCGTTATCGCCATGAAAAACAGGATTGTCCATATTAGCGATGAAACTTTTATAAAGGATAATTTGAGGAAGCTTTTTAACATCTTCTTAAATAATGGTTATCCCAGACACATCCTCAACAAACTCATATACAACTCCAATATATACCAGGGCCCAATTGAAGATTCGCCAATACAATATAAATATAAAAAGTTACCATACTTTGACAAACTTACACAATCCATTACGTCACTGTTTAAAAGTTTTCCTGAGATTAGAATAGCTAATTACAATATAATAAAAACCGGTAACTTATTCTCTAAAGTTAAAGACAGAACACCGCTGTTAATGAACAATAATGTAATTTATAAAATGTCATGTTTGGGTTGCCAGGGTTGTTACGTGGGTCAAACTGGACAGTGGTTCAAACAGCGGGTTACCCAACACAAAAGCGATTGCCGATTGGGAAAAAACACGTGTGCTGTAGTTGGACACTATTTTAATACAGGTCATCACTTTGATTATAACAATATAAAAATTTTAGAACATCAAAACAATTATAAAAGTCGTCTATTCCTGGAAATGTATCATATTAAAAAAACAAAAAACACCATAAACTATAAATCTGATACTAACCAACTTAGCAACATCTACTGTAATATTTTAAATTTAATCTAAACTGTATATACTACCTTAAAAGAAAAATTTTTTTGTTATCAGAAAGAACCCTTTTTCGTCTCGTTAATAATAATGATGTATCACTGTGTAAATATACAAACCTAAATGTTTTATTGATGTTTTACACTTCGTACGATGTTGAGTGTGTTTAGGGTTGATTTTCTTAGAAGGAAACTCTAATTTGTAAGTATTTTAATTACATATTAGTTTTGTTTAACTGTTTGTGAACTACCTGTTGTGTGTTTGATTTTTAGTTTTTACTCCTGAAGAAGGCATAAAATAAATGCCGAAATATTGAGTATTAAAAGAAAAATGAGTTAATTATTCTTATCCTACAGACCGCAACCCGATAAACTCCTTCCAAAATATATATATATATATATATATATATATATATATATATATATATATATATATATATATATATATATATATATATATATATTGTCGGATATTCTCACGGGTGTGATGTGTAATCGAAGGTTTTCGGGCATCCCGTGTATGTGCTGAGTCCCTCTCAGGACTGTAAGGCAGCTGACGTTTCGGTGAAATCTCATTCACCATTTTCAAAGCCCACTCTATGGCGTCTACGAGGGAACTGACGCCTGCGACTCAGGTGCTGTCGGTCCCGTGTGCGCGTCGGACGCGTTCGTTTTTCGAATGGCGCGTCATCGGCCTTGTTGCCAGTGTTTGGGGTTACGTTGCCGAGTTTCGTTAGTAACTGGTACTGCTTGATGTTTTGTAAACAGATTTTTCCAAGTTTTAGGCACTCGCTGACTATCATCTCTGCTATTTAAGTTGTTGGGCCTTTTTGCAATTTCAATAGCCTCCCTTATAACTCTTGTGGACAGGTTTTCACATCTCGATAGCATTTTTGTTCCTGAGAAATTTATCTTATGTCGTGTGTTTAACCAGTGTTACAGTACTGAGAGGGACCCAGCACATACACGGGATTCCCGAAAAATCTTCGATTACATATATATATATATATATATATATATATATATATATATATATATATATATAATATTTATCGTCATATTATGCTTAATGATATTAATAAACGAAGATTCGCTTGGAAAGTCCCAGAGGGACCCAGCACATACACGGGATGCCCGAAAAATCTTCGATTACATATATATATATATATATATATATATATATATATATATATATATATATAATATTATGCTTAATGATATTAATAAACGAAGATTCGCTTGGAAAGTCCAATACTATAGGGTACAGTATACTGTAAGTATGATGCATAAATAACGTCATTTGTTTATAACAAAATGAATGCATGATGGGCACATAACATTATGATATCTGCGCTCCATTATTCGCAGTTCATCGGTTTAAAAAAAAAATGATCAAAATCGCTCCATTAGAAGCCGACAAAATAAAAAAAATTTTTAGATATGTATTTTGAATCTTCGAATTCAATTTTAACATGAGAGCTCCCCACCCTTTTTTTGTTTTTCACGCGCGTGGGCGATGTTCTTTTCATTTTTAATTGAAGTTTCCAATAACATAAACATTTAAATATTTGTATAAAAAAAGAACTTGGCAAGACAAAGTTTTGGGTTCAAGAATCTGGTCTGTATTGTTTATAGATTCATCGTAACAGGCTGTCAACTTTGACAATTTGTATTTTGGAAACCAATTGACGGATTTGAATTTTTTTTTTTCATGAAAAGAAGCGTCTTTCCAAGTACTTTCAAACCATATATTGCAAAAAAAAATCCAACGAAAATCCGCCGAGATTATCTATTTGTTTATGAGCAAAAATATTAACAATGCATTTTAACAATTCCTGAGGGCGTCCAAATCATTTTGATTTTGATTCTGAAAAAAGTGTTAGAAAACTTGAGTTCCCTACTATATGTCGAAAATGAATTTAAATACGTTAACGTGATATTTTGAACTCAGACAAAAATTTTTGTAAACGAAATCGGATTGCAAAATTATTGTGCAAAAAATATCTCTTTGATCCTAACGAATTTTAGCAAGTTATTTTATCATGACATAAAGTTTTGTTTCCTCTAATATAAAGGTCCTCAGAGAAATTTAAATGGTCGAAAAAAATTTATTAAAAAACTGCTTTTTTTACCTTTTTTTTTTAATTATTGCTATTTTCCAATAAGGGAAATATATTTTGAGATTTGCGACTAACCCTATCTTATGGAAAATTTAATTACAAAACTTTTTTTCCTTTTTAACTTTCCTCTAAAATGAATACGTTCAAAGTTACACGAGAGAAAAGTTGAAAAAAAAAACGTTTTTTTTTTCGTTAATTTTATATTTTTATTAATAAAAACAATGTTACCCAACTTTTTGAATTGCCGGATATCAAATTTATCGTTATTCAGGTTATTCTGAAGGCTCTCATGCAAAAATCTCCATGTGCCATTTCACATCCACCTAAAAACAGATAAGCCCTGGTCTAATTAAGTATTAGACACTGATTAACTTCAACCCTAGTCACAATTATATATTTAACTTTCTTTTTTGAAGTCAATTTACAATAATGGGTATTTATTTTGTGCTTAAAAATTTGAAATTTCGTACAATTGTAGGTGTTACTTCTATCACTTTGTTTAGAATTGATATCTATAACAATGTTGGACAACTGTTATTATAGCAAGAGAGATAAAGCCGAAATTTTGCTGTCATCCATGATATAACATTTCTCCATCGTAATATATTCATTCAATACCTGTTGTTATATTCCCTTGCAGGCGGACACCCTAGTGTAGTATTTCCCCAGTGGTGATTCGTGTACCCGCAGGAGTTCACACGCTTTATAAAGGAGGTTCGCGAAAAAAATATTGTAATGGCGTAATTTTAAATTAAACATCGCAGTAGGCAACAATCTGTAACGCGACGAGTCTCTACGATACCGGCGATGCGAGTACATTCTCGAACGATCCGGCAACTTCTACTTTGGCGAACCAAGACTTTTCCATTTATTGAGACAGTACTATGTTCTACAACACTTATCAGTATTAAAAAAAAACATTACGAATACATTTACATTTAAAATTCTAGTTAAATAGATTGCACATGAAACTTAGGCTAGGTTTAGTTTAAAATTGTGATTAAAATTTGTAATGAATAAATTCGTTAAAATTATAAAATACATTTTGGATTAAAATTTGTTGTTTACTATATTTATTAATAATAATAATGTATATTCACGGACCAGCTATTTTACAAATAATTAATATTACATAAAAGGCAGTAAAATTACTTTAAATAATACAAATCAAAGTACGCATTACCCTCGTCAGACAATATTGGTGAGATTATCATAAAATTAAAAATAAAACAATATAAAATTACTTAAGCCTTGGCACAATTTTATAAATGCTAATGCTAGCCACCTTGTTAGCGTTAATGCAACATCTAGTGACAGCAGACGAAACACCATAATTTGTTCTATGGAACGGAACATGAAACAGATCACCATCACGCAGAACTCTTGGCGGAACATGTAAAGAGATTGCATTCAGTAATTCAGAACAATCAATATGGCAATTTATTACCTTAAACAGTATACAAATATCAATAAAACTTCTTCTATTCTGTAGACAGGGAAGTCTTAGAAGTTGCAATATCTTGTCGTAAACAATATCTCAGGCGCGGATCCAAGGGGGGGCGGTGGAGACGATCCCCCCCCCCCTCCCAAGAGCTTTGAGTTCAGGAAAATAGGCCCGATTTTGCCTCTTAGAGCCGTTTTACACACACAAGAATTATAGCCAAAATTTATCTGATAATTATGTTGAAAATTTTCATAAAACTAATTTGCTGTTTTACACATCAAAGAATTATTGCCAAAATTTTGGTGAAAATGTAGAAAGTTAGCGAAAATCGACGCAGATAAAAATATGTGAATTGACAACCTGCGTTTGGTAATCAACTTAATCTCAATGTTTACTCATTGTTTCTTGCACAAAATATCCCTTATTTTGTGGTTTTTTGATTATATATGTTTGGAAACTTTCATATTTATGACATTTTAAGGTTATTCCCAGATTATTTAACTGCTTGAACGTCACATGTTATGAAATGCGCATGAGCACCGACAAAATTACCACCAAAATTATATTCAGATTTCTTGTATGTATCAAACAGAGTGGTATTTTATTGTAAAAATTATCTCCAAAGAATTTTCGGCAAAAATTTGCTGAAAATTTGTTTAATAATTTTCGGAATAATTCTTGTGTGTGTAAAACGGCTCTTATACTATAGTTTATTCAAGAACTAGAGAGGGTAATAAATCGTTTTTACCTTTTTTTTTCTTCGCATACTACCTGTGTTCTTTAGTCCGGTGTCTTTGGCAAAATATGTTAAGACACATATATTTTTCATGTAATGGGTTAGAAATTTTATAATCAAAAATACCGGTCTATAATAATAAACTATTTGGTTTTGTACAGGGTGAGTCAACGATTGAATGAAGTAGGTTTGTGCCTTTTCGGTGAAATTTACAAAGAAACTACATTTATTGTTTGATACAGTTTATTTTTACGCAGATTTTAAAAATATTTAGGACTCTACAGGGTGAGCCAAAAAACTAGGACAGCATAAAGTTGTATTTTTTTAAATAGAACACCCTATATACGAATCGTATTTTCGATTTAGCTTATAATTTTAAATCTTTTTTATTAAGGGTTTACTATAACAAAGCTTTATAGTTTCTGAGATAATTAAGTTTAAAGAAAAAAAGTCACATTTTCAAGCATCAATTCAATCCTAAATAACGTTTTCAATTTTGTGACAAATATATTCAAATTTGGAATTTAGCAAGGCCAAGGACAAGTTAACATAATTTTTACCTAATATTTGCAATAAAAGCTACAGGGTGTTGAACACATCGGCTCAAATTTGAACAAGTTTAAATGAATAAATATCTTTTTTTTTAAATGGTACACCCTGTATATTTTCATGTTATTTAATAGAGTAATAAAAACCCTAAAAGTTTTGTTCAATATATCCTATACCTATTTATAATAGTTTTTGAGATATTTCAGTTTTTCTTATTTTCCATACTTTTTTACAGAAATAGTCTTCATTATCATAGTAGCCATGGCAAAAACAATGTAAAAGAACATTTTTCTGCGTGTCAAATTTATAACCGCAATCGCTTCTTTTGGTTTTTATGTAGTGTAGTTTGGTTTTTTTGCATTCATCTTATATTGTAAAATGAATTTTCCAAAGAATGAGTTAATAGATATGATTTATACAATAGGAGAGGCTCAAAAAAATTGCCTTCTTGCTCAAAGAATTTACAAAATGAAGTATCCTGATCGACGCCAGCCTAATACCCATACTTTTCAAAACTTAATGCATAGATTTGATTCTTCTGGTACTGTTGATTATCCAAAACGTAAAGTGGTCAACAAACCAGTAACTAATGAACAAAAAGAACTACAAGTATCGTTAAATCTTCAGGAAAATCCTTATATTGGTAGCCGTCAATTAGCAGCATTATGTGAATCATCACAATCCACCGCTAATCATACCACCAAGAAATATAGGTATCATCCATATCACATGGAATTACACCAAGAATTGCATGAACAGGATTTTGAAAGTCGTGTAAACTTTTGTCGAACAATAAATGCGGAGATTCAATTAAATCCAAATTTATTATGCAAGGTAATGTTTAGTGATGAAGCTACTTTTGGAAGTAACGGTGCCGTAAATAGACGCAACATGCATTATTATGCCACAAAAAACCCATTTTGGATTAGAGAGGTGCAACATCAAAACCACTGGTCATTAAATGTTTGGTGTGGTATTCATCATAATCGAATTATTGGACCCCACTTTTTTAATGAACCACTAAATGGCCATAGTTACCTGAACTTTCTACAAGAAGAACTACCCCAACTGCTTCAAGGTCTCAATAGGGATGAGCTCGACAGTATGTGGTTCCAGCACGATGGTACGCCTCCGCATTACCATCGTGAAGTTCGTGCGTTTTTGGACCAACGATATCCGCAAAAATGGATTGGACGTGGGGGTTTCATTGAGTGGCCACCAAGGACTTGCGACATCACCCCATTAGATTTCTTCCTATGGGGTTATATTAAAAATAAGGTGTATGTTAATCCACCAACAACAGTGAAAGATATGCGAAACAGGATTAGGAATACCTGTAGAACAATAACGCCACTAATTTTGTCCAGGGTCCGAGAAAATCTGCAAAAAAGACTAAATTTGTGCATTGCACAAAAGGGTCGTTTATTCGAACACTTATTAAAAAGAAATAATTAATCTCAGTATTTAATAGGTAATTTTTTTGTATAAAAGTAAATATGTATTTGCCTGGTCGTTATTGTTGTGTTAATTTTTTCACATTATGTTTAATTAAACTATTGCCGTTGTAATATAACGAATAATGTATTTCATCATATTTAACCACCTTCTGTTTGTTTCTGTAGTTTCTTTTTATTATTTTACATGGCTACTATGATAATGAAGACTATTTCTGTAAAAAAAGTATGGAAAATAAGAAAAACTGAAATATCTCAAAAACTATTATAAATTGGTATAGGATATATTGAACAAAACTTTTAGGGTTTTTATTACTCTATTAAATAACATGAAAATATACAGGGTGTACCATTTAAAAAAAAAAGATATTTATTCATTTAAACTTGTTCAAATTTGAGCCGATGTGTTCAACACCCTGTAGCTTTTATTGAAAATATTAGGTAACAGTTATGTTAACTTGTCCTTGGCCTTGCTAAATTTCAAATTTGAATATATTTGTCACAAAATTGAAAACGTTATTTAGGATTGAATTGATGCTTGAAAATGTGACTTTTTTTCTTTAAACTTAATTATCTCAGAAACTATAAAGTTTTGTTATAGTAAACCCTTAATAAAAAAAATTTAAAACGATAAGCTAAATCGAAAATACGATTCGTATATAGGGTGTTCTATTTAAAAAAATACAACTTTATGCTGTCCTAGTTTTTTGGCTCACCCTGTAGAGTCCTAAATATTTTTAAAATCTGCGTAAAAATAAACTGTATCAAACAGTAAATATAGTTTCTTTGTTAATTTCACCGAAAGGGCACAAACCTACTTCATCCAATCGTTGACTCACCCTGTACATAGTGGTTGTTCGCATCCTCCTCCCCCCCCCCCCTATCGGCAACTTGTTTTTCCTTGTGATCATTCCTCCCCCACCTCTCCAAGACCTTTGAATTCGGGCCTTTTACACTAGAAATGGGAATGTTGGTAGAGTCTTCCCCCCCCCCCCCCGGTCTACAACTTTTTTTCGCTTGCCATACTGTACTTTTGTGATGTCACCGCTCCCTCCAAAGAGAGAGGCTGGATCCGCCCCTGCAATATCCTCACTCAAAATACCCAACCTATAGCCTACAAACCTCGCAAGACGAAAAAGGCTGGGAACTGTTGGCCTAGGGCGTCCGCCTGTGAGGGAATGTAACAACGGGTATTGAGTGAACATGTTACAATGGAGAAATGCCATTTTACGGTTGACGACGAAATTTCGGCTCTATCTCAAACTATTATTTCTAGTAAACTACAATATTTGTTATTCTTTTCAGTACATCAGTTTCCGATAGCCAAGAGAAACCAGACCTAAATTTAAATACATCGCATCTTCAACAAAATGTCCCCAAAAAATTTAAATGCGATATGTGCATTTTTCAAACGAGGTACAGCAGTAATTTAAAAGCACACAGTCGACGACATAAACAACTTGAAGAATTTAACATATTTCAGTGTCCTCAATGTAACTACCAGACATTCAGAAAAGATACTTTGAATCGACACTTATCGCAACATAAGAATCCCAAGAAAAAGAAAACGTTTTATTGCGATGAGTGCGATTTTAGAACAATCCAAAAAAGTAATTTGACTAAGCATGTCCGCCGGCAACATAGAAATCCGGATGAGGTTCCCAAATTTAAATGCGAAGTTTGTAATTACGAAACTAAATACAAAGACGTTATAAAGATGCATGTTCTCAGACACAAAAACTCCGACGAAATTGAAAAATTTAAGTGCGACCAGTGCGATTATCAAACAATCCTTAAACGGTATCTGAATAAACACCGCCTCCGTCATATAAATCCCGAGGAGCTCAAGCAGTTTAAATGCGATCAATGTAATTATCAAACGATCCGAAAAGAAGATTTAAACAGGCACTGGTTCCGTCACAAAAACCCCGACGAAGTTCAAATGTTTAAGTGTGATCAGTGCGATTATCAGACAATCCGGAACCGGTATCTAACTAAGCATCTCCTTCGCCATAAAAACCACGAGGAAGTCGGGCGGTTTAAATGCGATCAATGCCATTATCAATCAATCCGGAAATATGATTTAAATAGGCACTACCTTCGTCACAAAAACCCCGATGAAGTGTTCCTGTATAAATGCAAATATTGCAAGTATCAAACGATAATCAAAGGAGATTTGAAGAAGCACGTTCTACGTCGACATGAGAACCCGGATGATTATACGATTAGTAAGGAAAGTGATTTTAAAAGGTATTCCTTGCGTAGTAAAAATCCATAAAAATACTTACTGCAGTCATCAAAGATGGCAGAGAAGTGATTTGAATTTGTATTGTGCCAACATGGAAATCGAAGGAGGTCAGTAAGTTTGAATGCAACCAGTGTGATGATAACTTAAAAGAGATGCGTAATAGACTTCAGTTTATGATAGCATTAAATAAAAGAGATTCTATTACCATGCCAACGAGTACCATAATTGAATATAGAAAAAATTACTGAAAATCAATTAGGCTTGCAAAAATTAAAGCTAATAACGAATTTATAAAAAAATCCAGTAACCCTCAATAAGCTATGTGGAAACTTATTTATAATAAAAGCAAAAATAATACCTCTGACTCTAATTCAAAACTAAATGCAAATGATTTTAATAACCACTTTTGTTCAACTGCTGAATGTGTGATAAATAAACTTGCAAGTTCTCAACAGCCTTTTGAAGATTACCTAAAATCTGTGCCACTGAAAAACATCCCGTCCTTTAAACTTCAATCAGTTAGTTTTAGTGATGTCGACAAGGCCATTTCAGAAATAAAAAATCGTAACAGCAAAGATATTAACGGAATTAACATAAAAATTATTAAAAAAATTAAGGATATAATAGTTCAGCCCCTAATAATATTGATAAATCAATCTATAGCTTGCAGTACATTTCCTAAAGTTTTCAAAACTGCAAAGTTGGTACCCCTCTGCAAGAATAAGGGCTCCATTGATGACTGCAACAATTATCGCCCCATATCTTTATTACCAATCTTGTCAAAAGTTTATGAACGAATTTTGAAAAATCAGGCTAATGATCACTTTGGGTCAAACAAATTATTTGCCTTGAACCAGTTTGGATTCCGAAAGAACAGGACCACAACTTTAGCTATTGATCCCTTCATTAGTAATGTTTTACAGGGCTCTGAAAAGTATCTTGACACTCTTGCATCCTTTTTAGACCTCACAAAGGCATTCGATTGCGTTACACATAGCATTCTCCTAAAAAAACTACCATTCTACAATTTTCAGGCTGATGCCATTCAGCTACTTAATTCATATCTATCGGATCGTGATCAGTATGTTTACTTTGGGCAGTGTAATTCTAAAAAACAATCCCTAAAGTATGGTGTACCTCAAGGGTCGGTGTTAGGTCCCATCTTATTCCTCATCTATATAAATGACCTGGCATACTGTAAGGGCAAGGGAGTCGACACTGTTTTGTTTGCTGACGATACAACGTTTTATATAAGTTATCACCCTTCAGAGATTGACAATCTTGATTACCAAACTTCAGAAAAAAAACTATTTCAATGATTTCGAGCCAATCGCCTATCCTTGAACAACCCCAAATCACAAAGTATTAATTTTACTCTAAGGAATAACAGTGAAATTGTACAGTCCTTTCTACCTCAATGTGTAATGGAGGTCAAATTTCTGGGAGTACACCTAGATGCAGGATTAACCTGGAAACAACACCTCGTTAATCTCTCAAAAAAACTATCCCAACAACTGTTCCTGTTCAGGAGTCTTATACGTAACTTCCAAAGAAACTCTTCGGACAGCATATCACAGTAAGTTTCATTCTCTTTTGGCTTATCCTATTCTTTCTTGGGGTCATTCTTGTCATATTGATAAGGCATTTGGACAACAAAGAAAATGCATTCGTATTATCTCTGGGCTTGGTTATAGAGAAAAACTGTCGAAATTCGTTTAAGAATTTAAAAATTTTAACTTTACCTTGTGTGTACATTATGCAGTGTTTGTTGTACGTTAAACAAAATCTTGATCTATACAGATCACACGAAGATATTCGCAACTATCCAACAAGAAACAACAACAATCTTGTACCAGACTTTGGCCGGCTTGAGAGATCCAGAAATGGTTCAAGATATTTAGCAATAAAGTTCTACAACTGCGTGCCAGCTAGAATTAAAGCTCTTAACTTCTATCAGTACAGAAAACAAATCAAGAGCTACCTTGTGCTGAACGCGTTTTTTTCGTTCGAGGAGTATTTCGAATCTAATTTTAATGTGTAGTATTGTCTTTGTCTGTTGTCAACTTCTCTTAGCTTTTTTTTACCAAAACTTTCTTCTTAAGGAAGAATCAATATCGTGTAATGTTTTATTTGTATTAATGATAATAATTAATTGACAGAATTTTAATATTTTATTTATTTGACTTGTAAAAGTACTATTTGTATATTATTACTAATAAATTATCTTATCTTATTGCTGGTGTTAGCAATCCCGCATCTTTAAATATTTTACCAATAGTTTCTAAGGCCAATACTTTTGTTTTTGAGGATCAAACATTTAAGCTATTAAGCGATACAGTGTTAATACTTGGTCATATCGCCAATGAAATGTTTTGTTTTTTTTTTTGTAGAAAAGCTCTAGCTCTTTTTCGACGATGTGCTGTTTCCATTACTCTACAGCATCTGAAATAGTTGCATTTTTTCTCTGAAAAATATCAAGAACCGCTGCTGTAATTTTCAAAATTTTTAATAATAATATGTGAAATTTTTTTTGTTTGTGGTTACAAAGAGAATACAGTATGTCCGAAGACATGCTGTAGATTTATTTTTAATTTAAGAAAGTTTGATTCTGTATCAAATAACAACAAGCAAATTGGCTGGTTAAGATGTAAAGATATATACAGAATATAATCTCTGATATTTTTTCGGAAATTATTAGATACTAAACAACCTATGTACTTGTATGAAAAATTAAAACTTAGGACTGATGTACATAATATTAATTTAAGAAATCAAAGTCTGTATACGATACCAAGACATAGAACTTCCCGGTATCAGAAAAAAATTTCTTATATAGTTTTATTAAGCAATATAATATGATTTCACCGCGGTTTAGGCACTGTAATATCAAAAGACTCGAATCAGAGTACAAAAGTTTTCTACTTGGAGCTTAATAATAAATATTTGTATTGTTGATTACTTCTTGTTGACGCATTAGGACGTGTGGTTGGTTAAGTGGAATAATGGCCATTGGTTAACCTTCGCCAACCGCATACCATGTGTTCATTATATTACTGTGATATTGACTCATACCAAATATACAAATGTACCAAAAGTAAGAAGGTCTGTGGGAACCCTTGCCATGTTATCGGGTCCTAGGTGACGTGGTCTGCTGTATTTCCAACGAACTTTCGGACGGTTCGCGCGGTTGCTAGGAGAATTGCTTTCTGCACAGATGCTCACTAAGGCCCAGTCCCTTGATGTTCTGCAGAAGGTTCTTTGGTATCACTTCGGTTGTTGATGGTATTATGGGAATCGTTTGGACGTTGTTCATTGCCCATTGTCTTCGGATTTGTACCTCCAGATCTCTGTATTTGGCGATCTTGTCGTTGTATTTTGGCCTTAAGTTGTTGTTGTTAGGTACAGCAATGTCAATTAGTGTAGTTCTCCTTATTTTTAATAAAAATCTTTATTGTCGAAAAGCCGTTTTACACACACAAGAATTATAACAAAAATTTTCAGCAAATTTTTCCGAAAATTCTTTGAAGATAATTTTTGCACCACTCTGTTTGATACGTACAAGAAATCTGAATATAATTTTTGTGATAACTTTGTCGTTGCTCATGCGCATTTTCATACCATTGACGTTCCAGCAGTTAAAAGGAAGATATAATCGGGGGATAACCTTAAAATGTCATAAGTATGAAAGTTTCCAAACATATATAATCAAAAAATCACAAAATAAGGGATATTTTGTGCAAGAAACAATGAGTAAATATCGAGATTAGGTTGATTACCAAACGCAGGTTGTCAATTCACCAATTTTATTCTGCGTCGATTTTCGTGCTCTTTCCGCATTTTAGTCATAAAAATATAGAACACGTTCTATATTTTTATGCCGACAATGTTCACCAAAATTTTGACAATAATTCTTTGATGTGTAAAACAGCAAATTAGTTTTATGGAAATTTTCAACATATATAAATTTTGGCTATAATTCTTGTGTGTGTAAAACGGCTTTTATAGATAACATTCAAATATAAGACAATATAACATAAAACTTTAATATGCTATTAAATAAAATTATAGGGAAAAAAATAAAATAAGTGATTAATTCACACAATAATTCACAAAAAGAAAACACTACAAACATTTTACAGAAATCACATTTATGCTATAGCAACATTATAAATTATTTGTCTTTCAAGGCGAGTGATGTCGCTGACAGATGTAATTGTCGATTTTTATTTTTAAAGTTTTTTGAGCGTTTTTCTTGATTCTTGCAAATTTATGAACATTTACCTAATATAGGAGCTTCTATAATCGTGAAATTTGTGGGTTCTACTACTTCGAAATAGGGGTAAATAACATTTTTTAATTAGATTCGGGCGATGTATAACGAGACTTCAATGTATCGATACACATAGCATCGATATTAGATATTTTGTTTCGATATTGACTCATATTGCAATACGTAGGTATCGATACATTGATATAAATATTGTAATTAGATCCGACTCTACTACGACTGTCAATTATGTTCGTCACACGGTCCGCAACTGCGCTTTTTGAATATTGAACGCATCCAAATATTTCTTGTAGTGAATCTCGGTAGTGTGGCACAGATGTAGTTTATAACTTTTTAATTGTGTAACAAAGAGGAGGATAGGGTTATTATCTTTATACCGGAACGACCGCTCTAATTTGCAGTATAAACCAGCTAACCTTTATTATTCTGTGATTTGCAGTTCACACTCTGTAGTTGCAGGGCATCATTTATCTATGTTTACGAGTTTTTAGTCACTTTGGTTTGTTGTTGATTATTATTTAAACCATACCTCATACGGAAAATATTTAAAAATATTTTATTAAGTTGTAAACCGAAGACACATACAAATTGTGATTCTCACAGGTAAATTCCGCTGGTACAACAGTTAATTTGTTGTTACATTTACGAAGACGAAGTTCCAAAATAAGAATAAAAATGTGAACGATACTGAATATATCGATATATAGAATATCGTTACTTTTATATCAATGTATCGGCGTATAAAAATTTTTTTTATTCGATACGTACTGATACATAATATCGATACACTTAAAGATATCGCCCGGTCTTAATTTTAATGTTTCCTAGATTTCATTTAACCTAAATAATTACCAAAATCATGGGAAAAGAACGTAGTCTAAAAAAAAATAAATCAAATTTTTAAGGATTAAATTTAGTTAAAAAAAAAACTACAGAAAATCTATTTTCAAATAGTCTTTAAATCAATCAATTGTAAATTTGATACATTCCGCCGAACTTTGGATCTGCGGTTTTTCCATCTCGACTCACCCTTATAATTATCGGATCCTATTCATTAATATATCTATTCTACTGACAGACAATTATACACTACCTTGTTTTTATTTTTGTATATCAAAGAAATACCTCAGTAAACTAAGAAATATATTTAATCATGAGTGTAAAATCACTTTTGGGCTCTACAGATGATACTAACTTAACAGAATGTTTTGAATTTAAAAGTGAAAAGTCTTTGGAAGCACATGATTATCAGGATGTTCCGGATTTTGTTACTGATGTTAAACAAGAAATAGACGGGGGTTCCCAATATATCGAAAATAACATAAATAATTATATGCTACAGTAAGTAGGCTGGCCAGACTAAACTATAAAAAGGGCTTATCTGACCTCTTTTGAAAGAAACACGCTTTCATTGTGACGTCTTCAAATAATCGGATGACTTCTGTAATTTTGAATCGAATATATAATATCAATTGATAAAAAATAAATATAATAATAAGTCCTTGCTTCTGAAATATGTTGAATTCCTACATCAGGTCGAACAAGTTCTGAATATGTTTTAGATATGACCAGGAGAGCACTGACACTTATTGCTCATCTTCGTTATGTGATACAATGGTAGAAACTTTTAAAAAAGAAGAAGAAAATTTAGATGAATTGAAGAAAACTGATGAAAATGGCTTAATTAGTAATCAGCCCAGGTAAATATTTGATTTTGTTCTAAACGAAGTATTTTTTGATATCTTCTCTATCTAGGGAACCCACCTTGCACCAATTTTATCATCCTATATGTTCATGTTCAATCTGCAAAACATTAATTTTTTAAAATAACAGTTGGTGCAGCTATTTCTTTTGCAATTTTGAAATGTATAATGTCAATCAATAAAAAATAAATATAAATATATGTTCTTGCTTCTGCTTCTAAAATATGTTGGATCCCTACATCAGATTGAACAGGTTCTAAATATGTTTTAGATATGACCAGGAAAGCACTGACACTTATTGCACAACTTCGTTATGTGATACAATGGTAGAAACTTTTAAAAAAGAAGAAGAAAATTTAGATGAATTGAAGAAAACTGACGAAAATGACTTAATTAATAATCATTCCAGGTAAATATTTGATTTTGTTTTAAATGAAGTATTTTTTAATACCTTCTCTATCTGGGGAACCCACCTTGCACAAATTTTATCATCCTATATGTTCATGTTCAATCTGCAAAACATTGATTTTTGAAATAACAGTTGGTGTAGCTATTTCTTTTGCAATTTTGAAACTAATATATATAATATCGATCGATAAAAAATAAATGTAAATATATGTTTTTGCTTCTGCTTCCAAAATATGTTGGATCTCTACAACAGATTGAACAGGTTCTAAATATGTTTTAGATATGACCAGGAAAGCACTGACACTTATTGCTCATCTTCGTTATGTGATACAATGGTAGAAACTTTTAAAAAAGAAGAAGAAAATTTAGATGAATTGGAGAAAACTGACGAAAATGACTTAATTAATAATCAGCCCAGGTAAATATTTTTTATTTTTGTTCTAAATGAAGTATTTTTTGATATCTTCTCTATCCAAGGAACCAACCTTGCACCAATCTTATGACCCTATATGTTTATGTTCAATCTGCAAAACATTGATTTTTGAAATAACAGTTTGCGCAGCTATTTCTTTTGCAATTTTGAAACTAATATATATAATATCAATCGATAAAAAATAAATATAAATATATGTTCTTACTTCTAAAATATGTTGGATACCTACATCAGATTGAATAAATTCTATATATGTTTTAGATATGACCAGGAAAGCACTGACATTTATTGCTCATCTTCGTTATGTGATACAATGGTAGAAACTTTTAAAAAAGAAGAAGAAAATTTAGATGAATTAAAGAAAACTGATGAAAATGACTTAATTAATAATCAGCCCAGGTAAATATTTTTTATTTTTGTTCTAAATGAAGTATTTTTTGATATCTTCTCTATCCAAGGAACCAACCTTGCACCAATCTTATGACCCTATATGTTTATGTTCAATCTGCAAAACATTGATTTTTGAAATAACAGTTTGCGCAGCTATTTCTTTTGCAATTTTGAAACTAATATATATAATATCAATCGATAAAAAATAAATATAAATATATGTTCTTACTTCTAAAATATGTTGGATACCTACATCAGATTGAATAAATTCTATATATGTTTTAGATATGACCAGGAAAGCACTGACATTTATTGCTCATCTTCGTTATGTGATACAATGGTAGAAACTTTTAAAAAAGAAGAAGAAAATTTAGATGAATTAAAGAAAACTGATGAAAATGACTTAATTAATAATCAGCCCAGGTAAATATTTGATTTTGTTCTAAATAAAGTAATTTTTGATATCTTCTCTATCTGAGGAACCCACCCTGCACCAATTTTATCACCCTATATGTTCATGTTCAATCTGCAAAACATTGATTTTTGAAATAACAGTTTTGCGCAGTTATTTCTTTTGTATTAAGTTCTGGATGAGACAAAATTTATACTATATATGGTGTCATCTATATAGTGATCATCTTCCTATGACTCACATCCCCATTGAAATGACCGACTTATTTTTAATTGTTAAAAGCGATGGGCAAAAGGCGCCATTAATATCTTCCACACATTCTTTGATTTGCACACATATTAAATTTTTGGTAAGAAATTTTATAATAATAATAATAATAATAATGTATACTAACCGCGCGAACCGTCTGAAAATTCATGGGAAATGCAGCAGACAACGTCACCTAGGACCCGATAACATGGAAAGGGTTCCCACAGAGCTTCATACTTTTGGCGTCTTTGTATGCCTGGTATGAGTGAATAATCCCTGGAGGGAGTGCGAAGCCGTTTGGCTTGTAAATCATGGATGTATATTAACAGACCAGCCATTTTACAAATAATTAAAATTACATGAAAAATAGTAAAATTACTTAAAATAATGCAAATCAGTGTGTACACCACCAACGTTAATCAGTATAATAAAAATTAAAAGTAAAACTATATATAACCACTTAAGCCCTCACACAATTTTTAAAATACCGATGTGAATGCTAAAACAGATATCCTTTGACCTTTCCCTTAAAAGACCACAACCCTTCAAAAAAGAAATCAATGTCAGTCTCCCTAGCCACTTTGTTAGCGTTAATGCAACATCTAGTGACAGCAGATGAAACATCGTAATTTGTTCTATGGAACGGAACATGAAACAGATCACCGCCACGCAGAACTCTCGGCGGAACATGCAAAGAGATTGCATTCAGTAATTCGGAACAATCAATATGGCAATTTATTACCTTAAACAATGTACAAACATCAATAAAGCTTCTTCTATTCTGTAAAGAGGGAAGTCTTAGGAGTTGCAATATCTCGTCATAAACAATATCCTCACTCAAAATACCCAACCTATAGCCTACAAACCTCAGAAATTTTCTCTGAACTTTTTCAATTTGACCAATATAAGTTTGGTAATATGGGGACCAAATGGGACAAGCATATTTGAGAATTGATCTTATATATGCGCAATACAACACTCTAAAACACTCGACATTAGAAAAATCAGTCAGCGATCTCTTAATGAAGCCTAACAGTTTCAAAGCTTTGTTAGTTACGTAATTAACGTGATAATTAAAATTCAAATCTTTATCAAAGAATACTCCAAGATCCTTTATGAAATTCATATGCTCCAAAAGACTGTCACCGATCATGTAGTGATATTGTATAAAATTTTTCTTCCTGTAGAACTTCATTACTTTACACTTATCCGTATTCAGCTCCATACCATTCATTCTGCACCATTGATTCAATCTCCTTAGATCCTCTTGCAATTCCTCGCAGTCACTTAACTTATTAATCACTCTATAATTTTTGAGATCATCAGCATATAATAAAAACTTAGAATCAGTAACAAAATTACCTATGTCATTAATATACAAATTAAAGAGGAGTGGAGCTAGATGGGAACCCTGTGGCACACCTGATGTGACCAAAACCTCCTCAGAAGTGTAACCCTTAATCTTTATTATTTGTCTTCGATTTGACAGATAACTTTGGAACCAACTTAACAGACTTCCAGAAATACCATACTGTTGTAATTTATTTACCAGTAGACTGATTAACAAGATCGAATGCCTTTGAGAAATCTGTGTATATTGAATCCACCTGACACTCCCTCCAAAGCCCCTACCAGATACTGCTCATAGATAAGCAAGTTAGATACCGTCGAACGCCCCTCTACAAAACCATGCTGGAACTCGGCTATAACATTAATATTAATGGTTTATTAACGGCAATAAATCATACAAATTCCATTTTATATAATACGTCAAATAAGAATAAAAAATCTAAAACGAAAATATCACAAAATATCACAAGTCACATCAGTAATAAAATAATAACAATTAACTAAAACAATAATACTGTCACTACAGTCTATTATGTATAAAATTCAATTATTTAAAAATTCTTTAATACAACCCTTAAATGAGTTCAGAGAGAGTATAAATGGGTCAACATTCCTAGGCAGTGAATTCATTTCCCTACTCATTCTGGACATTGGGGTGTTAAACGCATAGTTTGTCCTATGGTATGGTTCATTAAAAAGACTATGGGCCCGAAGCACCCTCTGAGGTACAGCGAATCCAACAGCCCCCAACAATTCAGGAGCATCAACCATAGAGTTTATGATCTTATAAAATAATATTAGGTCAAGATAGATGCGTCTATTATATAATGATAACAAGCTCATATAATCCCGTATTACACTGAATGGCACATCTTGCTTAAAAGCAACATTTCAAGAAACGGACCTGTACCCTCTCAATTTTATTTCTGTATATTTCATAGTTTGGTGCCCAGACTGGAGATGCATACTCCAAGACAGATCGAACCATTGAGCAGTACACAGATTTAAAACACTGCACACTGCTGAAATCAGCTAATGTGCGTTTAATAAAGCCAACAAGCCTCAAACCACGGCTCGAAATACTACTAACGTGCAGGTCAAAAGAAAGACCCTCATCTAATATCACCCCAAGATCCTTTATATGATCTGAGCGAGTCAGCATTGTATTGTGCAATGTGTACTTATAAACTATACTATCTTTTTTCTTTGAGAAAGTAATGGAAGAACATTTTGTTAAATTAAGCTGCATGAAATTGCAGTCACACCACTCAGTAAAACTATCCAGGTCACCCTGCAAGGCCACACAGTCCCCTATTTCTCCAACAACCTTAAATATCTTTAAGTTGTCAGCATACAAAAGACATCTGCTTGAGATTATTGAATCCTCTATGTCACTCACGAAACAATTAAAAAGAAGGGGTGCCAAATGTGCACCCTGTGGGACTCCAGAAGTGACAGGTATATCAGCAGATTCAACGCCATCAATCTTCACCCTTTGTGTTCGATTGGAAAGATAACTTTCAAACCACTTAAGAAAAACTCCGTGGATACCCATACTACTTAGCTTCATCAAGAGAAGCTGATGATCCACCTTGTCAAAGGTCTTGGAGAAGTCAGTGTAAATAGCATCCACCTGACAACGCCTCCAACAAGACCTGCTCATAAGCCAACAGATTAGTGACTGCAGAGCGACCACGGACAAAGCCATGTTAGGCAGTAGAAAAAATACTTATAAATGGGGGATATATTTTTTGATGGACTATCTGTTCAAACAATTTGCTAAATATAGAGAATTTTGAGATACCTCTATAATTCTCAACATTCGTCCTATCACCACACTTGTAGATAGGGGTAATATAAGTAACCTTCCAAACATCAGGAAACACACCAGTGGACAGAGATACATTAAATATTTCACATAATATTGTGGAAAGAATACACTGGCAACCTTTGATAAAATGAGGTGAAATACCATCCGGCCCCACTCCCAACCTACTTTCTAGATGTGAGATTGCATTAAATACATCCAAAGGTGTCACATGCAGAGAACCAAGATCAGTTGACCCTGCACAGTTATGAGATGGGAGGCCGCCGGAGTTACTAGAATACACAGATGAAAAAAATAACCTGAAGAGCTCCACTATGTCTGATTGATTATTAGCCCAAGAATCACCATAGGACATTTTTTGCATTCACATAACCCCAAAATGCATAATTATCGGAGCACATAGTCCCCTCCATATTCGAAATATAAGCATGGTAGGTACTTTCATATAACTGCTTACATGATCTCCTCAAATCAGAGAACACCATATAGTTTTCAGCAGAATTAGACATTTTAAAATTTCTGTGTGCCTTCTTCTTTTCTAAGATCAGTGCCTTTAATTCAGGGCTAAACCAATGAGGAAACTTCTTATTTTTAGCAATTGCTTTAGGTACATAAATATTAAAACATTCATTAAGAATATCATAAAAGGTATTCAAAGTAACATTCACATCATTTTCATTAACAAATAAGTGCCAATCAAAACAAGACAAATAATTATTAATTTATAAATAATTGCAGTTTTTAAAATCATTATAGATACAACAGTACTGAAACTCATGCATTTGCTGAGGCATTGGGATCTCCAAGCTTAATGCTGGATGATAGATATCACATCTGGTAATAGGGACATTTGTTATATTCAATTTAACTCCTGAACACCAGATCCAGTACATTACCAGATATATTAGGAAATGAATTCAGCTTTAAGCAGAATACATATTTAAATACACAAATAAGTCCAACAAAATGTCTGCATTTTGGTCTGAACCACTCAAGAAAACAGGAACGGCTCCATATTCTTCATTCCTCCACATGATACCAGGCAAGTTAAAATCTCCACACAACAGAATGTCATCATAAGTGTTATTGTCTAAAACATTCTCCAATGAGCAACAGAACTCCTCATATATCCATGCAGGAGAAGCAGGAGGAATATAAACACATCCTATGATTACTCTATACTGGTTAACAGTTATCATGGCAAAGACCTGCTCAGTCCGGTTACAATTTAAATGAAGTTGATATGATGGATGATCCCTCACAGCAATCATCACACCACCTCCATGAGCACTAACACTGGTATTGACCGAACGATCACACCTATACAAAGTGAAACCTTGAAGGCCAATCTCACCATCACATACTTCACTCCTCAACCATGTTTTGGTAAAAAATCATAAATCAAATACATCAACCACCGTAGAAGATCTCACATCGAGAAGTTTGTTGTTGATACTTCTTAAGTTTTGATAATAGGCACTGAGGGTTTTGATAGGTTTATTTATTTTCTTTGGCCCTGGACGGCCTTTCCCCGAAAATTCTGACTCCTAAAGCGTCCTTTATTTCTATAATGAGGAGTAAAAGGCTTCACAGTTACACCAACTGGCCACAAGTCACCATTCATAACCTTTTCCTGCATATTGGGGAAAATACCTATCTTAAATGAAATCATACGATCAAACTTTGAGGCAAGTTTCTCGCAGCTCAAAACATTTATTCTATTAGACTCCAGATGATAAATATAAATATATGTTCTTGCTTCTAAAATATGTTGGATTCCTACATCAGATTGAATAAGTTCTAAATATGTTTTAGATATGACCAGGAAAGCACTGACATTTACTGTTCATCTTCGTTATGTGATACAATGGTAGAAACTTTAAAAAAAAAAGAAGAAAATTTAGATGATTTGAAGAAAACTGACGAAAGTGACTTAATTAATAATCAACCCAGGTAAATATTTGATTTTGTTCTAAATGAAGTAATTTTTGATATCTTCTCTATCCGAGGAACCCACCTTGCACCAATGTTATCACCCTATATGTTCATGTTCAATCTGCATTGCAATCTGATTTTTGAAATAACAGTTAATGCAGCTATTTCTTTTGCATTAAGTCGTGGATGAGACAAAATTTATACTATATATGGTGTCATCTATATAGTGATCATCTTCCTATGACTCACGTCCCCATTGAAATGACCGACTTATTTTTAATTGTTGAAAGCTATGGGCAAAAGTCGCCGTAAATATCGTCCACACATTCTTTGATTTGCGTACGTATTAAATTTTTGATAAGACATTTTATAACAGCGAGATATTCGAGTTTAGACATTTTTAAAAATTACGCGACGTTGTTTTCCTTCGATCAAATTTTAAATGTCATAAATTTGAATTAACAAGGGAGAAATGACTCAAGACGAAACCCTTTGAGTTATTATGTGCTAATATAATAATTCAATAAAGAACATTAGGTAGTCACAATTATAACGTCCGTTTTTGAAGTCACTTTACAATAACAGATGTACCGTGTACTACAAAACTTGGAATTTGGTACAATGGTAAGTTGTTACTTCTACCACTTTGTTTAGAATCAATATCTATAATGGTAATGGACAAGTTTTATTAAAGTAAGAGAGATAGAGCTGAAATTTTTCCGTCATCTGTAATGCGGCATCTGTTATATTCCCTTGCAGGCGGACATCCTAGTGCAGAATTTCCCAAGTGCTGGTTCATGAACCCGCAGGGGTTTGCGGGCTTTATAAAGAAGGTTCCCGAAAAAAAAATTTATAATAGAATTTTTAACATAAACAACAAGCAACAATCTGTAACGCGATAAGTCGCTACGTTGCTGGCGATGCAAGTACGTTCTCGAACGACCGACAACTTCTACTTCGGCGGACCACGACTTTTCCACTTATTCAATCAGTACTATATTCTACAACACTTGTATTCGTCAGTAAAAAAAAACTATTACAAATACATCTACATTTAAAATTCTAGTTAAATACTTTGCACATGGAACACAGTACGAGCGCGCCGCATGGGGCCTTACGCTCTACGCTCATAGTCGAAAAAAACAATTCCTTTCGCGATAATTCATATAATAGCTTATTTTTATGATGTTGAAGGATCGTTTAAGCAAAAAAAAAATTCGATTTTTTGATCATTCTACAGTGGTCATATCCCTTAAACTATTCTTTCCACAAGATTATCTGAAATATTTAATGTATCTCTGTCCACTGGTGTGTTTCCTGATGTTTGGAAGGTTACTTATATTACCCCTATCTACAAGTGTGGTGATAAGACAAATGTTGAGAATTATAGAGGTATCTCAAAATTCTCTATATTTAGCAAATTGTTTGAACAGATATTCCATCAAAAAATATATCCCCTCTTTATAAGTATTTTCTCTACTGTCCAGCATGGCTTTGTCTGTGGTCGCTCTGCAGTCACTAATCTGTTGGCTTATGAGCAGGTCTTGTTGGAGAGGCGTTTTCAGGTGGATGCTATTTACACTGACTTCTCCAAGGCCTTTAACAAGGTGGATCATCAGCTTCTCTTGATGAAGCTAAGTAGTATGGGTATCCACGGAGTTTTTCTTAAGTGGTTTGAAAGTTGTCTTTTCAATCGAACACAAAGGGTGAAGAATGATGGCGTTGAATCTGCTGATATACCTGTCACTTCTGGAATTCCACAGGGTGCACATTTGGCACCCCTTCTGTGTTTCGTGAATGACATAGAGGATTTTATAATCTCAAGCAGATGTCTTTTATATGCTGACGACTTAAAGATATTTAAGGTTGTTGGAGAGATAGGGGACTGTGTGGCCTTGCAGGGTGACCTGGATAGTTTTACTAAGTGGTGTGGCCGCAATTTCATGCAACTTAATTTAACAAAATGTTCTGCCATTACTTTCTCAAAGAAAAAAGATAGTATAGTTTATAATTATATATTGCACAATACAATGCTGACTCGCATTCTCTGTACCTCAGAGGGTGCTTCGGGTCCATAGTCTTTTTAATGAACCATACCATAGGACAAATTATGCGTTTAACACCCCAATGTCCAGAATGAATAGGGAAATGAATTCACTGCCTAGGAATGTTGACCCTTTTATACTCTCTCTGAACTCATTTATTTATTTATTTATTTATTGAATACAGCATCCACAGCAGTTAAGCCAGTTACAGATACCTTTCTTAAAGTTAAAAACCTTAAACTAACATTACTAGTTAAAATTATTGTCAATATTACATCTGAGCCTGAGGATCTAGCAATTTATGGTCAAGAATATCCTTATATCTACGTAAAGTAATACTACTTAAATCTACATCACTAACGTATGTATTAAAATAATTACACATTTTGTATAGGGGCGAATTTTTGTAAGTATTTGTTCTAGGAAATTCTAGATAAAATGTTGGTCTTTGTCTTGTTCCACCCTTATTTACCACAAATGGAAGTTGCAGCAATAGGTCTGGACTATTTATTTTATTTTTTAAGATCTTGAATATATATATATACCAAACATATTTTTATACGTCTGTTTTCCAATGAAAGTCTGTTAAATATATTCAATAAGTCCAGGTTATTATAACCCTGAATAGGATAGTATCCAAATTTTTTAAAAAACATATACTTTAAAAACTTTCGCTGGACACGTTCTATGATTCTACTCCACACTTCATATTGTGGTGACCATATTATACTACAGTATTCCAGTTTTGGCAGTACAAGACTGTCAAAAAGTGTCATGCAAACATCGACATCAAAATGTCTAGTAGATCTGATGATGAAACCCATTATCTTGTGAGCTTCATTAATTTTATTTATTATATGCTCATTGAAATTCAATGAACTATCAAACAATACTCCCAAATCCTTCTGACAAGAAGTCCGTTTTAACACTATATCATTAATAGAATAGGCTTGATTTAAAACATTCTTATTCAGAGCAAAGGACATTGACGAGCACTTGTTGTCATTAAGACAAAAACCGTTTACTCGACACCACTCAACAACATCATTCAGATCCTGCTGCAAGCAGTCACAATCATCAGCAGTCAATACTTCCCTAAAAAGTTTAAAGTCGTCTACAAACAGTAATGCTTTTGAGTGTTTGATCACGTTACATATATTATTAAAGGCAATTAAGAATAAAAGAGGTCCCAAATTAGACCCCTGAGGAACACCAGAAGTACTTCTATATACATATGATTTGGCCCCTTTTATTTCAATGTACTGCTTTCTATCAGTCAGGTAAGAGACAATAATGTTTATCAGATTCTCTGTAACATTCAGTTGCTTAAGAGATTGTATTATAAGGGTATGTTTCACTCTGTCAAATGCCTTTGCCATATCCGTGTAGATTACATCAACTTGTGCTTTTTTATTAAAAGAGTTATGAATGTATTGTGTAAAACTAATTAAGTTAGTTAATGTTGACTTATTTGCTAAGAACCCATGTTGACACTCAGATATACTGTGCTTTACTTCATCATATATTCTGTTAAAAATCACTATTTCAAATAACTTTGACGTTGCATTTACTATGCTAATAGGCCTATAATTAGTTACTTCGTGCTTTACCCCTCCTTTGAAAGTAGATATAACCTTTGTAATACGCCATTCTGTAGGATATGTTGCTGTTTTAAGTGAAAGGTTAAATATATCTAGTAAAGGTTCTAACAGAGATTCGCTACAGCCCTTTATAACATTGCCAGGCAACCCATCTGGTCCAATAGCTCTGTTACCCTTTAACTTTTGAAGAGCACAGCGTACTTCAGTTTTATCTATGGGATAGTCACAAAAATGATTTTTAGATATACCCCCACTGCATTCCATCACCTCTGCAGCACTGAATACATTACCAAAATAAAGCGCAAATGCATCTGCAAGAATTTTTAAGTAATTGAATTTTATACATAATAGACTGTAGTGACAGTATTATTGTTTTAGTTAATTGTTATTCTTTTAGTACTGATGTGACTTGTGATATTTTGTGATTGTTTCGTTTTAGATTTTTTATTCTTATTTGACGTATTATATAAAATGGAATTTGTATAATTTATTGCCGTTAATAAACCATTCATTATTTCTATTAAACTAAAATATTTGTTATTCTTTTCAGTACATCAGTTTACGATGACCAAGAGAAACCAGACGTAAAATTAAATACATCGCTTCTTCAACAAAATGCCCCCAAGAAGTTTAAATGCGATACATGCGATTTTCAAACGAGTTCCAGCACCAAGTTAAAAGCACACAGTCTACGACATAAAAAACTTGAAGAAGTTAATATATTTCAGTGTCCTCAATGTGATTATCAGACGATCAGAAAATATACTTTGAACCGACACTTGTCGCGACATAATAATCCTAAGAAAATGTACACCGTTCAGAAAAACACAGAAGATCAACACGAAAATCCCGAAGAAAATAACATATTTTGGTGCAACGAGTGTGATTTTAAAACAATCCAAAAGTATAATTTAACCAAGCATATCCGTCTGCAACATAGTAATCCGAATGAGCTTCCCAAATTTAAATGTGAAGTTTGTGATTACGAAACCAAATACAAGAACGTTATAAAGAGACACGTTCTCAAACACAAAAACTCCGACGAAATTGAAAAATTTAAGTGTGACCAGTGCGATTATCAGACAATCCTGAAAAGGTATCTGAATCAGCACCGCCTCCGTCATATAAACCCTGAGGAGCTCAAGCGGTTTAAATGCGATAAATGCAATTATCAAACGATCCGAAAAGAAGATTTAAATAGGCACTACCTTCGTCACATACACCCGGATGAAGTTAAAATATTTAAGTGTGATCAGTGCGACTATCGGACGATCCAGAACCGGTATCTGACTAAGCACCTCTTTCGTCATAGAAAGCCCGCTGAAGTTCAAGTATATAAGTGTGACCAATGCGATTATCAGTCAATCTGGAAACGGTATGTGAACAGGCATCGTCTCTGTCATAAAAACCCCGATGAGGTCGAGCAGTTTAAGTGCGATCAATGCAATTATCAAACGATCCGGAAAAATGATTTGAAAAGGCACTACCTACGTCACAATAACCCCGATAAAGTTTTCCCGTATAAATGCAAATATTGCAATTATGAAACGACAACCAAAGGAGATTTGAAGAAGCACATTTTACATCGACATGAGAATCCGGATGATCATACAGTTAGTAAGAAAAGTGATTTTAAAAGACGTTCCTTGCGTAGTAAAAATCCATAAAAATAAAATTGTTTGCGTGCCCTTACTGCAGTCATCAAACATGCTAGAAAAGTAATATGAATTTGTGTTGCGCCTGCATGGAAATCCGGAGGAGGTCAATAAGTTTGAATGCAACCAGTGCGATTATAAAACCGACCAAAAATATGATTTGGAAAGGCATTAATGTTGTCATGAAAAGACCTTAACATCTTACAACTAGTTTTAGAGGAGACTAATGTTAACGTGCTCTCAGTGTGATTATCAGATTTATTTTAAGTACAAAAATGTTGAAGAAGTTGTTAATTATCTTTAAGTCAGAGTAGGCAAACTAGGCTTCTTTCCTGTCTGAAGTTTTCAGTCTAACTCAATTCTCACTTAAATACAGTTTATTTATTTATTTATTTATTTACAAAATCTACAGATTTACGTCCAATTACAGAGTAGGACAACAGACTTAGTTTAAGAAAACCAATATTAAGAATAAAAAGAAAATAAACACTGACATTCTATTGTATCAGTTGCATTATATCATACAGCAATGCTTTGAGCCTATTTGATATGCTGATATCACAAATATCAAATTTTGGACGTATTTGGTTATATAACCTACACATTACCATAACAGGTGAATTATTGTAGTAGTTAGTACGAGTATTATCAACATAAAAAATAAGTGGATTTCTAGTTCTATATGAAGGAGCGTAAAAGTTAATTAAGGCTAATAAGTCTGGAGCATTTATCATACCGTTCAACAATTTATATAGATGATACCTTCCTTCTACTTTCAAGTGTTTTAATGTTATCATTGTTCATAATATCTATTTTTGATATATGCATTTGATATATCCCCGTTTCTTTGTAATGGATATATCTTAAGAATTTATTCTGTATTTTTTCTATTCTATAAATATGATTCTCATTACATGGACTCCATATTATTGAACAATATTCCAAAATACTCCTCACACAGGCTACATACAACAACTTAACACACTTAAACATTAAACTCTTCACAGTTTCTAACTATATACCCATTATTGTGAATATAAAAAACAATTTTATATTCCCAATGCTGTGGGATGATGCAGAAAACGTATCCCTATCGATTTTAGAAAAAATCTCGACAATCGATCGAGTAAAACCTCTGAAATTCAAAAAAGAAATTTTCCCATAAGAAAAGCATTGGGAGGCGTGGCCTAATTCTACAGAATTTCTGAAACACGCTGATTGGTTATTCCGACCATAAGGTGGTCCTTACTAACGAAGTTAGTAAAACTATAAAAGGATAACAAAACGAGTCAGAACAGTTATCGACTTGGTTCGAAAGAAGAAAACAAGGAAGAAGAACAAGAACACCAGCTGTTTTGAAGACTGAAGCCATCAGTTTTGAAAAAAGAAGAGAGAAGCGTGGAATATCGCATCAAAAGCTGCTGTTTTTACGGCAGAACACTTTTGTTGCATATTCATATCAAGATTTACGAAAATTCAGGTGGATTTTAGGACGATTTCCTCGCAGATTTCACTGAATTTTCAAGACTAGACCTTCCCCGCAACCGCGACGATCTTTTAGAAGTCAGCACTAGACCCTCGTAGAAGAGCCACTAAACTTAAAATCTTATATACGGAATTTTTGGGCGTTTAGTAACTACCACTTGCACCCCGGTAGCGAAAAACTAAAAATTCGAGAAGATTTAAAGCGAAAGCAAATTTCCGGATTAAATGCGGTGTCTGAGGTTTCCCTAGGTATAAACTAGAGTGAAATAAGGACAGGTAGTATCTGCTTACGAACACCTGAGCTAAGTT
Organism: Diaprepes abbreviatus; assembly: GCA_034092305.1. Classification (NCBI taxonomy): domain Eukaryota; kingdom Metazoa; phylum Arthropoda; class Insecta; order Coleoptera; family Curculionidae; genus Diaprepes; species Diaprepes abbreviatus. Next base: position 892,149 of record JASJET010000040.1, read on the forward strand.
TCTGATTGTTTTCATGTACCAAACAAAAAGTAAAAATTCCTAAGAATCTAAGCTACTTTAACTTACAAAAATATCTTTGCAAATTGATTTCACCTCAGAAAAACCAACTCCTTACTATGTGCTTTAAACTATTTCACACTTTGCAAATTTCTATTCTTACTGGGCAATAAACTGTATCTTTGGTCCAATATAATATATGTACTTTAGGTTAAGATTGTTATTACTAATGGGGATCTGTATATGCTTGTCGGTTTTTATTCTTGTATTATAATCGTGATCAATAAAAGTTTGTAAGTTTGGATGTCGAAATATATAAACACAGACAGATGAAGCATTAATCGATTTTACATTTTGTATGTTTTTGTCGTAGAGTAAATGTGTGGGGTATAATTTATTTTTGTGAAATATAATTTTTAATAGATATTTTTGAATTAAATTTAATTTATACAAAGCATTATTTTATCCCACACTAACATACCGTACCTTAAAATCCATTCAGCCAAGGCTTTATAGACCACAAAGTTACCCTATATTACAACCGACTACGCCACTGAACCCTACAAGAAAACCTCAGTAGTTCTATTTTTTAAACTTTGGGATAAGTTGCAAGATAATCCAGATACGAGGGGTGCCCTAAAATGAATAATTTTCAAAGTTGCTCTGTATTTCCAAAACGAAGTTCTATTAGTGACATCTTTCGTTTCTTTAAAAAGTAGCACAGTGCCACGAAACCTTGTCCTATTTTTACCAAGTACGGAGATAAACCATAAATTAAACACCCTGTACATAAAACAAATTATAACAGTATCATAAGCACAACAAACTGGTCAACTAAAAGATCTAATTTCCATGGCAACTAGATCAAGTCCAAATCTTCAACCGTTTTAGTAAATTTATGTGTTAATGTTTTGAAAATTATAAAACGGCGATTTTTATGATTTCACCAAAAAAAATTATAAATAAGGAAGAGAAACAGCAAATAAGTCGTTGGCAACCTGACCTTCAAAATAAGTTTTTTTTTTTGAAAAACTACTAAAATTTTTGAAACCTACTCCTCAAAACCTATCTGTTTTTAAAAAATGGTTGTTTGACGTGATGTAAAGCCGCGTCCACATTAGTAAAACTTGACACACAACGTAAATTTTTACCAATGTGGACGCGCCTTAATATATTTGTTTTTAAAATAAATAAAAATAGCCACCTGCGTGGCCCTATATTAATATGGAATTTTGTGATTAGTAATCGTAAAAAAAATTCAAGTTGAAGTTTTCTCTTAATTGAGTCCTAAATCAATACTGCTCTACAATTATTTACAAAATTGCCAGTCGTTGCGATCAATGTGCGAGATGGTAAACTATATTTTTCTGTTAGAAAAATAAGCTTTAATTTGGTACTAATTAAATGCTTTAACTCGGGAAATACAATAAATACATGAAAAAAAAATAATTAGATATGAGTAGGGGCGGATTCGGCTCTTTTTTTTTTGGGAGGGGGTGGCAATATTACAAGAGCACCGTAGTAATAACAAGCGAAAGCTAGTTGTCTACAGAGAGGCGTCAGCGATATTCTAATGCAGCAGGCACGGGGCGAGCCTATTTTTCTGAATTCGAAGATTTTTTTGGGGGGGATCACCCCTACCGCCCCTCCTCGCGTAGATATGGGACAATTCCCCCAAGTTCGATTACGATTTACAAATGCAACTACAGCTGCGATTCTATAAAAGTAAAGAGAAAAGGAATGTCATAAAAAATATCTTGCATCTTTGTAAAGTTTGTAGTAAGGCATAAGAGACGGAAAAGGAATATGCTTACAGAATCGAGCCCTTATATATTTTATATTACTATGAACGACATTTGATATAAATTTCAGCAATATAAATTCAGAATCGGGCATAAGCGAATTTATTGTTCACATTTGGTTACTTCTAGCTGAAATTTAGAAAAAAAAAATGTTTAAATGCCAATGGAACAAATAAATACCTAACAATTTAAATATGACATTAGCAAATATTGACAGGGGCGGATCCAGTCTCTCTCTTTGGGGACGGCGATATCACAAAAGTAAAGAAAAGATCGAAGACATTACAGTATAATACGCAATAGTGAGTTGTCGTCGGGAGGAGGGTTTCAGCGACATTCCCGTTCACAATGCAGCAGGTAGGCGAGTCTATTTTTTTGAATATTGATGGTTTAGGGTTTTGAAAAAATTCAAAGTTTTAAACGAAATTTCCTGTAATTCAGTTGGTAATAACCTTCGAGCATACTTTCCGGGGGCAGCATATAATGCTCCGCGTGCGTTACACGGCAACGAGACAGAGAGAGCAAATACGGGGTAGTCTTATCTTTCTCGCTTTTATAATTGAGAGAGATACCATGACCTCTTATCATCCTCTCTCTCTTTCTTTCCCTGCAACGCACGCAGTATTGCCTCCTCGAAGGTAATAACTGTAGCAGCATTTCCTATCCTATTGCTATCAAGAATAAGGTTCCTGAAATAGAGAGAAATCTTTTTTAATGTCCACTAATCGTAAAGCTTGAAATTTTAGATAGTCATTCTTAGAAACAATGTTAAAAATCAGGGGAAGAAAGACTAGTTTAAAAACAAACGCATTAAATTTTAAGTACTATGTTTAATCAAGCTCTCCCGAAAAAAAAAAACAAAGAATAAAGAAAACATTGGATTTTTAACTTTGATTTAAATTTGACATAATATATTTTTATTTCGCCGAAATTCCGCTCTTTCACTCTTTTCCAATGTTGATTCACCCTTATGATTATCGGATCATATTCATTACAATATTTATTCTTCTGACAAACAATTATACACTACTTGACATTGTAGCTTTGAGTGAACTAACCTGTCTTTTTCTGGATGTATTTATTTATTTTCTCTATATTAAAAAAATAGGGTAGTTAATTAACAAAAATAAAAATCATGAGTGAAAAATCATCTTTGAGCGCTACAGATGATCCTAACTTAACAGAATATTTTGAAGTTAAAAGTGAAAAGTATTTGGAAGTATGTGATTATCAGGATGTTCCAGATTGTGTTACTGACGTTAAGCAAGAAATAGATGAGGGTGCTCAATGTATGAACAATAACATAACGAATAAATATATGCTAGAGTAAGTAGGATTAACCAGAGAAACTGACATGTTATGAATTATATTGCTGTGTATTTTAGTTTCTATTGAATGCGCAAAGTGGTGCTTTGATATCTCCCAGAAATGACCTATTTTGTTCTGTACCTAAACTATAAAAATGTATTTATTAAAGTTAAAAATAAATACGTATTCAAAATCAAATGGTATATTTCCACAGACGTATATAATATACTAGCGACCCGCCCCGGCTTCGCACGGGTGCAATGCTGATACTAAATACACTACAGAAAAACTGTGACTATTTATTTTATTTTTACAACAATTATTACATCGGCCTCCGACGCGCTATTTATAGGCACGCTGCCGCCGCCCCGGTCGGCCAGTACCGCCGCAAGCGCTACTTCCCGCAATTTTAAATCTGTAATATCTTCGAAAATATTCATTTAAATCTTGTGCTGTAAAGGACCATATAGATCTATATTAAATCAACAATGTATTTAAGCTATTTAATTGGATAAGGATTAATGCTGTATTGGTTAAAATCGCTTCAAAATTTGCCATTATTTGTCGTAAAAAGTAAATGACAAAAAAATGTTATTAAGATAAGATAAGATAAGATAAGATAAGATAATTTATTAGTAAAAATATACAAATAGTACTTTTACAAGTCAAATAAATAAAATATTAAAATTTTGTCAATTAATTATTATCATTAATACAAATAAAACATTACACGATATTGATTCTTCCTAAAGAAGAAAGTTTTGGTAAAAAAAAAAGCTAAAAGAAGCTGACAACAGACAAAGACAATACTACAGATTAAAATTAGATTCGAAAAACTCCTCGAACGAAAAAAACGCGTTCAGCACAAGGTAGCTCTTGATTTGTTTTTTGTACTGATAGAAGTTAAGAGCTTTAATTCTAGCTGGCACGCAGTTGTAGAACTTTATTGCTAAATATCTTGAACCATTTCTGGATCTCTCAAGCCGGCCAAAGTCTGGTACAAGATTGTTGTTGTTTCTTGTTGGATAGTTGTGAATATCTTCGTGTGATCTGTATAGATCAAGATTTTGTTTAACGTACAACAAACACTGCATAATGTACACACAAGGTAGAGTTAAAATTTTTAAATTCTTAAACGAATTTCGACAGTCTTCTCTATAACCAAGCCCAGAGATAATACGAATGCATTTTCTCTGTTGTCCAAACGCCTTATCAGTATGACAAGAATGACCCCAGGAAAGAATAGCATAAGCCAAAAGAGAATGAAAGTTACTGTGATATGCTGTCAGAAGAGTTTTTTTGGAAGTTACCCGTACAAGACTCCTGAACAGGAACAGTTGTTGGGATAGTTTTTTTGAGAGAGTAACAAGGTGTTGTTCTCAAGTTAATCCTGCATCTAGGTGTACTCCCAGAAATTTGACCTCCATTGCACATTGAGGTAGAAAGGACTGTACAATTTCACTGTTATTCCTTAGAGTAAAGTTAATATTTTGTGATTTGGAGTTGTTCAAGGATAGGCGATTGGCTCGAAACCATTGAAATAGTTCTCTTTCTGAAGTTTTGTAATCAAGACTGTCAATCTCTGAAGGGTGATAACTTATATAAAACGTTGTGTCGTCAGCAAACAAAACAGTATTGACTCCCTTGCCCTTACAGTATGCCAGGTCATTTATATAGATGAGGAATAAGATGGGACCTAATACCGACCCTTGAGGTACACCATACCTTAGGGATTGTTTTTTAGAATTACACTGCCCAAAGTGAACATACTGATCACGATCCGATAGATATGAATTAAGTAGTTGAATGGCATCAGCCTGGAAATTGTAGAATGGTAGTTTTTTTTAGAAGAATGCTATGTGTAACACAATCGAATGCCTTTGTGAGGTCTAAAAAGGATGCAAGAGTGTCAAGATACTTTTCAAAGCCCTGTAAAACATTACTAGTAAAGTGATCAATAGCTAAAGTTGTGGTCCTGTTCTTTCGGAATCCAAACTGGTTCAAGGCAAACAATTTGTTTGACTCAAAGTGATCATTAGCCTGATTTTTCAAAATTCGTTCATAAACTTTTGACAAGATTGGTAATAAAGATATGGGGCGATAATTGTTGCAGTCATCAATGGAGCCCTTATTCTTGAAGAGGGGTACCACCTTTGCAGTTTTGAAAACTTTAGGAAATGTACTGCAAGCTATAGATTGATTTATCAATATTGTTAGGGGCTGAACTATTATATCCTTGATTTTTTTAATAATTTTTGTGGTAATTCCGTCAATATCTTTGCTGTTACTATTTTTTATTTCTGAAATGGCCTTGTCGACATCACTAAAACTAACTGATTGAAATTTAAAGGACGGGATGTTTTTCAGTGGCATAGATTTTATGTAATCTTCAAAAGGCTGTTGAGAACTTTCAAGTTTATTCATCACACATTCAGCAATTGAACAAAAGTGGTTATTAAAATCATTTGCATTTGGTTTTGAATTAGAGTCAGAGGTATTATTGTTGCTTTTATTATTAATAAGTTTCCACATAGCTTGCTGAGGGTTACTGGATTTTTTTATAAATTCATCATTAGCTTTAATTTTTGCAAGCCTAATTGATTTTCTGTAATTTTTTCTATATTCAATTATGGTACTCGTTGGCATGGTAATAGAATCTCTTTTATTTAATGCTATCATAAACTGAAGTCTATTACGCATCTCTTTTAAGTTATCATTGAACCAGTTTACTCCTTTATTGGGATAATTTTTATTGAATAGTCTTGATTTTTCTGGAAAAGAGATATTTATGCAATGTGTTAACGCGTCAATTAGCATTTTGAATTTGAGGTCAATATCCAAATTATCATCATTAACAAAATTAAAATTGTATTTGAGCATGCTTTGGTATAGATTGGAGAGGCCATCTTCTGTTATTGGCCTATAACATACTCTAGTTTGAAAATTTGTGGATGAATAGTTAGTCTGAAAAAAAATACCTTTGTGGTCTGAGATGTGCGTGAGATCTACTGGTTTTGCAATACCATCAATATTTGTGAAGATATTATCGAGACATCTATCACCACGAGTGTTAAATTTAACTTTTTTTTTGAGATTAAATGAGCGGAAAAAATTACACAGTTTTAGAGCTCTAATGTCTTTTTCATTAAAATGAACATTAAAATATCCTGCTATGATAAGAGATTTGTGTACATCAATTTTTCTAAGAGTATTTGCCATTATGTTAAAGAACTTGTCTAAATCACCATCTGGTGTACGATATGCAGTGATAAGTTGCACATTTGAATTTTTGTGGGATATCCATGAGAGATAGACGTATACCATCGCGGAGTTTTCTGTAGACCTTTTCAATGTGTACAAATAATTAGTACATTATTTTGATAAATCTCGTAGGGTTCAGCCTGCGTTTGCAATGTAAGCGGAAAAAAATATGATAATTAACGACATCACATTAGAAACCTCAAAAATAACAGTATTTCTCCACTATTTAATGGATGTTATTATACATATAAACCTTCCTCTTGAATCACTCTATCTATTGAAAAAAACCGCATCAAAATCCGATGCGTAGTTTTAAAGATTTAAGCATACAAAGGGACATAGGGACAGAGAAAGCGACTTTGTTTTATACTATGTAGTGATATTGAAATTATCAGAGATAATTAACAAGATACAAAACAAAAAAAGGACAATTTGATTAAAATAACAAGGAAAAAGTAAAATTAAAAAATTCATCCAATGAAAAAAATTAAGAGCCAGTAAGATCCTCAGAGTTTTCTTAAAATAATTTTAGTTATTTATACTTTTTAAATAGAGAGGTAAATGATTTTTCGAAAGGTAATATCAGGTCTTGTTTGAACCTGTTTTAATCTCACCCCAGGTATAGTTGTTTCGCATTTCTTGTCTGGTAGACATTAATACCACCTCACCTTGCAAAACTGTCAGATCTATCACGAAAGTAACAAGTGCATTGGAAAATATACAGATTTAAAACAGCCAGAATTTTTTCTTTTTCAAATACAGGGCGACATGATTCCCTGAACTCTAGCTTATATATAATTCTTAAAATGGGTTTTTGACTCATTAAAACTCTGCATAAATCGGAGGAGTTATCCTATACCTGCAAGCCATATAATATTGAGTTTATGACTGAGTAATAAAATGTTTTAAGCGTTTTAACACAGCATAATTTTGTTTTAACACAGCATAATTTTTTGAAAACAGCTTACTACAGACAGAATCAATATGGGAGCTCCATGATTCATCAACCAAGATGTCAACAAATTTAACAGTATACTATACATAATATACTCATACTAAGTTTAATGGATTTCTGAAAATTTCTGATTTTTGATCAGATTGACTTTTACCATTTAAAATCATTGTATAATACCAATTCATAAAAAATATATATAAATATTTGTCCTTGTTACTAAAATATGCTGAATTCCACTATGAGAAATCATATTGAACAAGTTCTGCACATGTTATTCATGTTTTAGATATGACGAGGAAAGCACTGCCCTAGAAATAAGTGATACAATGGTGGAAACTTTTAAAAAAGAGGAAGAAAATTTAGATGAATTGGGGATTACTGACGGAAATGACTTAATTAATAATAAATCCAGGTAAATATTAGACTTTCTCAAAGTATGGACAATTTATTTATTTATTTATTTTATTTATTTATTGAATACAGCATCCACAGCAGTTAAGCCAGTTACAGATACCTTTCTTAAAGTTAAAAACATTAAACTAACATTACTAGTTAATATTATTGTCAATATTACATCTGAGCCTGAGAATCCAGCAATTTATGGTCAAGAATATCCTTATATCTACGTAAAGTAATACTACTTAAATCTACATCACTAACGTATATATTAAAATAATTACACATTTTGTATAGGGGCGAATTTTTGTAAGTATTTGTTCTAGGAAATTCTAGATAAAATGTTGGTCTTTGTCTTGTTCCACCCTTATTTACCACAAATGGAAGTTGCAGCAATAGGTCTGGACTATTTATTTTATTTTTTAAGATCTTGAATATATATACCAAACATATTTTTATACGTCTGTTTTCCAATGAAAGTCTGTTAAATATATTCAATAAGTCCAGGTTATTATAACCCTGAATAGGATAGTATCCAAATTTTTTAAAAAACATATACTTTAAAAACTTTCGCTGGACACGTTCTATGACTCTACTCCACACTTCATATTGTGGTGACCATATTATACTACAGTATTCCAGTTTTGGCAGTACAAGATTGTCAAAAAGTGTCATGCAAACATCGACATCAAAATGTCTAGTAGATCTGATGATGAAACCCATTATCTTGTGAGCTTCATTAATTTTATTTATTATATGCTCATTGAAATTCAATGAACTATCAAACAATCCCAAATCCTTCTGACAAGAAGCCCGTTTTAACACTATTTCATTAATAGAATAGGCTTGATTTAAAACATTCTTATTCAGAGTAAAGGACATTGACGAGCACTTGTTGTCATTGAGACAAAAACCGTTTACTCGACACCACTCAACAACATCATTCAGATCCTGCTGTAAACAGTCACAATCATCAGCCGTCAATACTTCCCTAAAAAGTTTAAAGTCGTCTGCAAACAGTAATGCTTTTGAGTGTTTGATCACGTTACATATATTATTAAACATAACATAACAAATAAATATATGCTAGAATAAGTAGGATTAACCAGAAAAACTGACAGGTTATAAATTATATTAGTATTTATACTGCTCTGTATTTATCTTGTATTGAATTCACCAAGTGTTGTTTTCATATTTGGAAAATTTGTTTTTATACATTATTTCTTAATTTTTCTAACAAGGTATATTTAGGAAACATCTCCCAAAAATGACCTATTTAGTTCTGTACCTAAATTATCAAAAAGTGTTTATTGAAGTCACTACATAGTATAAAACAAAGTCGCTTTCTCTGTCCCTATGTCCCTTTGTATGCTTAAATCTTTAAAACTACGCACCGGATTTTGATGCGGTTTTTTTCAATAGATAGAGTGATTCAAGAGGAAGGTTTATATGTATAATAACATCCATTAAATAGTGGAGAAATACTGTTATTTTTGAGGTTTCTAATGTGATGTCGTTAATTATCATATTTTTTTCCGCTTACATTGCAAACGCAGGCTGAACCCTACGAGATTTATCAAAATAATGTACTAATTATTTGTACACATTGAAAAGGTCTACAGAAAACTCCGCGATGGTATATGTCTATCTCTCATGGATATCCCACAATAACATTTTTTTGTCATTTACTTTTTACGACAAATAATGGCAAATTTTGAAGCGATTTTAACCAATACAGCATTAATCCTTATCCAATTAAATAGCTTAAATACATTGTTGATTTAATATAGATCTATATGGTCCTTTACAGCACAAGATTTAAATGAATATTTTCGAAGATATTACAGATTTAAAATTGCGGGAAGTAGCGCTTGCGGCGGTACTGGCCGACCAGGGCGGCGGCAGCGTGCCTATAAATAGCGCGTCGGAGGCCGATGTAATAATTGTTGTAAAAATAAAATAAATAGTCACAGTTTTTCTGTAGTGTATTTAGTATCAGCATTGCACCCGTGCGAAGCCGGGGCGGGTCGCTAGTTATAAATAAATAAGTATACTCATACTAAAATTAACACTATGAATTTCTGAAAATTTTTGATTTTTGATCGAACTGATTTCTACTACTTAAAATCTATGTTAATACCAACCTATAAAATTAAATATAATAATAACAAAAGGTTTTTATTTTAGACTCGGCAAAGTTCAGTAAAACTGCAATGCGCGACATCGTATAATTTAACTTTACAATATATAAATTACATTACAGATTATAAATACAATTTTACCAAACAGATACTCTATACATGTACACTAAATCAAATTAAGAATAAATAGCCAATTACTAGAGAGAAATAGTCAGGATTAAATAAGTTTATCATTCCCTAAACAGCCTATTTAATCAAAACATTTTTGTTCAATCTTTTAAAGCTGTAAATTAATTTTGACCGAATAGCACAAGGAACTGAATTGTAAACATTTACTGCAGTATAGTTTATGTGTTTACTTATGTTTCAGATATGATGAGGAAAACACTGCCCTAGAAATGAGTGGTACAATGGTGGAAACTTTTAAAAAAGAAGAAGAAAATCTAAATGAATTCAAGATAATTGACGAAAGTGGCTTAATTAATAATAAATCCAGGTAAATATTAGACTTTCTCAATACAAGGACAATAACATAATGCATAAATATACAGTACAGGCCAAAAGTGTGAATACATTTTTTGCATATGTTACTTATGTTTTAGATATGATGAGGAAAACACCGCCCTAGAAATGAGTGGTACGATGGTGGAAACTTTTAAAAAAGAAGAAAATTTAGATGAATTCGAGATAATTGACGAAAGTGGCTTAGGTAATAATAAACCCAGGTAAATATTAGACTTTCTCAATACAAAGACAATAACGCATAAATATACAGTACAGGCCAAAAGTTTGAATACATTTTTGTATATGTTACTTATGTTTTAGATATAATGAGGAAAACACTGCCCTAGAAATAAGTGGTACAATAGTAGACACTTTTAAAAAAGAAGAAGATAATATAGATGAATTCAAGATAATTGACGAAAGTGGCTTAATTAATAATAAACCCAGGTAAATATTAGACTTTTTCAGCGCAAGGACAATAACATAATGAATAAATATGCAGTACAGGCCAACAACACCTAAAGAAAAAACATTTTTTCGAGTTTATATGATTATTTCACGGAATGAACTTCCTTTATTCACATAAGTTTATTGTGTTTAACATAGTTTAGACATTTTTGGATTATCTTATAGAAACCAAATTCATTTCGAATATCATTGGTATGAAAATGTTACTTCAACCGATTTTCTTAAAAATACCCTCCTATTTCATTAATTTTTGGTTTTCTTTGAGAGTCAGTGTGACGAAAATATTCATGATAAAAACTCATATCAAGTAATTATAACTGAGGATTTTAATATTGATTGGAAGGCTGATAACACCTACAGTATAAGGTTAAAGCAATTTGTGGTTGATGCTGGGTTGGAGAATCTGGTTACAGAGTGTACTCGGCCTTGCGCAAATGGTGGGGCTTTAATAGATCCAATGATTTCTAATCATTTTGAAAAGAGTGTGGCTTAAGTCATAAAAACATCCAGAATCACAGATCATTATATAATTTTCCTTTACTTAACGGATGCAATCTTGCAAAAACTTATAGAAATAAGAAGTAGAGGTAGAAATATTAATTATAGTACCATAAATGATAAATTATCCCTAAAGAATTGGAATTATAACCTCAGATACCAGTACTTTTACTCGACTTTGATGAACGTTTTTAATGATGTTGCACCAAAAAGAACTGTTAAAATACATAGGAATGGTCGAATGACAGAGTTAAGGCTGCTACAAATGCCGAGATATTAGTTATAAGTAGTATATCAGTTCTGGAACATCTGAGGATTAGGAGATCTACAAACAAAAAAGAAATATTGCAGTGAAAGTTATGTCTCAGGAAAAAGGAGAATATTATGAAGACAAAATAACCGAAAATAAAACTAATTCCCATGCATTGTGGAATATTTTAAAAACTTTGCTTCCTAATGAAGGTAAAACTAACAGTTATTTGCAACTGAAAATAGATGATGAAATAATTTCAGATCCAAATGATACAGCAAATTCATTGAACTGCTTTTATGTTACCAGTATTGGAGCAATAGACTGTATTCTTTAAAGTAATTATCAAATGATGATGATGAAAAAAGTGAAACTGATAACTTTATGTTCTTTTGAATATGTATTTACCTGTCATTAGGTCAAAGTGATCATAATTACTTCAAGTGATAGAACTGAAAGTGATAATGACTCATAAGAATAGCCCTATTGTCAGGGACATATATAAATCTGAACCAGATTTTCCAATTTTACCTAGACATGGGGGAGTGTTTTTGGAGAACTTTAAGTTTGTTATTGTTGAGAAACTTCAAGAGATTATTTTTGACCTACCAAATGAAGATGGATCAGATGATATAAATATTGTTTTTAAAGAGTTGTTTTGATAATATAGCTTTACCATTTCTTAATTTGATAAATTCGTAATATTTAGCATGTAAAGATAAATTGAAAATATCGACTATTGTTTTGGTTCCCAAAGTAAATAATTCTCACAGGGCTGTTGATTTGCGACCTGTTAACATGTTTAGGTGTGTTGAGAAAATCATGGAAAAAGTAGTGATGAAACAACTGTTAGAATTCTTAGAAGCGAAAAAATTATAAATAGTATGCAATCTGGTTTTTGGGGTAAGCATAGCTATGGAACTGCAGTATGTTCTTAATAACTGGAAACATAGTTTCGATCAAAATCTTATTATAGGTGCTGTATTCTTTGATTTAAGGAGGGCCTTTGAGACTTTGGATAGAAAAAGACTACTTAAAAAATTAGAAGGTATCGGTATAAGGGGTGAAGTGTTGGAATTTATAAATAATTACTTAATTAATAGAAAACAATGATTGAAATTGTATGACGTGGTATCTGACGAGTTGAAAGCAGCATGGGTGTTCCACAGGGTAGTGTGCTAGATCCATTATTTCAGTTCAAGACCAGAACCAGTCAATGCTATTCCTAATTATATTAAATCCAAAAAGAATAGTTAAATAAGTTCTACGGAATTCCAGGCTATCCATACCTGTTAGATGCAATCTCTGAGAATGGGAAAGAAGATTTTTGTCGACGCCGAGCTTATAGAGCATAAAATTCACAAACTTTAGCTGTATGCGTTTAATCCGCTTAATATGCTTTATATAACAAGGGCTCCAAACAAAGCAGCAATATTCTAGGTGGCTACGCACAAGTGAATAATATAAAGATTTCAAAACTTGGATACTTGAAAAATCCCTGCAGCTTCTCATTATAAATCTTGCCATTTTATAGGACTTTGCTAAAATATAATTCATGTAGTCATTAAATCGTAATTCAGGGCCAAAAATCACGCCTAAGTCATCGATTAAGGAAACTTTGGTCAGGAGGGCATTAGAGATGATGTAAGGATGTAAAATTGGAGATTTCTTCTTAGGAAATGATATTATCTTACATTTTGAGTTGTTGGGTTGCATCTGGTTTGCCTCACACCATTCTATTAATTTGTTAATTTCAGATGGTAGGAGCAGGCAATCATCAGTATTGTTTACTCTCTTAAATATCTTCAAGTCGTCAGCGTAGAAGAGAAAATGACAGTTTTCAAATACACTGCTAAGATCATTTATAAAGATGAGAAAGAAGATAGGTCCCAGGTAAGAGCCTTGAGGTACACCGGATGTTACATTTATCAGTTTAGATAAAGTATTATTTAACTACTTGTGTTCGATTGGTGAGATAACTAGAAATCCACGACAGTAGAGGGTCTGCAACACCGAGTGAGTATAATTTGTTGAGCAATATAGAGTGATGTACTCTGTCGAATGCTTTTTAAAAATCAAATTAAACTGAGTCGATCTGAACGCCCGAGCCCACAGCTGTAGTTAGATAATTAGAGTATAGAGTCAAATTAGTTTGGCAAGAGCGTCCTGGCAGAAAGACATGTTGATGTTCTGACAAAATTCTGTGGAAATTTAATAACAATTGATCAACGATTATGGATTCCAGAACCTTGTCCATACAGTCAAGACCAGATATCGGGCGATAGTTACCAATATCCTGTCTGTTACCACCCTTATGAATTGCTGTGACATAGGCGGTTTTCCATATGCTAGGAACCTGGCCTGAATTCAATGAGATAAAGATAAGCGGCAACGCTAATGTTGGGCTACAATTCTTTATGAGAACAGGTGGAATTTCATCGGGTCCAGCACCCTTACTCTCGTCGAGCTCAACCAATTTTTCAAACACCATGGAGCTATCAATATTTATATTTGAGTTAGGGATAGCCGAAGAATATATATATATATATATATATATATATATATATATATATATATATATATATATATATATATATATATATATATATATATAAATTTTCTAAATCGGATTTTAAAAAATATTCCTGTCTTGTTGTTAAATTTGGGGCGCACTTGGTACCATTATAAGGTTTTAATGCCCCAGAAAGCGACCCTCATTAATGAAACCAAGAGCCATAAGAATAAATATAAATATAGACCCCTGTTACTAAATTATGCTGAATTCCACCAAAACCTGAGAGATCAGATTGAACAAGTTCTGCATATGTTATTTATGTTTTAGATATGACCAGGACAGCACTGCCCTAGAAATGAGTGATGTTATGGCGGAAACTTTTAAAATAGAAGAAGAAGAAGAAGAAGATTTAGGTGAATTGAAGATAACTGTTGAAAATGACTTAATTAATAATAAACTCAGGTAAATATTAGTCTTTATTCTAACAGAAGTAATTTTTGATATCTTCCTTTCATAAAAATAAGATATATGCATTTTATCATACCATTATAAAGGTGTGGCAACTTGTAACGAGATTGTAAAGTTAAGAATATACAGTGTGTCCCATGACGAACTGCCGCAATCGATTTTTCAGAAAATAGGCTTTAAAAAATTTAGCATTTCACTAAAGTTGATGAGGACAATTCGGCTAAATTATTTTCAAGATGGTGGTACTTCCGTTTATACCGGAAGTTGATGCCGTCTTGCTTATTTTAAATGGAACACCCTATATGTTATTACATTTTTAGATTCTACGCAAAATTATAGACATATTTCGTGTATAATATCCTATACCTAAGTCTGACTGTTTTTGACATACGAAGGTCGTTTGAAAAGTTCGTACAAAAATTAAAACTGCTTAATTTTTTTGAATAAACCTTTTTTATTTTTCAACATAGTCTCCTTTTAGGCTTATACATTTCGTCCAACGCTGCTCTAGTTTGTTGATCCCTTCCAAATAATACTATTTATCAAAGTCTATAAAATATCCTTTCATTTCTGCAATCACCTCATCGTTTGAAATAAATCTTTTTCCTGCCAGCCATTTCTTCATATTGGGGAACAAATAATAGTCCGAGGGAGCTAAGTCTGGAAAATAGGGGAGGATGTGAAACGAGTTGGAACCCTATTTCCATTCCGCTGGTGCGTTGTCATGATGGAAAAGGACTTTTTTGTGGACCAATCGTGGACGTTTTTCTTGCAGCTCGGTTTTCAAACGGTACAATAACGATAAATAATATTCACCTGTAATAGTTTTACCCTTTTCCAGATAGTCAATGAAGATTATCCCTTGCGAATCCCAAAAATCGCTATAACATTCCCGGCCGAAGGAATGGTCTTCGCATTTTTTGATGCAGATTCCCTCTTGGCAACCCATTGTTTAGATTGTTCTTTGGTCTCAGGAGTATAATGATGTATCCATGTTTCATTCACAGTGACGAAACGACGCTTAAAGTCCTAAGGAGTTCACTGGAACAGCTTCAAACCGTTCTTGCAACACTTCACACGATTTCGTTTTTGGCCAATCGTAAGTAATTGCGGCACCCAGCTTGCTGATAGCTTCTTCATGTACAAATATTGGTGTAAAATATTATGTACCCGTTCATTCGAGATGCCCACAACACTAGCAATCTCACGCACCTTCACTCTTCTGGAGTAGTAACCTTAACAGGGCGTCCAGAACGTTCAGCGTCTGTTGTGCTCATATAGCCACTCCGAAAATTTTGTAACCACTTATAAACTGTTCTAATCGAAGATGCATAGTCACCATAATGTTTATCAAGCTTCTGTTTAGTCTCCTGGGGCGTTTTGCCTTTCATAATTACTTTACTCGATTCAAACGAAGGTCAAATACAGACAAATGGACCGAGCCGGCTGAAACTTGGTGTTAGGTCTTCCAAGAGATGCTACTAACTAAAAATAACCTCGATACGCATCAGTAGTGCCATCTCGCTGACTTTTAACGGACTTTTCAAAAAAGCCTCGTATTTTATGTTAAAAATAACGTTTGCAGACCTAAACATAACTATCAATTTCTCCTATAAAAAAGCCTTTATCATTTAATTTTGGTTTCCTTCTAGAAGGAGATCTACTTTAGTGGACTGTGTTGATATTTTGATAATAAATAAATACAGGGTGATTAAAAATTAACATTAAATATTAACTTGAAAAAATCGTTAAAAGTCAATTTTTTTAAATGTAGACCTCCTATTTTTATAATATTATCTTACTTAGCTTTAAAAATTAGAGTGTCTATTGCAAGAATTTGCCGTTTTTGAAATACTGGCAATCTTTGTAGGGTTATGTGTTGACAGTGTGTTGGCCTGGTTCATTGTAAGTCTGATTTCTTGTAAGATGGCATAATAGTTACTTGAATTTGTGGTACCGTACATTATTGTGCAACATACCGGGCGTGCAAGTGAAAGTGGCACAGTGAAGCTCTTAATTCACATAAACAAGAGTGAAACGTGATTTGGATAATGTAATCTCATCTTGCTGAAGAGTGAAAAAGTGTACAGGGTGAGTCAACGATTGGATGAAGTAGGTTTGTGCCTTTTCGGTGAAATTAACAAAGAAACTATATTTATTGTTTGATACAGTTTATTTTTACGCAGATTTTAAAAATATTTAGGACTCTACAGGGTGAGCCAAAAAACTAGGACAGCATAAAGTTGTATTTTTTTAAATAGAACACCCTATATACGAATCGTATTTTCGATTTAGCTTATAATTTTAAATCTTGTTTATTAAGGGTTTACTATAACAAAACTTTATAGTTTCTGAGATAATTAAGTTTAAAGAAAAAAAGTCACATTTTCAAGCATCAATTCAATCCTAAATAACGTTTTCAATTTTGTGACAAATATATTAAAATTTGGAATTTAGCAAGGCTAAGGACAAGTTAACATAATTTTTACCTAATATTTGCAATAAAAGCTACAGGGTGTTGAATACATCGGCTCAAATTTGAACAAGTTTAAATGAATAAATATCTTTTTTTTTTAAATGGTACACCCTGTATATTTTCATGTTATTTAATAGAGTAATAAAAACCCTAAAAGTTTTGTTCAATATATCCTATACCTATTTATAATAGTTTTTGAGATATTTCAGTTTTTCTTATTTTCCATACTTTTTTACAGAAATAGTCTTCATTATCATAGTAGCCATGGCAAAAACAATGTAAAAGAACATTTTTCTGTGTGTCAAATTTATAACCGCAATCGCTTCTTTTGGTTTTTATGTAGTGTAGTTTGGTTTTTTTTGCATTCATCTTATATTGTAAAATGAATTTTCCAAAGAATGAGTTAATAGATATGATTTAACAATAGGAGAGGCTCAAAAAAATTGCCTTCTTGCTCAAAGAATTTACAAAATGAAGTATCCTGATCGACGCCAGCCTAATACCCATACTTTTCAAAACTTAATGCAAAGATTTGATTGTTCTGGTACTGTTGATTATCCAAAACGTAAAGTGGTCAACAAACCAGTAACTAATGAAGAAAAAGAACTACAAGTATTGTTAAATGTTCAGGAAAATCCTTATATTGGTAGCCGTCAGTTAGCAGCATTATGTGAAACATCACATTCCACCGCTAATCGTACTACCAAGAAATATAGGTATCATCCATATCACATGGAATTACACCAAGAATTGCATGGACAGGATTTTGAAAGTCGTGTAAACTTTTGTCGTACAATAAATGCGGAGATTCAATTAAATCCAAATTTATTATGCAAGGTAATGTTTAGTGATGAAGCTACTTTTAGAAGTAACGGTGCCGTAAACAGACGCAACATGCATTATTATGTCACAGAAAACCCATTTTGGATTAGAGAGGTGCAACATGAAAACCACTGGTCATTAAATGTTTGGTGTGGTATTCATCATAATCGAATTATTGGACCCCACTTTTTTAATGAACCACTAAATGGCCATAGTTACCTGAACTTTCTACAAGAAGAACTACCCCAACTGCTTCAAGGTCTCGATAGGGATGAGCTCGACAGTATGTGGTTCCAGCACGATGGTGCGCCTCCGCATTACCATCGTGAAGTTCGTGCGTTTTTGGACCAACGATATCCGCAAAAATGGATTGGACGTGGGGGTTTCATTGAGTGGCCACCAAGGTCTTGCGACATCACCCCATTAAATTTCTTCCTATGGGGTTATATTAAAAATAAGGTGTATGTTAATCCACCAACAACAGTGGAAGATATGCGAAACAGGATTAGGGATACCTGTAGAACAATAACGCCACTAATTTTGTCCAGGGTCCGAGAAAATCTGCAAAAAAGACTAAATTTGTGCATTGCACAAGAGGGTCGTTTATTCGAACACTTATTAAAAAGAAGTAATTAATCTCAGTATTTAATAGGTAATTTTTTTGTTTCAATTTAGTATAAAAGTAAATATGTATTTGCCTTGTCGTTATTGTTGTGTTAATTTTTTCACATTATGTTTAATTAAACTATTGCCGTTGTAATATAACGAATAATGTATTTCATCATATTTAACCACATTCTGTTTGTTTCTGTAGTTTCTTTTTATTATTTTACATGGCTACTATGATAATGAAGACTATTTTTGTAAAAAAGTATGGAAAATAAGAAAAACTGAAATATCTCAAAAACTATTATAAATAGGTATAGGATATATTGAACAAAACTTTTAGGGTTTTTATTACTCTATAAAATAACATGAAAATATACAGGGTGTACCATTTAAAAAAAGATATTTATTCATTTAAACTTGTTCAAATTTGAGCCGATGTGTTCAACACCCTGTAGCTTTTATTGCAAATATTAGGTAAAAATTATGTTAACTTGTCCTTGGCCTTGCTAAATTCCAAATTTGAATATATTTGTCTCAAAATTGAAAACGTTATTTAGGATTGAATTGATGCTTGAAAATGTGACTTTTTTTCTTTAAACTTAATTATCTCAGAAACTATAAAGTTTTGTTATAGTAAACCCTTAATAAAAAAGATTTAAAATTATAAGCTAAATCGAAAATACGATTCGTATATAGGGTGTTCTATTTAAAAAAATACAACTTTATGCTGTCCTAGTTTTTTGGCTCACCCTGTAGAGTCCTAAATATTTTTAAAATCTGCGTGAAAATAAACTGTATCAAACAATAAATATAGTTTCTTTGTTAGTTTCACCGAAAAGGCACAAACCTACTTCATCCAATCGTTGACTCACCCTGTACATTCTTCCTCCCTCTATTTCTGTGGCATATTAGGCCAGTCGAATTAAATTTGGAAAAAATTAGTGTTTCTAGATATCGGCAGGCGGAAGGATGTTCAGAATGTTGGTGGTAATTCATGGTTTCTTAGGCTTCAATTTTTTCTTTGGCAAAAATTTATATTAAACAATGAAGGTGTAAAAAAAGACAGTTTTTTTGAGTTGTAGAAAAAGCTACTGCTTTTTAGAAAAAAAGTTCCAAACAGACGTTGTGCGCGTTAAAAATATCTACAAAATAATAAAAAAAAAAAGAAAATCAAAACCGGATTATTCGTTCATTAGTTATTGAAAAAAAAACATGCCAAATGGCTGGCTGTCATATGCAGAAGTTACCGACTCAATTATTTGAAAATTGTTAATGTAACAATAGTCTAAAGTTAGCTTTTCCGAGAGGCGGAGGGGGGGGGGGGGGATGCCGGCAGCGGACGAAAACGAGACTCTGACGCTTCAAATGCGTTTCGTCGAAAAAATTTTGGATTATCTCGGCGAATATTGGTTGTAGAACCTATTTTTTTTTTTAATTTTTGATTTCTCGATAAAGATATGAACAACAGATGATATGTTTTTGTAATCAAATTATTTTCAAACAGCAATAAAGAAATTGTTGCACTTTTATACATTTTATGGATAATTATAGTTTTACCTTCCTTACTTGTTTTTCAAATTGCGAAAGAATTGTTACAGTGGTCAACATTATACTACTAATTAGGAATATTAAAAATTAGATTGATTTTTAATGTACCATTAATATTTATCGAGATATAGCATGAAACAAATATCAACATTTGTTGATAGCATTATTATTTTTCGAGATGCAGAATAAACTACATTTGACGATTATTTTGTAAGCGATTATCCAATCGAGAATTATTGTATTGTTACATTCAAAGACGATGAAAGTAATAGGGGAGAAAATAATTATGATTATGATAATAATGATGATGTTGATGACGATAATAATTACGTCAATGATGAGGGTAATCCACCAAGAGTTAGCAGAAAAGTTAGACCTATTACAGGTAGGAAAAGTGCCTTATTACAAATACAATCCAGAGCCTATTCTTGAGAACAACCAGTTCAAGTTATATTGGGACCGAACGGTTCTGACGGATCAGACAGTTGCTCATAATAGACCAGACATTATACTAATAGATAAAATTTCTAGGCGAACTACACTAATCGACATTGCTGTACCTAATAACAACAATCTAAGGCCAAATTACAACGAGAAGATCGCCAAACACAGAGATCTGGAGGTCCAAATCCGAAGACAATGGGCAATGAACAGCGTCCAAACGATTCCCATAATACTGTCAACAACTGGAATGATACCAAAGAACCTCCTGCAGAACATCAAGGGACTGGGCCTTAGTGAGCATCTGTATAAACCGATGCAGAAGTCAGTTCTCCTTGCAACCGCGAGAACCGTCCGAAAGTTCGGAGGAAATACAGCAGACAACGTCACCTAGGATCCGATAACATGGAAAGGGTTCCCACAGAGCTTCATATTTCTGGTGTCTTTGTATGCCTGGTATGAGTGAATAATTCCTGGAGGGAGTGCGAAGCCGTTTGGCTTGTAAATCATAATAATAACAGTCCAACAACAACATGAGAGCCAAACAACAACGAGAGCTCCACCCTCCGAAGGTGCTGCGCAGGAACCTCAGCCAGCGCTCACTCAGGCAGGACTTCCAAGACAGCGCATGAAATGGACAACATCCATGAATGAAACAGTAATACGTATTTTTTATAGGATAACTGAACTAGGACGAGGGTAATAATGATAATGACGATGAGAGTGATAATGATGATGACGATAATTGTAATGGTAATAATGAAACCGATAAGGTTTCGAAAATGAGTTTCCATCGATGTCTAAGAAACAAAGAACGGAATAAATATTTTGTAACGATTTAAGAAAAAATATGTATGTTAGCAAAAAAATTTATGAAAAATGTTCGTCCAATAAAATAAACAAAAAAGTTAACATGTGTTTTTCTTGTACAACCAATAATTTGGTGGCAAATGATAATCGCAGTTTGTTTCATGCTATAACCGGATAAATATTAATGGTACATTAAAAATCAATCTGATTTTTAATATTCCTAATTAGTAGTATAGTGTTGACTACTGTAACATTTTTTCCGCAATTTGAAAAGCACGTACGTACGGTAAAATTGTAATTATGCATAAAATGTATCAAAATCTGACAATTTGTTTATTGTAGACTGAAAGATCGCCCCCCCCCCCTCCACTGCTTACTTTCTGACTCTCGAAGTAGGTGCAACTTTGAGCTATTGCAGCATCAACAATTGAGTTGAAAACTGCTGCATACAATAGTTTAATCTCCTCCCTATGAGTTCCTACCTAAATAATCTCTTAATAATAAACAACGCAGCAGCGATTTTTTGAGAAAAAATCTATCTCTGCTTCTAGTGGTCGTACAGTATTTTATTTTTCAAAATGTGCGCCAAAATCTCACCTGTCACGTCCACTTATCGACATTTCGATATTAACAATTGTCGAAGGGTTATTCTATTTTTTTATAATGAAAAAACGAACCCCAACTTTGTTTTTTTGTTTCAACAATTTAAAATCGACAATTCGTTTAGTTCTCTTTTGTTATTATTAGTAAAGGGTTTTCCAATAAGAGGTGTTATTTTGATATTCAAAGAAAAATGCCATTTTTTAAGATAAATGATCGGATATTTATTACATTATAAAGAGGAAGGTATGCCGTTAATGATGGAAAATAACATCAGCCAAATGACCACCACGACCATGCCTACAGGACCATATCCTTTTCATGAAATTTTCCATAACCAAATCGCAAAGTGGCTGCCCTATGTCCTCGATAGCCTCACGAATTCCATCTTTGAGGTCTTGAATCGACGCTGGGCTGTTGGCATAGACCTTGTCTTTCACGTGGCCCCAAAGGAAGAAATCGCAAGGTGTCACATCACAAGATCTCGGTGGCCAATTGTGATCACCTCTTCGAGAGATAACACGGCCCGGAAACTTTTCCCGTAAAAGATCAATGGTTTCGTTGCTTGTGTGGCACGTAGCGCCGTCTTGTTGAAAGTAAACGTGGTCCAGATAAATACCATCCAATTCCGGCCATAAAAAATCATTAATCATCTCTCGATAGCGCAATCCATTCACCGTAACTGTTGCTCCAGCCTCATTTTCGAAAAAGTAAGGTCCAATGACCCCGCCGGACCATAAACCGCACCAAACAGTCACACGTTCAGGATAGAGAGGCTTTTCAACAATAACTCTTGGGTTTTCCGAGCCCCAGATGCGACAATTTTGTTTGTTGACGAAGCCACCGAGGTGGAAATGGGCCTCATCACTGAAGATGATTTTTCGATGGAATTCCGGATCATTTTCATGCATTTCGAGAACCCAATCAGCAAAGGCACGACGTTGTTGATGATCGGCCGGCTTGAGTTCTTGCGTTAACTGAACTTTATAAGCCTTAAGACCCAAATCTTTATGCAAAATACGGTGTAATGACGTTTGTGGAATCCCTAATTCCAAAGAACGACGAGGAATGGACAAACCTGGGTTTTCTTCAACACTTTCGGCTACAGCAGCAATATTCTCGGCTGTTCTTGAGCGACGTGCACGGGTTTTCTTCTTCACATAACTAACTTGTCCTAACAGCTCGAATTTTTTCACCAATTTCTTTATTGCGCTCCGACAAGGTGCTTCATGACGACCCAAAAATGTTCGAGTTTTACGAACCGTCTCTGCCAAATTTTCACCATTTTTATAGTGAATTTTAATAATTTCAATGCGTTGTTGAAGCGTGTATCGTTCCATCTTTATTTATGGCGTAGTTTCTACTTGTCAAACGTCAAAAACTTACAGCTTCAAAAGTGACATCTACCGAAATAGCGGGCTTTTCAAAATGACACCTCTTATTGGAAAACCCTTTATAAGTCTCGAACTTTCATTTGCGCACCCGCAGATTATTGTACGACCTCTAGATCGCTGAGAATAAACAATAAAAAAAAAAACATAAAAAGTTATAAATAAATTCACTGTGCAAAAAACTACTGAATATTATTACTTGAAATTTTGCACACTTGTTGTATACAACAAGAGGCCCCTTTCGGTGCAGTATAAAGTTAATGCAATATATTTTTCTATTGTTCATTAACAATTGAACAAACAGCCATTTTAGCACGTTATTTTGCAATAACTAACGAACAAATTATCAGATTTGGACGGGCTCATTTTGTAGGTATTGGCAATGCGCCCAATTTTTTTTTGAAACTTTTTTACTGAAAAACAATAGCTTTTCCTAGAACTCGAAAAAACTGTTTTTCGCATCTTAATTGTTAAATAAAAAAAATTTCCCCCCAAGAAAATGAGACATAAGATATTACATAATTACTATTATCATTCTGAAGGTTTTTACGTAGTCATAAGTCTACTAACACTAAATTTTTTCCAGATGCTAATTGCGCCGGCCTATAGATGAACTTGTTCATCTTCTTTCATTGTCGAGACATTAGATTTTTAATGTCAAAATTAATTTCTCAAAATTGAAGCAGATGCTCATCTTTAAACTTTTCTTAGAGCATTATCTTATCATAAACTTTCAATTAGCACACATTTTGATTTCAAATATGAGATCTACGAAATAGGCTAATTTTAGGGTCATTCTTTTGGCTTTGTCTCGTACTATTATTTCTATTAAACTATAATATTTATTTTTTTTTTTCAGTACGTCAGTTTACGATGGCCAAGAGAAA
Organism: Diaprepes abbreviatus; assembly: GCA_034092305.1. NCBI lineage: Eukaryota > Metazoa > Arthropoda > Insecta > Coleoptera > Curculionidae > Diaprepes > Diaprepes abbreviatus. Next base: position 916,296 of record JASJET010000040.1, read on the forward strand.
CCAGACCTAAATTTAAATACATCGCATCTTGAACATAATGTCCCCAAGATATTTAAATGCGATACGTATGAAGAAAAATTCGCATGCAGTCAATGTGGATTCAAAACTATTCAGAAACAGCATCTAAAGAGGCACTATCTTCAACACGAAAATCCCGAGGAAAATAACATGTTTAGATGCAACGAGTGTGAGTTTAAAACAATCCAAAAGAGTAATTTAAACAAGCATGTCCGCCTGCAACATAGTAATCCGAATGAGATTTCCAAATTTAAATGTGAATTTTGTGATTACGAAACTAAATACAAGAACGTTTTAAAGAGGCACATTGTCAAACACAAAAACTCTGACGAAATTGAAAAATTTAAGTGTGACCATTGTGATTATCAGACAGTCTTGAAACGGTACCTGAATAAACACCGCCTCCGTCATATAAATCCCGAAGAGCTCAAGCGGTTTAAATGCGATCAGTGCAATTATCAAACGATCCGAAAAGAATCTTTAAACAGGCACTACTTTCGTCACAAAAACCTCGATGAAATTCAAATATTTAAGTGCGATCAGTGCGATTATCAGACAAACCAGAAACGATATCTAACTAAGCATCTCCTTCATCATAGAAACCCCGAAGAAGTGCAAATATTTAAGTGCGATCAGTGTAATTATCAGTCAATCTGGCAACGGTATGTGAATAGACATCGTCTCCGTCATAGAAACCCCGAAGAGCTTATGCGGTTTAAATGCGATCAGTGCGATTATCAGTCGATCCGGAAAAATGATTTAAGAAGGCACTACTTTCGTCACAGAAACCCCGATGAAGTTCAAATATTTAAGTGTTATCAGTGTGATTATCAGACAATCCAGAAACGGTATCTAATTAATCATCTCCTTTCTCACAGAAACACCGATAAAGTGTTCCTGTATAAATGCAAATATTGCAGCTATCAAACTATAATCAAACGAGATTTCAAGAAGCATCGTCTCCGTCATAAAATCCCCGATGAGATCGAGCAGTTTAAATGCGATCAGTGCGATTATCAGTCGATCCGGAAAAATGATTTAAAAAGGCACTACTTTCGTCACAAAAACCCTGATGAACTTCAAATATTTAAGTGTTATCAGTGCGATTATCAGACAATCCAGAAACGGTATCTGATTAACCACGTCCTTTGTCACAAAAACCCCGATGAAGTGTTCCTGTATAAATGCGAATATTGCAATTATCAAACGACATTCAAAGGGAATTTGAAGAAGCACGTTCTACATCGACATGAGAACTCGGATGATTTTATGATTAGTGAGAAAAGTGATTTTAAAAGGGGTAGTAAAAATCCGTAAAAATAAAATTCTTTGCCTGCCCTTACTGCAGTCGTCAAACATGCTCGAAAGGTGATTTGAATTTGTATTGCGCGAGCATGGAAATCCGGAGGAAGTCAATAAGTTTGAATGCCACCAGTGCGATTATAAAACCGACCCAAAGGATTATTTGAAAAGGCATTAATGTTGTCATAGAAAGGACTTAACATCTTACAACTAGTTTTAGAGGAGACTAATGTGAACGCTCTCTCAGTGTGATTATAAAATATAATTTAAACACAAAAATGTTGAGGAAGTTGTTATTTATTTATTTATTTATCGACGGACAACACTGTCCATTTTACAATAATAATACCTATCTGATTATCATAAAAATTTGAATGATAGTAAGATTATTAATTCCAAAAATAAAATTAAAACTGCCTGGAATATTCTTAAAACCGAATGCAATGAGATTAAAAAGAATTACGACATAACCCTAAAAATAGATGATCATATTCATAGTGACCCAAAAATTTTGCTAAACTATTTAGCAGACAGTTCAATGTACACCATAATTCAAATCTTAACCTTACGTTTCAAACTGAAGTTAATTATCCTACAATATTTTTATCACCAGTTAATTCCGATGAAATTTTTCGAACACTTATGAGTTTACCTAATAAATTTTCAGCAGGACTGGACGACGTGCCCTTATATGTTTTAAAATTTGTCGCACACTGCATAAGTAATCCCTTAGCAAATATTGTTAATGAAAGTTTTGCCACACAGATCTTTCCAACTAATCTCAAGACAGCCAAAGTGATTCTTGTATTTAAAAAAGGGGATCGCCAGTGCATCAAAAATTACAGACCAATCTCCCTGCTTCCAACAGTATTCTTTTTAAAACAAGGCCAATGTATCTTTTCACTTATTTTGAGTAAATTTTTATAATTTGTCCGTTCAAAGTGGGATTTTTCCTGATGAGTGGAAGAGGGGTTATGTTTACCCTATATATAAGAATTCAAATAGACCACATATAGAAAATTACAGGCCAATTTCTAAATGTTCCATACTTTCAAAAATATTCGATTCTCTTTTAACTGATAAATTAACAACTATTTTTGGCAATTACATAGTTCCGGAACAACATGGTTTCTGTAAAGGGAAGTCCACAGTTACAAATCTTTTGATTTATGTTGACTTTTTGCTGTATGCTTTGGAGGATCGTTGCCCGGTTGATGCTATATATACTGATTTTTCCAAGGCGTTTGACACAGTAAATCATACTTGTCTTTTAACTAAACTGAAATCTATTGGTATTCAAGATCCGCTCCTTTCGTGGATGTTAAGCTATTTTACGGGGAGAATACAGATTGTACGATATAAGAACTACCTGTCGCGTGAAATTAGGGGGGTTCCTCAGGGTGCGTATTTGGCCCCTCTTCTATTCAACTTGTTTTTGAATGATGTCAAGTTTTTTTCGTATGGACAGCACTGCTTTTCGCTGATGAATTAAAAATTTTTAAGTGCATTAGATCTTTGCAGGATTGCATTGATTTGCAGTCTGATTTGAATGCATTTAGTGTATGGTGTACTACTAACAGATTGTACCTTAACATCGGAAAGTGCAAGACAGTGTGGTTCTGGAGAAAGAAGACTTTAATTGAGTACGATTATAAGATTAACGGTGTGTCTGTGGAATTGACCGATTCTATATCTGATGTTGGTATAATATTGCATAGTCAGTTAACTTTTAAAGAGCAAATACATAATATCATTAAAAAGGGAATGTAATTCGTGGGATTTGTTACACGAAATCTATCTGACTTCAACAATATTATTTGTCTTAAAAATGTTTATTGCAGTATTGCGTGTTCTGTATTAGAGTATGCCTCACCAATATGGTCACCTTTCTACAATGTACACAAATTGGAGCTAGAAAGGGTCCAGAAGCGCTTTTTAAGATTCGTAGCTTATAAATCAGGTGTTCCTAAAGAAAATATCAACTACCCTCATTTACTACTTCAATTAAATTTGAAGCCTCTTGAACATCGCAGGGAATACATTGAATTACTTTATCTATTTCAAATCGTTAATAGTATAATAAATTCTCCAGAACTACTAATGCATATTTGTTTCAATGTGCCTCAGAGAAGTAGTCGATGGGTTGAAGTGTTTTCTGTGGATGTTCATAGAACCAACTACTCCACCTGTGCACCACTAAATAGAATGTGCATTTTAGCTAATAAGTTATCCCGTGATCACATTGATCTGGACATTTTTAACATGTCCTTAAATAGTTTCAAAAATTTTTTAAAGCAATATCTATAGTACAAATTTTTACTTCTCACTGTTCTACATGTAGTCTTAAATGTGAGCTTACTGTAGTTTAACGGATACTTTGGATTTGTTTGTTTATTGTTTAGTATTTTTTTTATATATATTTGAAAGCTTGTTTGTAAGTTGTAAAGTGTTGTTTGACCGTTAATAAAACATTTATTTATTTATTTATTTTATTTATTTACTGGTTTTAATTTTAAAGAGAAGTTGTAAATCTCTACCCTTTCTTCTATTAGCAATGGAGAGCAAATTCAACTCGGTGCACCGAACAGCATAATCAAGATCAGTACCCTCGTAGAATTTCAAGTTAATATATCTGAGAACCTTTCTCTGTACCTCTTTGAGCCGGTACATATGTGATTCATAATGGGGATTCCAAACAAGAGGCGTACTCAAGGTGTGCTGGAACCAACGAGCAATAGAGCATTTTAAGGGACTTCACAGTGGAAAACTCTTTAGCATGACGTTTAATTAAACCTAACATCCTGAGGGACTTAGTAACAATGTCAGCGATGTGAGGAATGAATGAAAGGGTAGAAGCAAAAAGGACTCGCAGGTCCCGCACAGAATTAACGAAGGTCAAGGGCCTACCATCCAAATGATTGTGAAAATTCAGTGGATAACGCAATCCAGAAAACATAATGAATTTACATTTATGAATATTCAAACTCATCCCATTTATTCTGCACTAGGAAGCAAATCTATCAAGGTCCCCCTGAAGCTCCAAGCAGTCACTGTAACTCTCGATGACCTTGTACACCTTCATGTCATCCGCAAAGAGTGCTTGACTTAAAGTAGATGGAGACATTATTAATGAATAAGTTGAACAAAAATGGACCGATGAGGGATCCTTGAGGGACCCCTGAAGAAGATATAAAATCATTCACCAGCACTACCTGACGACGATTACTCAGATAGGTCTGAATCCAACCAAACAGTGAACCAGCGACACCCAGCCCCCAAAGCTTATCCAGCAGAATTCCATGAGGCACCCTATCAAAGGCCTTCAAGAAATCAGTATATACCTAGTGGACCTCGGATCCGCTTTCTAAGGCCTCAGGTGTACACTTTGCTGAAATATTTATCAAAAAGTTCAGCAACCCCAGGACCCATGACCGCGCTCTCGTCCTCCAAAAACAATTTAGATGGCATGTCGTTCGAGTGACGTTTGTCATTCACAAAATTCCAAAATGGCTTCAGACTCCGACCGATACCAGATTCCGTGTCACGAATATAATTATCATAACAAAGGCGTGACAGTCTCTTACATTCTGCACGCAAGCCTGTAAACACTTCATAGTCGTTCCGAGAACTACTCGACATAAACTGTTTATGACACATTTATTTTTGTATAGTTAACTGAACGAGCTCTTTGAAAAACCACCTAGGAAACTTTCTTGCAGAAACTCTCTTTACAGGCACAAAGGCATCTATGACAGAATATAATTTATTGTAAAATATATTTACCATATCATCAACACTACCCACGGAAGAAAAAAGGGTCTCCCAGGGTACAGAGCACAAATAGTCATTTAATAAGATATTATTGGCATGCTTAAAGTCGAAATAAAAATTCTGTGCATGAGTGCTGGTGTTAGGAGAATGAGAACAAGAAGAGGCAATATTAAAGGCAATTGGCGGATGATTATGTTGTTATTATCCAACAAGATCTAATAAAAAACTCACTCCTGTAGTGCAGTAATAAGTTTTTCTAAAAATTGTCAAATATATCTTAATAAATTGTGTAGATTATTCAATAATTCATGTTTTTTTTGTTTAAATATCACCTGTACGGCACTGTATTAATATGGATTTTTGTGAATAGTAATCATAAAAAATTCATACGAAAAGTTTTCTCTTAATTGAGTCCTAAATCAATACTGCACTACAATTATTTACAAAATTGACAGTCGTTGTGATCAGTGTGCGAGATGGCAAACTATATTTTTTTATTAGAAATCTTTAATTGGTAGAGGGTGCAATGGCGCCTATTCAAGAATTTCTGTTCTGATATAATTATCTACTGCTTTCTCCACTATTATTAAAATAAATATAAGACTGATTGGGCGCAGGGATTTAAGGAAATTAAATAATTTAACCCGGTGAGTACAATAACTGTATGAAAAAAAAATAATTATATATGGGCAGGGGCGGATTTCGCCTCTCTTTTTGGGAGAGGTGGGGGCGATATCACAAGAGTACAGTATGACAAGCGAAAGCGAGTTGTCGACGGGTGGGGGGACGGCGATATTCACGTTCCTAATACAGCGGGCAGAGGCGAGTCTATTTTTTTGAAGTCGCAACTTTTTTTTGGTGTGAGGGGGCGATCACCTCTACCGCCTCCTTTTTGGATTCGCGCTTGGATATGGGTTACGCCCAAGTTCAATCATGATTTACAAAAGCAACCACGGCTGCGATTCTATAAAAGTGAAGAGAAAAAGAACGTCGTAAAAAGATTTTGCATCTTTGTGAAGTAAGGCATAAGAGAATGAAAGAGAATGTCAATAATTACAGAATCGAACCCCATATATATTTTATTTAAGTGTAAAGGATATTTCAGTCATTATGAATTCAGAATCTAAATTCTATCTAAAATTTAGGCCAAATACCAAACAATTTAGCAGATATTGATAGGGGTGGATCCAGTTTATCTCTTTGGGGGTGACTATATCACAAGAGTAAAGAAAACTGTCGTATTAACGTGGTACGAGTTTTTTTCGCAACGTCAATAACAATCATGTCCCTTTTTGGATTCCGTGTTGAAACGGTTTTATTTGCCGAATTTTAGTTGTTTTTTTTCCCAAAGATCTCTTTCATCCACCTTTCACGATTTCAAGTGTTTTTCGATTTCAGCAAGACGTCAACGCACCTCGCCATTATTCAGTATTTTTGTACTTATCTCCGAGAATATGACCATATTTACGCATTTACCGGGTTCATGGAAATAATTTTATCCTTCAGGAAACGCTGAAGTTTTTCACAAAGTTGAACTATTTCGTATTTCAGCCGGCCCCTGGCGGCTTGAAATTACGCTATCGAAGTAAAAGTTTGGTGTTTCGTCCCGGTGTCAGCCATTGGACTCGTCAGTGGGTTTTGGCTGACACCTTCCCAGACACCTATGTACCGTGCATATACAACTTTGGAAGTCATATTTGTAGAGATTTCGCGTCGTAGAAGGACGGTAGGATAATCGTGCTTATACGATACCCCCACCCTTAAGACATCTCATTTGGCACAGCCATTTTGAGATGCACTGGAAACTGTGGGGACTTAACACCCCCGTCGTGGATTCTCATTAGCCTGTGCTAACGACCCCAGGGATGCCATTTCGTATTTCAGCCGGCCCCTGGCGGCTTGAAATTACGCTATCGAAGTAAAAGTTTGGTGTTTCGTCCCGGTGTCAGCCATTGGACTCGTCAGTGGGTTTTGGCTGACACCTTCCCAGACACCTATGTACCGTGCATATACAACTTTGGAAGTCATATTTGTAGAGATTTCGCGTCGTAGAAGGACGGTAGGATAATCGTGCTTATACGATAACTACTTCTTCATTTCATGATGAGGCATGCTCCAGAGTTGTTGATTTCTGGCCTTCGTTTTATGACCTCATTACTCATATCCTTTAATTGTCCCCTTCGTTATACTCTCCACAAATATATGTAGAAGTGTAAGGTTTAGGATTACTTCCATGTCGGCCGTTGGGCAGGTTTTCACTGTCTCAGTTATACACGCACAGGCTAATCCTTGAACTTCAGTGAGGTTGGCTCTCGTATTGGCCAGACTGGTTCTTTTACTCCAAATAACTGTCCTATATGTGATGATTGGTCTCACTATTACATCCACTGCAGGATTTTTGGATTTGTGTCCCAGCGTTTTCCCGCAAAATTTCTATAGACCATCAAAACTTGTGTAGCCTTGTTGAGTACTTCTTTTTCGTGCTTGTTCCAGAGAAATGTATATAATTATTAATAACGCCGAGATATTTAACTTCTGACTTCTACTTATCCGGCATAGCCCTCACAAAATATGGCGAGGTCAGTCGATCTACAATGAAGCTCCTAAGGACGTCCTCACGTGGTACAGATGGCGATAGTATCCTGTCCTATTTCCATCTTTGCTAATCTAATGTAGAGAAGTCGCGCCATATATTTGGACGTCATTCAGTCCACTTCCCTGTCATCAAGTGCTCTTTAGACTGCCTCGTGTGGAGTGTTATCAAAAGTCCCTTTTATATCAAGAAAGGTACATATTACAATTTCTTTACTATTCAGCGTATCTTAAATTTCATCTGTTAATTGTATCGGTGCTGTTTCCGTAGACCTACCCGTTTGATACGCATGTTGATGAGGGTGCAATGGCGCCTGTTCAAGAATTTCTGTTCTGGTATAATTATCTACTGCTTTCTCCATTGCTTTTAAAATAAACGATGTGAGACTGATGGGTCGCAGGGATTTAGGGTGTGTAGTGTCTTTTTTCTCAGTTTTCGGAATAAAGGTGACTCTGGCTCTTCTCCATATTTCTGGTATGTAGTCCAATTCCTGGCTACTTTGGCTGATGGGTACTATGTGAGGTGTCGTGTTGTTTTTCTCGCTTGTATAATTTCGAAACGTATGGCGGTTAATCGCGGTGTGGAGCGAGAGAGATTCTATGACATCTTATTTGCCCCCTCTCTCTCTCGCTTTCCGTGCAACGCGCGTAGTGCATTGCATGCTGCCTTCAATAGTGTATGCTCGATGGTAATGAATGTATCCTATTTTCTCTTCTATCGCTATCAAGAATAAAGTTCCAGAAACAGAGAGAAATCTTTTTTAATGTCCGCTAATCGTAAAGTTTGAAATTTGACATGGCCATTGTTAGAGACATCGTTAACAATCAAGGGAAAAAAGAATTTTTTAAACTCAAACACATAAAATTTTAAGTATTATGTTCAATCAAACACCCCAAAAAAAAAACAAAGAATAAAGAAAACCTTTGATTTTAACTTGGATTCAAATTTGACATATTTTTATTTTGCCGAAATTCCCCTCTGTCACTCTTTTCCAATGTTGACACACCCTTATAGTTATCGGATCGTATTCATTACAATATTTGTTCTTCTGGCAAATAATTATACACTACTTGATATTAGAGCTTTTAGTGAACTAACCTGTCTTTTTCTGGGTGTATTTATTTATTTTTTCTATATTAAAAAAATAGAGTATTTAATTAAAAAATATAAAAATCATGAGTGAAAAATCATCTTTGAGCGCTACAGATAATACTAACTTAACAGAATGTTTTGAATTTAAAAGTGCAAAGTCTCTGGAAGTATGTGATATTCAGGATGTTCTAGATTTTGTTACTGATGTTAAGCAAGAAGTAGACGAGGGTTCTCAATGTATGGACAATAACATAACGAATAAATATATGCTAGAGTAAGTAGGATTAACCAGAGAAACTCACAGGTTATGAATTATATTAGTATTTATATTGCTGTGTATTTACCTTTCATTGAATTCGCAAAGTGATGTTTTAATATTTGGCAAAATTTTTTTATACATTACTTTTTAATTTTTGTAACAAAATAACGTTCTGTAATTGCCACCTCTTTCGAGGTCTTAGAACACGATTCTGGCCTTGATTTTTCACTATTTTTCTTCACTTTCCCGGAAAATAAAAAAAGTGCCAAGCATCACTTCACAAAACTCTTTTATTTCTGAAGAAAATACCGAACTTACATATTTCACACAAGGAAATTCTATATCTTGGTATCGTAAACAGACTTTGATTTCTTAAATTAATATTATGTACATCAGTCCTAAGTTCCAATTTTTCATGCAAGTTTGTTTAGTATCTAATAATTTCCAAAAAAATATCAGAGAATACCGTTTATATATCTTCACATCTTAACCAGCCAATTTGCCTGATGTTATTTGATACAGAATCAAACTTTCTTAAATTTAAAATAAAACTACAACATGCATTTTTGACAACTGTATTAACTTCTTTCTAACTACATCAAAAAAGGAATAGTAAACAATATAACAATAGTTATAGATTGGTATAATAAGAGTTTCACATAACTTTTTCCTCATTTTGAACTGCAATATATATCTATTTGAATATAAAACCTTCATTTTAACATAACTCCTTTGTAACAGATTTTGGACATGTTTATGAAACCTTAAATTAACATCTAAATATAATCCCAGATTTCTGGCACAATTTGAAAAATCTCTGATACATATTTTGAGGCGATCTGTGAGCTTGTTGCACTGTTTTTCGTAACAAAACAAGAGAACCTCAATCTTGGGATTAATTATTAAATTGTGTTCCTTGACATACTGTAGAATGTCTGCCAAATCATGATTTAACACGTATGCAGCTCTTTCTGGATCATAGGGGTTAAGATGATGCAATATCTGAATATCATCAATATATGCTTGCATATGTGAATTTGAAACTACGAAAAATATATTATACATATATATTACAAACAACAGACGACCAACAATGGATCTCTGGGGTACCCCAGACACTACAGCTTCAGGCTGATTATCAAAATCTGGGATCTATTAGACAAATAGGATCCAGAAAAGTACTCATTGAAGTTAAAACTAAATAAGTGTACTCATACTAAGTTTAATGCTATGGATTACTGAAAATTTTTGATTTCTACCATTTAAAATCTATGAGTAATACCAATCCTTAAAAAAAATTTGAACATATAGCCCTGCTACTAAAATATGCTGAATTCCTCCACAACCTGTTTTAGATATGACGGGGAAAGCACTGCCCTAGAAATGAGTGATAGGATGATAAAAACTGTTAAAAAAGAAGAAAATTTAGATGAATTGAAGATAACTGATGAAAATAGCTTAATTAACAGTAAACTCAGGTAAATATTAGACTTTCTCAATGTAAGGACAATAACATAACGAATAAATATATGATAGATAGGTATTCTGTTGTAATATTTACACAAAAGTGCTTTTACAAGTAAAGTATCAATTATAAATATGATCCTTAAAAAATGTATATAAAGACCTATTATCTTATATTAAAGGATAAAAAGACAATCTGATAATACCATTAAATGCAAGGTAAAATGATATTAAGTTAGAAATTAATATATATATAACATAATAAGGCATTACTTTATTTTTAATAAAAACCTTCCTTCATCGGGCTTCCTTTATACTGGTAGGTAGAATATAAAAAAAATTGATACTGTAATAGTCAGTGCCTCCCTCTTCTGGTTCTTGCAAATTGATGGAAATTCGGTATAATATTATTGTTTCTTGTTATATGGTTGTGTACACTGTGATGTGATGTAAAAAGGTGAATATTTTGTTTAATATAAACTAGTCATCGATAGATAAAGGCAGAAAGTAAGATGAATATGCCAAGTTCCTTAAAGCATTGTTGACAACACTGACGCTAACCGAGCCTCGCTATAACAAGAATACATTTGCGCTACAGCCTGAGCGGTATGCCCCCAGTTATGAATAGCATACAGTAGGGGTTCCCAAACTTTTTCAATTAGTGGCGCACTTACATGTTTAGTATTCAGTCGGATTCAACAAAGTGTTGTATAAGGTATATGCTTTACAATCTGCCTACTACATAGCAGCAAACCACAACACTATTGAACATGACTGTACATTGGCACTAATGACCAAACACAGAAATGAAAACAACTACAATTTAAGGCTCATATATAGGTATACAAGTTTGGAAAATGCAAAACAGAACCTAAAAAAAAAGGGAATGTAACAGAAAGCGACGGACAACACGTTTAGCCATGTTGAAGAAGTGAAATAAAGCATACTGTTGTAGCTTGCTTCCTGGTTTCCAGCAAAAATGGTGTCGGCAAGGATTTTTCGCTGGTTTCGGGTTGTCAAAACACAGTGGGTCAAAAGCACGGATTTGATATTAAAAATAAAAATCGGATCCAACAATAGCAGATTGAAACTTTAAAATCATGAAAATAAATTCGAAAAACGTCTAATGTGGTTCAACGCTTTAAAAATAAAATAAAAAGAATAATTGTATTTCCATGAATAAAATATTGCGCTTGACTTCAAGGTACATTTTAAATATAATACTATAATAATAAATACATAGGTATCGATAATCGTTAAAAAGGCGAAAGTACTTTTTCCTCTATGCTTAAGACTTCTTAATAAATACCAATGCAAATAATTTGTATGTAATATAATATTTATTGATTCACATAAATGAATAAATAATACGACTGTAATAAAAATAATAAGAACATTTTAATCACTGCCTTCTTTGTTAACAGCTCTTTTTTCATTCTCCAATACGTATGAATTATTATCCGAATCCTTACTATATCAAAAACAGTGTAAGGATCCATTGACGCGAAAAGTTTTGGAACACATCCTCCATATTTTTTCTCGAGAAGATTTTCGGGCAAAGTCTAGGCGATAGTTTCTTATCAACTTGTTCGTTGATTTTTGTGCATCTTTCGATAGTTTACCTATCGGTAATATTGCAAATGCTATGATGTCTGGTCAATGGAGTAAGTAATTTGTGGATTCCTGTTGGAATGTTGTACCGAGAATATCCTTTGAAGAATAATCTTGTTGTTTAAAGTTTGTATTCCCAAATCTTTTCTATTGCAGTTTAATGTCCGCTTCCAATAGTTTGCAAAATGACGAGAAACCAGAGGATCAGTTTTCGCTTTACTCTTGCTATAATAGCTAGCTCATCTCTGTTCTCGAAGAAACGTCGAACTGTGTTGCCATCGTTAGTGCTTCCTAACCCTTTCTTTGGCATGTCAACAAGAAGTCCTAATCTGTCTCCTTAAAGGCCTGTTGGATGGTAGCTTTTGTCTGTGCTTTCACCTCTTTGTCTTTCTGCTTACGGGCTTACCAGTTCTGGGTGTCACGTTGATACGACAAATACAAGCAGCATTCGGAGAATCGAATACATGCGTGTGGAGTTAACAGTTGTAGCTTGAAATAGTCTGTATTTACTGGGACACAGTATCAATGCTGTTGAACTGAGATGTTGTTTGGCAGAGGTAACAACGTTGGACCGATTTCGCTCCAGCCAAAGCATTCACCTAACCGTCTATCATCGTCATAGATAAGTTGTACTGTACTGAAGCTCGGATGGCAAAGAGAACTCTTTTACATGGTGCAAGTTGTCTGGTTCGAGTTCATATTTTCTATTTTCTTTAAAGACTTTTGTCCGGTTTTCTTAATAAATTTAAATTTCAGAGGCCCGCAATTCATAGTAGAGGAGGGTATGGAATTGTACAACACAATCTGTTTTTGTTGAGTTTGCGTGTTAATACCTGCTAATTGAAGTGGAATTAGAGAGGTTAGGAATAAGTTTGTATCAGAAATATTCGGATCAATGAATTTCATTTAGTACTGGCTGACCTGACGTTCCATTGAAGCCCCATTTGCAAATGAAACTCATATCTACAAATCTAATTTATCGATTTGTTCAAGGGCGTCTAATTGAAGCAATATAATTCGATCCACTGTGTGATCCAGTCAGCTTTGGAATTTAACCTCGGCTTTTGATTTAGTAAAAGTTAGATACTCGTCATGTGGATAACATGCTTTTTTTGTATTTTACACACCAGAGTACGGCGAAAATATATTGCCGCCTTTCTGTTTAGCCCAATTTTGTAATCGTTGATATTCGTTTCTCGACAATCCAATGTCAAATAGAAGAGCGGCGCACAAATATAACTGGGCGCGACGCAACCACAACACTGTTGCCTTTGACCTGAGCTTTAATAGAAACGTAACTATAGTCAACCTTCTGTTTTAAATTTCTTAACGGCCAAAATAATTTCTAAATTATTTTGGCCGTTTTCTCAATTTCTGACCCACTAAGCCCGTCTAACTTCTTTCAGGTTAATTCGTAGATCGTAGGGAACGCCTACTCCCAATATTACCCCCGCTAACTTCCGTGCAACACGAAGACGAACAGTACCTTGAAACGAATGGGAGGGTGTAGTTACTTTTCGTCTAAACTTATAACGTAATCGACGGAATTTGGAATATTTAATGACTATTTGATATATTTATTGTTTTAAATACATCAAATAGTCAATATACAAAAAAGTTAGTTTTGTTGGCCGTTGAACGTAAAGAAAATTGATATTTCTGTTACAAAATAAACATTTATTCTAATAAAAATACTAGTGAAACGCAACGGTAATTTCCAAGTAAATAAGCTAATAGACAACTTTAAAATTAAAAATCATTCTCAAAAATAAACTTTTATTCTGGTAAAAAATAAAAGTAACACGTTCAGTAATTGTAAATAAATAAACAAATAATTAAATTCAATTTAAATCAACAAAAACACCGAAAAGTCTACAAGAGGTGTTCAAACAGACCTCCACTTTGAGCGAGACTCACAAAACACCATACGGGTTTCCTGGTCTTTCGGAAAAATTTTTTGAATTATTCGCAATTTGTAACAGCGATATTTGCTCTGCTTTAAAATATTCCGAATTGTTCGAGCGTTCAAATCAAGTTCTTCGGCAATTACGGTACTATTGCAAGGAAAATTAATTTCTGCTTAACTACAAACGTCAGTCCCCCGATTTACCCGTTCTTCAGTAATTTGAGGAACCGGTTGCTCCTCATTATTATCAGTGCATTTTTTACAAATTTTTAGACAACCGGTTGTTTCAAATTTTTTAATAATTTCCGATATTCTTAATTTTCAAGGAACAGGATAATTTTCGCACGTAAATACAAATCTGCCGATTATTTGCCAGAATAGTGTACTATTTAATAATCTGCTCTTTTTGTTCCGTGGAAACTACCATTTCAAATACAAAAAAATTTGGCGCGAAACACGGAAATACCAATACGCGGTACTTACGCTTCAACGGCCTAAAGGAATCCTCTTGTGCTAGGGCGTGGCGTATGCTGCCGCCCGCTTTCACCGCGCCAGCATTTTATTACCCCTCACCCGAGGGCCAAACTGGTAATTTACATGTATGTCGATGCTTACGACTGTCCCATTCTGATTTGATTAATAATATAGTATTTTCTTTATCATACTTAAGAAACGTCAAGTTTCCGGTTTGCATTTTCCAGACCTGTATATTGAACTGATACAATCCGGTTGAGCATAATTTTATTTTACTAACAAAACTGACATGATATGTCTGGGAAACATCTCCAAAAAATGACCTATTTTGTTCGGTACCTAAACTATAAAAAAGTGTTTATTGAAATTATACGAGTATACTCACGCTAAGTTTAATGCTGTGGATTTCTGAAAATTTTTGATTTTTTATCTGATTGATTTCTACCTTTTAAAATCCGTGTGTAATACCAATCCATAAAAAAAATAGATATGTGTCCCTGCTACTAAAATATGTGTGGAAATCCACTAAAACCTGAGAGATTAGAGTGAACAAGTTCTGCATATGTTACTTATGTTTTAGGTATAACGAGGAAAGCACTGTCATCGAAATGAGTGATTCAGTGGTGGGAACTTTTAAAAAAGAAGAAGAAAATTTAGATGAAATGAAGATAACTGTCGAATATGGCTTAATTAATAATAATCCCAGGTAAATATTAGACTTTCTTAATGTAATATATAATTATAACAAATAAATAAATGCTAGGGTAAGTAGGATTAACCAGAGAACTTGATAGAATTATATTAATATATTGTTGTGTAGTTACCTTGTATTGAATTGGCAAAGTGGTGTTTTCATATTGGGTAGATTTGTTTTTATACATTATTTTTTAATTTTTCTAACAAGCCATTATTCTGATGACGAACTTGGCGTAATTGGTGATTATTTTAATTTACCAAAGAGCCTGGACCAATGAAGATAATTGTGCAGTGGTTGTTCCTCGGGATGATATTTACGTCTCCCCTTAGAATGGGGAAGTTATTGCTGCGCTGTCTAACTTCTGCGCCTTCCATAACTTATTCCAGTCCAACTTTATAGTTAATATTAACAATGTTATTTTAGATTTCGTTTTGAGTCACATGAAGCTCGCTGGTGGACTCTGTTCCACCGCTAGTTCGCGTAGACGACAATCATACGCCAATTGCTTTTAATATTGTCTCTTCTTACTCTCGTTCTCGTGACACCAGCACTCATGCACAGAATTTTTACTTCGACTTTAAACATGATAATAATATCTTATTTCTTCAGTAGATAGTGTTAATGATGTGCTAAATATTTTTTACAATGAATTGTATTCTGCCATGGAGGTATTTGTGCCTGGAAAGAGAGTTTCTGTAAGAAAGTTTCCTAGGTAGTTTTCCAAAGAGCTCGTTCAGTTGGCTATACAAAAAAAAATATGTCACGCCGTTGTAATGAATTATATTCGTGACACGGAATCTGGTATCGGCCGCAAATTGAAGCCATTCTGGAATTTTGTGAATGACAAACTTCACTCGAACGATATTCTATTTCGAGTTATTTCGATAAATCTGGCATTTTTCTATATAAATCGGTATTTATGCGAAACACTCAAAAGTTACTAATGCTAAACACAAATAGGTAAAAATCACGTTGTTATTGTTAATACCCACCTAAGACAACAACGTGTAATTGGAAGAAGCGTGAGTGGGGAGCAGTTGATGTCTGACCCTTTATACATACGGGGAGGAGTACCCCAGGGCTCGGTTTTGGGTCCGCTACTCTATATATTATATACAAGTGTTATAGTAAATGTCATCGATAATGATGTTGTGCTGTTTGTTCATGACACCTCAGTAATATGGAAGGCCGAGAATGTAAGGGAGTGTAGTGATTGTGTCCAGGGTGCTCTTGTGGTTTGCTGTGAATGACCTGCTGCTTAATGTCTCGAAGACTAAGCTTCTTATCTTTGGTGTACGTAATGAACATAAAATATCGGTTCAATATAAGAATACGGTAGTTGATTCGGTGGAGAGCCTTTCGTTTTTGGGCATTCAAATTGACCGTAGATTGGACTGGACTGGATCAGCTTGTGGGTAACATTGCACGGTATTGCTATGCCCTTAAAATTGTTGCAAACATGGTAAATGTTGATGCCACTCTAACAGCGTATCATGCCTATATACAATCTAGAGTAAGATATGGTATTATATTCTGGGGAAACTCAGTGGATACTGACAGTATATTTATACTGCAAAAAAGATGTGTCAGAACAATTTATAAAATGAAACAAATTGAAACCTGTAAGAATGTTTTTATTGAAAGGTGTTAACTTTGTTTAGCCTGTACATATATGAGTGTATAATGTTCGTGGTTAAGAATTATTCTTCTTTCTTTGGAAGTGTAGAATGTAATCATAGTTACAAGAAACAGGAATGTACTTTTGCCAGACAGGGCTAATTTCAGTTATGTTCAACGTAACGTAACACAGCATAGTATCAATTTGGAACAAACTACCTTAAATTTTCAAAAGTTATAGGGGTTCTAGGACCAACAAACATAAAAATAAATTAAAATGTTTTCTTATAGGAAACTGTCACTATAGCTTAAACGAATACCTAGAAGATAAGGATTTTTCTAAAGGACTTGTATAAAGTGCTTGCAGAATGAGCATTAGTATTTATTTTTTTTGTGTGACACGGTCTACACCCTTTGGGTATATGTAATTTATGTAATTATTATAAGATCTAGTGATGTATAAATAAATAAATAAATAAGTGAATTACTATTGACGGAAGTTGTCAAAACCGCTTTCAAGTAAAAATAATTTTAAAAGTTTAAAAAATATTCTTACGCAGAGTATGCTGACGATGTCTGAGCTGGAATATTTTATTTTTACCTGTTTATGTTTAGCATTTGTAACTTTTGAATTTTTTGTATAAAAACCGATTTATCTCGAAAACCGCCAGTTTTATCGAAATAAATTAAGAGTACCTTTTTTGAAGAGGAATGATCAAAGTATTTAAAAAATCAGTTTTCAGCTCTGTAAAATAATACCTGTCAAAAATTAGGTACAAGTATGGCCGCAAGTCCGTTCCTGACTTCTCTGATAATCTAAAACATCTACTGTAGTACGGTTAAATAAGTCTTTATGGCCTCTATAAAATATTAATATTATTTCATTAAATTATACAAGTCGGTTCAAAAATTAGAGCCGATAAGGTAAATCGCTGGGTACTCCTTTAAGGCTCTGTATCTTTGTTAAGGGGCACTCTAGGCATTTTAAGTATGACAAAGCAGGATTATTTTGACTTCCTTTGTATGCTTAATAGACACTTACCGGACACCCTATGTTTTTAAAATATTTTACCATTCTTTATATATGTACCTACAGAAATGTGTTGCGCCACCCTATATATATATATATATATATATATATATATATATATATATATATATATATATATATATATACGAGGTCGCTCGTAGACGCTATACAGTGAGCTTTGAAAATGGTGAATGAGATTTCACCGAAAGGTCAGCTGCCTTATAGTCCTGAGAGGGACTCTCCCCTCCCCGTCGACAACTTGCTTTCACTTACGATACTGTACTTTTGTGACATCACCGTCCACCCCCCACCCCCACCTCTCACCCCCCAAAGATCGATGTCACTTTTACCATTTCATTTAAAACTGATATGTATAATGGGGTGGGCATTTTTGATAAAACTACAATATTTCTTGTTTTTTTTTTCAGTTCACCAGTTTACAACAATCAAGAGAATTGTATAAACAACAAATACTGTTGTAATGGTTATCAGACAAATCACAACTTAAATTTAAACACATCGCATCTTCCGCAAGATGTCCCGAAGAAATTTAAATGCGATACTTGCGATTACCAAACAATGTACAGAAGTCATTTAAATTCACACACTTTACGGCATAAAAAACTCGAAGAAGATTTTAAGACGGTTTATAAGTCAAATTTGAAAACCCACCTCATTACTCACAAAAGCCCCGAAGAAAAATTCGCATGCGATCAGTGCGAATTCAAAACGATTCGGAAACAGCATCTAAAGACGCACTATCTTCAACACGAAAATCTCGAGGAAAATAACATGATTAAATGCGACAAGTGTGATTTTAAAACAATCCAAAAGAGTAATTTAAACAAGCACGTCCTTCGGCGACATAGTAATCCAGATGAAGTTCCCAAATTTAAATGTGAAGTTTGTGATTTCGAAACTATATTCCAAGACGTAATAAAAATGCACATCCTCAAACACAAAAACCCTGACGAAATTGAAAAATTTAAGTGTGATCAGTGCAATTATCAGACAATCCAGATACGATATTTGAAGAAGCACCTACTCCGTCATAGAAACCCCGAGGAGCTCGAGCGGTTTAAATGCGATCAATGCAATTATCAGTCGATCCGGAAAGATGATTTAAAAAAACATTTCCTCCGTCACAAAAAACGCGATGAAGTATTGATGTATAAATGCGATCATTGTGATCATCAAACGATACATAAAGGCGATTTGAAGAAGCATGTCTTACGTCGACATAGGAATCCTGAGGAAGATGTGAAATTTAAAGGCGACGTGTTTAAATGTCCTCATTGCGACTATCAGGGAAACAGAAAGGATACTTTGAATCGCCACTTGTTGCGACATACAAATCCCGAGGAAATGAAAACGTTTTATTGCAATGAGTGCGATTTTAAGACGGTTTATCGGTATAATTTGAAAACGCACCTTATCACTCACAAAAGCCCAGAAAAAAAGTTCGCATGCGATCAGTGCGAATTCAAAACAATTCGGAAACAGTATTTAAAGACGCACTGTCTTCAGCACAGAAATCCCGAGGAAATCAAGAGGTTTAAGTGCAACGAGTGTGATTTTAGAACGATTCGGAAGACTAATTTAATCAACCATGTCCTCCGACGACATAGTAATCCCGATGAAGTTGCCAAATTTAAATGTAAAATTTGTGATTTTGAAACTATAACCCAAGACGTAATAAAAACGCACATTCTCAAACACAAAAACCCTGATGAATTTTAAATATGACCAGTGCGATTATTAGACATTCCTGGAACAGTATTTGAATAAGCACCGTCTCCGTCATGGAAACCCTGAGGAGTTTAAGCGGTTTAAATGCGATCAGTGCAATTATCAATCGATCTGGAAAGATAATTTAAAAAGCACTACATCCGTCACAAAACCCCGATGAAATGTTCATGTGTAAATGTGCTCGTTGTAAGCATCAAACGATCCTACGTCAACATAGGAATTTTGAGGAAGATGTGAAATTTAAATGCGACGTGTGCGATTATACAACTAATCAGAAGGATCATATTGAAAGACATTGCTTGATGACGCAAGTCAGAAAGTCCATTTGAACAGGCATTCATTGCGTCGACGTAGATTTGAATATGACCAGTGTGATTACAAAACCGATCAGAAGACTTATTTGAAGGGGCCTTGACATTTTGAAACTAGTTTTAGAGGAAATTAATGTTGACGTGTGCACAGTGTAATTATAAAATTTGTTTTAAGCACAAGAATGTTAATGAGGTTGTTGACAATTTTTCAGTCGCAGTAGAACTAAAATAACCGGTGGGCCAACTTGGCTCGCGCCACTCGAAGTTGTCAGTGACCGCCAAAAAGTCTAAACCAATTCTAGCGAAAGCTGCTGCGACCCGTTCGAACATCATATGAATTATATACTTTTGATCGTTTTGTATTTCATGTGGAGAAAGAAAGACAATTTTTGCATACAACCTTGATAAAAAAAAGTCCCCGGAATTCATTAAGAAAATTCAAAATACAAATTTATTCATCAAAATTGATGTTATTCCCTTCAAAGTACTCCTCATCGACTGCGACGCATTTATGCGCGTGATCCAGCTCTGGAAACATTTCTGTAACTCGATTTTCGGTATGGCCATCAAAGGCGTCTTTGATTTGTCCATTACTTCATTTCTGTTGCTAAAACGCGCCCCACGTAGTGGTTTTTTTGACTTGATCGAACAGAGAACCATATCAGGTGAATTCTTTGACTGTTGGATGTTGATGCGTGATCATGGTGCAAAATCCACGAGCTGTTTGCTCATAAATCTTTTATTTTTTGGCGAATTGCTTCACGCAAACGCCTCATAACGCCCAAATAAAATCCTTATTAATCGTTTGACCTTCTGGCAAAAATTCGTGATGCACAATACCGCTGTAATCGATGAAAACCGTGAACATCGCTTTCTTTTTCCACTGAAAACGACGTACTTTTTTTGGTCTTGGCTCATTTGGAGCTCTCCATTCAGTCGCCTAATGTCTTCATTGAGTGTCGTATTCGTAAACCCACGTCTCTGCAGTAATGATGCGTTTCATGACTGTTGGGTGGAATTCATCCTTGGAATCACGTCTTTGACGATATTAACGCGTTTCCCTTTGTGCATAAAATTCAGATGCTTCGGGACCAACTTTGCAGCAACACGGCACAAACGCAAATCATTAACTACAATATTTTGAACCGATCCATAAAAAATGTTCAAGCCCTCTGTCAGCTCTCTGATGATTAATTTACGATTATTGACCAACATTTCTCTCACTTTATTGATGTTTTCGTAGGTTTTCGATGTCGACGGCCTGCCACTGCGTTCGTCATCCCCGACAAACTCACGACCATTTCTGAAACGTTCATGCCTCTGAAAAACGACTGTTTTCTTTAGAGTATTATTGCCGAAACATTTTCAAAATTTTCACACCATTGAATACGTTTTTTAACCCAAAATTTAATACAAACTCTTTGCAAATTCAACTCCATTTTTGAACCTGTAAAAAATCGAGAACACGTGCAAAGGTAGATGTGTTCAAGACTTTTACAAATGTCAAGCTACGGCGATAAAATTTGGTGGGAATGTCGATGATAGATGTGGCAACCTAGCACCAAAAAAAAAAAAAAACAGAACTCAAATCAGCCGACCTAGCCCCACCTGGTGGCAATTCCAGTAAATTTTTGATCAAGGTTGTATTCCTTTAAATGTCAAAGTTAAGTCTAGTAATTGACCAATTGTGTTTTGCTTATGATACATTATTTCTGTTCCCATCTAAAAATAAAGCATTTAACGTTGCATTATGTTTCCTTTATTTTAATACTTTTCCTTATTATATATATATATATATATATATATATATATATATATATATATATATATATATATATATATATATATATATATATATATATATATATATCCACTGCTATTGCATCTCCCACGGAGGAATCCGTGAAATCCGCATAAACATATATACGCCATCCGGCGGGAGGTCGGAGAAGCCGCGTTCAGTATTTGCATGCTTCCTTCCGATCTGTCCTTTGCACAGTCAGGTGCATGTCGGTACCCTGATGAGTCTAATAGAGACGAAACATGTACCTCTGCCGTATCACTGTGGCGGGGAGGGTAAGTTTTGACTTTCTTCTCGGTATGGTGGTACAGGTAGGCCATCATCTCGATGGTGGTGAAATAGGATGAATTGCTTTTAATAACAGTTTATTCTAACTGTGCAACCTCTAACACAGAAAGGATATGATGGAGAGAAGTTTGCATTTACTGTTCGTATTTTACTTCATTCATACGCGGAGCTGCATATAGTTGTACGTTTGCTGAATGTGATTTCAGCACTACAACGGCATAATGTGGATATATCCACTGCTATTGCATCTCCCACGGAGGAATCCGTGAAATCCGCATAAACATATATACGCCATCCGGCGGGAGGTCGGAGAAGCCGCGTTCAGTATTTGCATGCTTCCTTCCGATCTGTCCTTTGCACAGTCAGGTGCATGTCGGTACCCTGATGAGTCTAATAGAGACGAAACATGTACCTCTGCCGTATCACTGTGGCGGGGAGGGTAAGTTTTGACTTTCTTCTCGGTATGGTGGTACAGGTAGGCCATCATCTCGATGGTGGTGAAATAGGATGAATTGCTTTTAATAACAGTTTATTCTAACTGTGCAACCTCTAACACAGAAAGGATATGATGGAGAGAAGTTTGCATTTACTGTTCGTATTTTACTTCATTCATACGCGGAGCTGCATATAGTTGTACGTTTGCTGAATGTGATTTCAGCACTACAACGGCATAATGTGGATATATCCACTGCTATTGCATCTCCCACGGAGGAATCCGTGAAATCCGCATAAACATATATATATATATATATATATATATATATATATATATATATATATATATATATATATATATATATATATATATTAATTTTCTTGATTCTTGAACCATGGATTATATCCTTTTTCTTAGTTTTGTCTTTTCTTGGGTTTAGGTTCTATAATTAATAAAACACAAAACGATTGACGTTTCGCCCTTTATTCACGGCATTTTCAAAAATTTTTTCCTAAAAAAATATATAATTAAAATACATCACATAAAAAACATATTTTACCATTTTGGAAAACAAACAAGACCCTTAAAAACAGTAGTCAAGACTTTAAAACATTTTAAAAATATTTAATTTTACCGGTACATACCTTGACATTTTGCTCTTCTATTTCTAAATAAACTTTAAATTTACATCGTTTACTGAGGATACGTGGAATGCGAATGTGTTTTATTTTTTTAATATTTTTTATATTTTACAATGCATAAAAAAACAAATAAGGTATATGTTTGGTTTTATGTTTAAGAGGAATCTTTAATAAAAAAATCGTTTTTGCCTGTAATATTTGAAATGAAATCTGATAAGAATTTTGATAAACTATAGAATGGCGATAGTATACAAGAAACAATAGGTCTTAGTGGTATATTTTGTTTATGTAATTTTGGTAGGCCGTATATTTTTGGTGGAATAGCATTGTGAATGGTTAGCCTTTTTGCATCTTTTTCAGTTAGTTCTTTTACATTGAGCAATTTTTTTATGAAGGTATTATTTTTTTTTGATATAAGGTCGTTGGATCACTCTTAATATTTTTATATGTATTTTCGTCCTTTAGTAAGTTGTTAATTTTTGTCTCGTAATCTGCCTTGTTCATAACTACTGTTTTATTGCTTTTATCAGGCCTTAGAAAAATGATTTGAGGATTGTCTTTGATAAATTTTTTTGTTCGATTTAATTTCTTTTTTAACTTTTTTTGGAGGCTGTTACTTTTTATTGTTTGATGTCTTATTTTACAAATTATTACAAATTACTTTCAGTACGAAAATACCTTTTACAAACAACTCGATGGATGTGATATGGGATCACCAATTTCATCTACCATTGCTCAGCTAGTAATGGAATATTTAGAGGAAAAAGTCTTAGAAAAATTAAATTTTAATATAATATTTTTCAAACGTTTTGTCGATGATTGCATAGCAGCCGTACCACAAAATAAAATAAATGAAATTCTCCAAGAGTTTAACAGTTTCAATGAAAAATTACAGTTCACGTCCGAAACAGAGAATAATAATAAAATAAATTTTCTAGATATGACACTTATACGCAGAAAAAACAAAATTTTAACTGAATGGTACACCAAACCAACTTGGTCAGGTAGATATCTAAACTAATTCTCTAATCACTCAAAAACTCAAAAAATAGCGTTATAATCGGTCTATCTGATCGTGCTATCTCCCTAACATCTCCAGAATTCCAACCAAAAATACTGCAAAAAGTAAAAGAGACACTAATAAATAATAATTTCAACGAAAAGACTATCACCAAAATAATTGATAAACGAACATATAAGTTTTATAATAACGTAAAAACAAAAAACATAGAATATAAACAGCAGAAACATGTGGCATTACCTTACACTAGTGAGCTGTCAGAAAAAATAAAATACATTTTAAAAAAGCAAGATATTATCGTATGCCACAGGTCATATAATAAATTAAATACATTGTTCACAAATTTAAAAAGTAAAACTCCTCTAATGAATAAATCAAATGTAATATATTCGATCCCTTGCACAAATTGTCCCAAAAAACATATAGGCATGACGAGCCAATTACTGAAGAGCAGATTAAATGGCCATAAATATACAAAAAACGCCTCAACAGCGTTAAACAAACACACACAGGACAAAAAACACTTTTGATTATAACAGTACCATTATAAAAAACAAAGATATGAATTACCAAAAATTACAGATAAAGGAAATGATTGAAATTAAAAAAGATAAAAACACTGTTAACGACAGAACAGATATGGGAAATTTGAGCCACATTTACGCAAACCTAATTTAAACAAAAATATTAAGTATTCGATCCGGTCAAATAAGAATCAAAAATGGAATATCCTCTTAAAAAACCAAACATATACCTTATTTGTTTTTTTATGCATTGTAAAATATAAAAAATATTAATTAATAAAACACATTCGCATTCCACGTCTCCTCAGTAAACGATGTAAATTTAAAGTTTATTTAGAAACAGAAGAGCAAAATGTCAAGGTATGTACCGGTAAAATTAAATATTTTTAAATTTTTTTAAAGTCTTGACTACTGTTTTTAAGTGTCTTGTTTGTTTTCCAAAATGGTAAAATATGTTTTTTATGTGATGTATTTTAATTATATATTTTTTTACGAAAAAATTTTGAAAATGCCGTGAATAAAGGGCGAAACATCAATCGTTTTGTGTTTTATTAATTATAGAACCTAAACCCAAGAAAAGACAAAATTAAGAAAAATTATAATATATATATATATATATATATATATATATATATATATATATATATATATATATATATATATATATATATATATATATATATATATATATATATATATATATATATATATACAGGATATTTAAAAAAACGTGCACCAAAGCTTATCTGGACATTAACACTTCAAGATAACAGAAAAAGTCTTATAAACATGGATCCCAAGTGGTCTCGTTACCGAAATACAGGATTTTGAATAACCTCTAAAAGAACATCATATTTTTTATTAATTTGAGAACTATTTACAGATATTTTATGTTGAAGAGTAAGGTAAATTATGAATAAAGTTTTTACCTAATTTTACTTGGTAAGGACACTATTGGGACCTAGTTATTAAATGGAATGTTGTTGTCTATGGTCTATTGTTGATGTACTGAAATAAAAAGAGAGACAGCAAGAAGAACTTCGCATTAAAGATGAAGATAAACTTTGCAAAGGATACAAGGAGTTATTGTACAGGGAAAGCAAAAATTCAATCAAATTATACTAATACAAATGCAAGAGTTTAAGAAGGACATGGGCAAAGTGCGACAAAACATAGAATAAGTGCGACAAGAAGTGGAGGAAATCGTAAACGGGATTAAATCAAAAGTGCGCCAAAATGTAAACAATATTGAATCAATTGTGCGACAAGACATAGGAAAAGTGCGACAAGAGATAGATCTTATAGAACTTAAAATGAGAGACCTCCAGACAGTAGTCCATAAAATAAATAAGCATGTCCCCTCTAATAAAGTAATAACCACCGAACAAAACATCAAACTCCCAAGTTACGACGGTCAAACGTCTTTGATAATGTACAAACGCCAATTTAGAACTACTGGTGGTGCAAATAACTGGAACTACGAAGAAATGGCTACTGTATTACCAATCGCACTTCGTGGACGAGCACTGGAGTTATTGCAAACAATTCCTATAACACAACAAAAAGACTATGAAATTCTTAGTACTCCACTAGAAAGAAGATCTGAAGATCAACATCGACGACAGTTATATCAATCACAGTTTAAGTCGAGAATTGGGAGAAATAGAGAAAGTTTACAAGAATATGAAACAGATGTCCAACGCCTTGTTCATCTGGCTTACCTAGGAGTTACAGAAGAATTCCGAGAAGAGCTTGCAGTCTAGTATTTTATTCATGGAATCAGAGATCAGGAAATACAACGTATGTTGGGTATAAGCAAGTTTAGTTGTTACGGTTAAGCGTTGGACAAGGCTTCGAAAATAGAGAACACCTAAAATGTGTCGAGGCTAAGAATAAGACCTGTTACCATAGAGGAAAACAAGGACTTACCGAACCAAACAGTGGAGACAATTCTATCTGAAATTCTTCACCATCCAGAGACCGCATAAAAGAGAACCAGAAAAAACTACAACAGTGCAATTCTAAAATCTAACGTAAAATAAAAGTTACTTCACGTTATAGTGGAAACAAGATCGAGTGTTACAGATTTGGACGAATTGGACATATGAGAAGTGATTGTTGGGTGCAATTAAGAAACTAGATAAGTGCTACAGATGTGGATGAACCGAACGTACAGAATACAATCGCTGTGGCAAAATAGCATAAAGCAAAAGATTTCCTATTCGGAGAATCGCTTTTGACGTTGATCCAGAATAGAGTACAGATCAGATGAGAAAAGACCAACTTGAAGACAATGATCTGGCTCCATTTCTACAACTTAAAAGAAAAGTCAATACTACACCTATTATCACAGGGATAGAAGAAGAGTAGTTATTTTTAATTGATATTTGAATGTGAAAGTGTGACGAAGTAATTGTTATTGAGTAGTGAAAAGTATTGTGTTTTATTCGAATCCAGTGAAAAAGGGAAAAACGTAACAATATTATCTATTGTGTTTTTCTTTACTTTCGCGCAATCTGCAGGAATTTTTGGTATACGTACCATGGGCTAATGGATCTCGCGAAAAGCATTCATATACAATTTTTTTTTATTCAAAGACAACGTAAACAAGACATACCCGCTAAAAACCTACTCTACTTTTTTTTTCAAAGTATTTCGGACAGTGCTGTCAAATGGTCCACAGAAAAATACTTGCAAGTTTTGTATTTATTCCTGGCAATTCCTGGCAAAATGCGTGTCATAAGAAAAAGCTGATATTGCTCAATTAAACTGAATATTAGAAAAAGACAGATGCTAACAAGAGTGTTCATCCTTCAAATTTTAGACTGCAAAACCCTAAAATAAAGGAAGAAATAACTACAGGTATATTCTTTTGAATAATTATCACTTTCAGTTCTGTCACTTGAAGTAATCATGATCACTTCGACCCAACGACAAGTAAATGCATATTCAAAAGAGCATGAAGTTATCAGTTTCACTTTGATCAGTGATAATTTACTCAAAAGAATACAGCCTACATGTGAGAGTGAGTCCACACGATACCAAAAATTTCGGCGGCAGCGTAGCGTAATAAGACATATGTCAAATTTCAAGCATTGTGATTTGTTAGATTTAAAAAAAGACAAAGACCGAAGATTTCCCGCCTAAATCCGCCTTTTCCAAGGTCATTACGCCAAATCATGTTTAACTTTTCAGCGGACTGCTTGCAAAATGGTGGAAACTGTTTATTTTCAATATTTTGTATGAAAACATAACCTATGTTTTTTTTTTAAACTTTGTTGTTTTATTTATATATTTTATTTAGCGAGTTTTGAAATAATAGATATTTATGAATTATGTTAAATTGTTTTAATTTATTAAAAATGCTTGTTACCGAAGATCATTACTGCTTGGTCCTCAAAAAAAAAAAAAAAACGATTTTAGTTCATTTTTTTATTAATTTTATAACAATTGCAATAATACAGGTGTTTATTATATAAATTAAAGCTTATGAAATAAAGGCCATTATATAATACAATTTCTATTCAACGACAATCTGTGATATCGAGACGCTAATCCACAGACATGCCCTTAGCTATGGTTACCAGATCAAATAATGAGTTTTCCTGACAATATCCCTAATGTTTCTGTAAATATCCGGACATTTTATCTGAATGTTGTATGTTAAGGCAGTGAGATTTTCAAAATTTTTACAATCAAAGCATCAAATGCCAATATCGAGTGAGTCTTCTCATTAATGGGAGCGTAGTAGACTAAGGAGAGACAGACTGTCTATATTGTTATAAGCTTTGCCTTTCGCTGCCATCAATGTTATAACTTTGCTAGTTCGATGAATTCAAATAAATCTTCTAATATTACTTTTTTAATATTTTATTATAATGTTCACTAAATCATGAGGTAACAACAGTTTTTGTTCTTACTTACTAATTTAATGTTACTATTGTAGTTTTTTGATTTTAGTTCCTCTCGTTTCAATTGTATGTTTATGGGACGATGACAATATAAACAAAACTAATGGTCTCTGTAAAAAGTAAAGTTTTAGAGTTTCGGAGATTAAGGCATGCTTTTGTTTGAACCTATTAGAACATAAATTTACTTAAGATATAACTATTTCTTAAGGGAGTATTAAATATTAGACTATAATTATCTATTAATCCATAAGAGTAACTTAAAAATATATATACTAATTTAATAATAATTTGTAGTAATAGTTGGTTTACAACAATGTCTTCTGTTAAGGTTCTACTCTAGACACAATTTAACTTAAAGAACATATCATGTGAAGAATGTCATGAAATAGTTATAAAAGTCCAGCAATTGCCAAAAGAAACATCAAACAATAAAAAGTATGAAACTAAATTTATTAATATACTAAATTAACAATTCACTCATTTTGGTAACGTTTAATCAATTTATTTTTTCTCACTAGAATGATTAATAAATATTTTTTCATTACTTATATTTTCCTCTTTTAATTTCAAAAAAATACTGACAATTGCAGTTTTTTCCTCTTTCTCCCTAACGAGGGGCTAAAATTTCAGACATGTCAGGAAAATTCCTGTTGTCTGGTAACCCTACCCTTAGCAAATTTTATATAAACCTATTATAAACAATTAAAAAGTAAAAATTAACATTAATGGAAATTTAATAACAGAAATCCAGTTAGTGTTATACGTAATATATTCTTCTAAAAACTACAAACAATTGTAATTATTAAAACGATTGTTAAAATGACACTTTATATTAAAACTCTCGTCTTTGAACTCTTTGGCAATTCTTTACCAGGTAGAAGTGGCAAACTTCGGAAATAAAACTTGCTTTAAAGAGTCTCATATTAACGCACAAGTAACATGACTAATTTCAAAAACACTGTTTACCGACTCGGAATTCGCACTGTTGCTTTCACATGCTGATTTCATCAGCTAAATATCACAATGTTTTTTCAAACCTTGTAATAAGGGTATAGCTGTACACATTTCCATAGCGTGTTTCCTATTTATTGGCCCAACAACAGGTTTTCAAAATCACCAAGAGTAACAGGAAAATATTTTTAAAAAATCAGGATCACTTTCTCGCATTTCTTGAATTAAATCATTAGTATGTCCAAGCCTTTCTCCAATGTTTTTCTCAAAAACAGATCGGACCTAGTAGCGACGACTTTTCCGTTTCTTGAATAAAGAATATATTAATAATATCCTTATCTGTTGTAATTTTTTCTTTAGTTTTCTTTTTCTACATAACAACATTGGGTAAAAATTTGCAAAGCGTGAAAAGCATGAAAATTATGTTTTTTTGAAAAAATTTCGATACTCACCCCCTATTTCGAGGTCCTAGAACACAATTCTGGTCTTGATTTTTCACTATTTTTCCTCACTTTCGCGGAAAACTTAAAAAAAGAAAAGCGTCACTTCACAAAGCACTTTCTTTTCAATTAAAAACCGAATTTACGTCTTCATTTTCAATGGAACTAGTTAAAAAATATTGTACGTAATATATTTCAATTACTTTTGCACAAATTTTAGCAAACCAATTTAGAAAAACTTATATTTTCAGTGAAAAATCAAAAACACGTCTCGAAAACGTCATCGACGGTCAGACTGTCTAAACTGGCCGCCGAATCACGTAAAAAGGTGCAACGTTGCCAGATTTAAAATTTCTTCATAATATAAACTATAACATCTGTTTTTCTCAGTCATCAACATGGTTTAATTTTTTTTAATATTCAGAACAGTTTCTAAGTAAAAATAATCTTAACCCTTCAAAATTATTGGTTGGTTTTGGTTAAGATAGGTTGGTTCAGGTTTAGCTTGATTTTGGTTAACTGAACTAATCTAAATTAACCTAGATTTAACGTTTCCTGGTATAAACTTTAAAATTTACCCATTACAGTTAACAACATAGTTTAATGTTTGTAACGTATAAAAAGGGGTACAATGAATCTTAACCTTCCAAAATTTTTGCTTAGTTCTGGTAAGTACAGGTTAACATTAGTCTTGGTTACTTTAAAAAGCTGAAATTAACCTGAACCAACCTGAACTAACCTAAACTAACCTGAACTAACCTGAACTAACCTAAACTAACCTGAACTAACCTAAATTGACTTAGATTTAATAATTAAAAAATGTCATTGTCCAGCAGAAACCTCGTGGAGGCGGGATAAGCTCTGCCACTCGACATTTTCTGCTAACGGACATAAGCAATATGATCAATTCATATTATCCGTTTAAAAGTACTGGTATTTGGAGGGAAACAAACAAAAGCAACAATAATCCTTAAAACCTTTATTATTTAGAGTCACAATCGCACATCGAAGACATAGACATAAAAGTAATTAATAGTTCTTCAATAATCAAAGGAAAGGAAAACATTCTTTTTGGAACCTTTTCTTTCCAATTCAAACAGAAAGAGATTATTTAAAGAAATCGTTTTTGCAATCTGGCAACATCGCCGACTTTAACAGTACGCCATCTTTAGCGAACTATGTTAACTATTATTTTTGAGCGTCGGCGTTTCTTTTGATTTTGTTGTGATTTTTGTCGTGGTAATTTTTCGGATTTTTTTAATAAAAAAAGTGCATATTTTTGAATTTTTGTATAATGCAGAAGCTTCTATCACTGTGGAATTCGTTGTTATAACAAAAGTTTAACGATTTAGTGAAAAAAATTGGACTATAAGTGAAAAGTTATTTTCCCTGTTTTCCGCAAAATTGAGGAAAAATTATGGAAAACCGAGGCCAGAATCGTGTTCTACGACCTCGAAATAGGGGGTATGTATCAAAATTTTTTCAAAAAAACGTCATTTTCCTATCATTTCACTCTTTACGAATTTTTTCCCAACATTGCTGCAATTATTTTTTTTATTTTCTTTCATTTTAATTTATACATAAATAAATATTATCAAAAAATCAGAAAAAAGTTAGGTTACCACAAAAAAAAACATTACGACTGCACGACTGCACGATAAAAATTCCCCGTGTGGACGAGACATTTTTAACATAAATGGGCGTAATACGCCTACGCCGAAATTTTTGGTATCGTGTGGACTCACTCTTAGAAGCAAAAAGAGATAGCAGAGAGATTTAATTTTAGAGATGAGCAATCTTATCGATTTTCATACCCTTGCGATCAATTGTGTATACATTTCGCCTTAAATTTTATCAATTTTTGAACACAAGATATCTATTCCTGGCAAATCCCTGGCATGATAGTATTCCTGGCAAAATTACTGGCATAGCTAATTATTCCTGGCAAATGCAAGGAATTACTGGCAAATTGACAGCCGTGATTTCGGATGGTGGTTGTAAAAGTGTTCGATTTTTATATAAATCGGTCAGTATAACAAGATTGAAGTAAGTTGACATTTTATTAATTTCGATATATTAAAATTATCTATTAATTAGAATTTATTTTCTTGCCTTTTTAACTCGAATCTTAATTTAAATTATTTTCAAAAATTAATTATTTACACGAAAAGAGAGAGGAGGCTAATACGAGAGTCATGCTATCTCTTTTGCTCCGAAATGCGACTGTTCCGAGCAAGACAGATAAGACAATCACCTTATTCGTCCTCTCTCTCTATGCTGTGTGACGCGTGTGGACCTCTGCCTTGAGTAGTGTACACTCAGAACAAACCTTTTTCGTCGACCAATCGGAAAGCTCAAAATTTGACATTTTTATTGTTGAAAAACTAATTTAAAAAGAAACGAGTACAATCTTAAGTATGGATAGTAACGCTCAAAAACAAAATCGCAAAGACTAAAGAAAATCTTTTATTCAAATTTGACATATAATATTTTTATTTGGTCTAAATTCCGTCCGGCCTTTCTTTTTCCATCTCGACCGACCCTTATGATTATCGGATCTTATTTATTACTATATTTATTCCACAGATCGAGAATTATATACGACGTGTTATTGCATTTTTTTTATTTTTAGTAAATTAAAAAATATTGTATTTAACTAATAAATATAAAAATAATGAGTGTGAATTCATCTTTAGGCCCTACAGAAGATACTAACTTAACAGAATGTTTTGAAACTAAAAGTGAAAACTCTTTCGAAGCATCTGATTATCAGGATGTTCCAGATTTTGTTACTGATGTTAAGCAAGAAGTGGTCGAAGATTCTCATTGTATCGAAAATAATATAATGGATAAATACATGCTAGAGTAAGTAGAATTAACAAGAAACTGTGACAGCTTATGAATTATATTAGTATATCATATTGTAGTGTAGTTACCTTGTATTGAATTCACAAGGACACATAACTTCTGGTTTCTTGGTATTGGACAGATTTGATCGTTATATATTACTTTATTTATTTATTTATTGAATACAGTAGTTAAGCCAATTACAGACACCTTTCTTAAAGTTAAAAACATTAAACTAACAGTCCTAATCAATATTATTGTCAGTATTACATCTGAGCCTGAGAAGCAAGCAACTTATGGTCAATAATATCCTTATATTTACGTAAAGTAATACTACTTAAATCTATATCACTAACATGTATTAAAATAATTACACATTTTATATAGTGGCGAATTTTTATGAATATTCTAGAAATTTCTAGATAAAATGTTAGTCTTTGTCTTGTTCCACCATTATTTACCACAAATGGAAGTTGCAGCAATAGGTCTGGGTTATTGATTTTGTTCTTTAAGATCTTGAGTATATATACCAAACATATTTTTATACATTTGTTTTTCAACAAAAGTCTGTTAAATATATTCAACAAGTCCAGTTGATTATAACCCTGATTGGGATATTACCCAAATCTTTTAAAAAACATATACTTCAAAAACTTTCGCTGCACGTTCTATGGTTCTATTCCACACTTCATATTCTGGTGACCATATTATACTACAGAGTATTCAAGTTTTGACAGTACAAAACTGTCAAAAAGTGTCAAGCAAACATCAACATCAAAATGTCTAGTAGATCTGATGATGAAACCCATTATCTTGGCAGCTTCATTAATTTTATTTATTATATACTCATTGAAATTCAATGAACTATCAAACAATACTCCCAAATCCTTCTGACAAGAAGTCCGTTTTAACACTATATCATTAACAGAATAGGCTTGATTTAAAATATTTTTATTAGGAGTAAAAGACATTGACGAGCATTTGCTATCATTAAGACAAAAACCGTTTATTCCACACCATTCAACAACATTATTTAGATCCTGCTGTAAACAGTCACAATCATCAGCAGTCAATACTTCCCTAAAAAGTTTAAAGTCGTCTGCAAACAGTAATGCTTTTGAGTGTTTTATCACGTTACATATATTATTAAAGGCAATTAAGAACAAAAGAGATCCCAAATTAGACCTCTGAGGAACACCAGAGAGAGAGAGAGAGAGAATAATATTTATTAGATTCTTTGTAACATTCAGTTGCTTAAGAGATTGTATTATAAGGGTATGTTTCACTCTGTCAAATGCCTTTGCCATATCCGTGTAGATTACATCAACTTGTGCATTTTCATTAAAAGAGTTATGAATATATTGTGTAAAAGTAATTAAGTTAGTTAATGTTGGCTTGTTTGGTAAGAACCTATGTTGGCACTCAGATATACTGTGCTTTACTTCATCATATATTCTGTTAAAAATCACTTTGAAATAGCTTTGACGTTGCATTTACTATGGTAATAGGCCTATAATTAGTTACTTCATGCTTAACTCCTCCTTTGAAAGTAGGTATAACCTTTGTAATACGCCATGTTGCTGTTTTAAGTGAAAGGTTAAATATATATAGTAAAGGTTCTAACAGAAATTCGCTACAGCCCTTTATTACATAGCCAGCCAGGCAACCCATCTGGTCCAATAGCTCTTTTACCCTTTAACTTTTGAAGAGCATAGCATACTTCAGTTTTATCTATGGGATAGTCACAAAAATGATTTTTAGATATACCTCTATTGCATTCCGTCACTTCTGCATCTCTCAGACTTTTGACATACAACCAAAAATTCTTGGGATTATTTCTTAGACTCAATTGAACTCGTGCCAGATACTCCCAGTGTGCTGCCTTTACTTTATTTTTAATATTCTGTCTACTAGATTTGTATTTATTATACCAAAAAAGACTTTTGGATTTTTTGTACTTTCTAAAATATTTTTCTTTATCCTTAATTAATTTAATTGTCACTATTATACCACACTGGAAAAGTTCTACTTATCTGTGTTGAAATTGGAACACATTGTACAAATATATTATAAAATACTCTGTAAAACTGAGTTATGACAGTATCAGTATCACAACACGCATATATAATGTTCCAATTTTGATTTTTAATTAGCCTATACATAGTGTTAAAATCAGCTTTTTTAAAGTTAAATTTAGTACTGGGAATTTGCTCACATTCAGTCAATTCATAACAGAAATTTAACTCCAATGACAATGCAGGATGATGCTGATCAAGCGGTAACAATGGATCATCATCATTTTCTACTTTGCAATCCCGCAAATGGCGGCTGACAAGTACCAAATCCAAAATAACATTATTTACATAACAAATATAATTCATTTGTAAAAGGTTGGTAAAGGATAAAAAAACTTTTAAAGTCATATATGCGCTCACCGGGAAGATTTAAAACAAGGTCAGGCAAAGATAGTGCTTTGTCCCTCTAACTGTGTTAAAACAGAGTACGTTTGTCCTTATTGTATAAGGTTTTTCAGTTGGTTGAGAGTTCAGTTTCTCTTATATAATTGTATTTTATACATCCAACTGCAAGTATATTATCCACTTTTGGTTTATATATACAGATCTCTACGAGATTATATATTCAGATTGCGTGGAATGCTGGGAGATGGCGCCACTTGTATTAGATTTCATATTTGGTCTAATATAAGTTGCTTAAAGGATTCATTTTTCCGATGTTGAAGTGTGCTAGCCTATTCTGTACTGACGAGAACTAGCAAGTTCGAAACCGGTCTACAGATGGCGGTGCACTACCAAAGGAAAGGCTTCCACCCTTTCTTGGTATTCTTGCAATCTGAGATTGTGCTTTGTCTCTCTAGCTGTGTTAGAACAGTGTACGTTTATCGTTATTGTATAAGGTTTTTCAGTTGGTTGAGAGTTCAGTTTCTCTTATATAATTGCAAATTAAAATCACCTAAAATTATACAATCACAGTTTAAAAAATTAGACTCAATACAAGTTTAAAATTTCCTATAAGTATTCAAATTGCCATTAGGTACAAAATATACAACTACTATATAAATACATTTCTTTTGATTTACAGTTAGTTTCACACACAGTGCTTCTTGTTCATTGTCAAATATGTTATATTCCTTCACAGAAAATTTCCTATTGACTGCCAGTATGATACCACCACCTTCCTTTTTTCCCATCTCTATCTGATTTCTGTCTTTCCTAAATATATTCATACCACAATTAAACTCAATATTATAAACAGTACTATTCAGCTAAGTCTCCGTTAAGGCAATTATATATGCGCTATTATTTAACATATTAAGCCTAAGTGATTGGCAGTGGATTGATGTCTTTTAGTAAATTTGAATCATCAGTATTAGTTAGCTCATCATTCAGGTTACTAACACTCATAATATTATTATCTAGTCTAGATTCATCATTTGCTTGAATATAACTATTTTTCATACCACTATTATCAAGCATACTTTCAGGCTCAGAGTTTATATTTAATGCTACTCGGTCACTATCAACATTAGATACAGCAATGTGTATTAAATTTTTTACTTTACATTTTATGGAGGGTGCTTCCAAAATGGTGTTATACAGTAACCGAGAAACATCAAAATTACTTAATTTATCATTAAAATTATCACACACATTAAGAAACCCTACACAATTTTTAGTAAACCTATTTGGAAAAGTTAAAAAATTGCAGAGTTTTTTATTATACATTTCAACTTGTTGGAGATATCTTTTATTCACTGACTTCGTTGAGAGAAACAGAAGATTTGTATGCATACAATCTTTAAATATTTTATTTATATCACGCATTCGTGGATATTTGCCACATGATAAATCATTGGTTCCACATCCAATTATCACAAAGTCATTTTTGGTGAAATATTTTGTTAGATTTACTATGTCTTCCAAAACATTTTCCTGCCTAGCATAAGGTTTAACAATAGCTTGAATTTTAGTGTCCTCATCACCATACACACGTCTATTATAAAGAAGGTTAAAGCTAAGTTTAGAATCCAAAACAATACCCAAATCCCTAGCTGCATCAACTCTTTGAAGTAGGTCATTATTTATTTGATAATTATATAGATTTTAAGAGTTATAGACATTACTGAACATTTGCACACATTCAATAACAATTGATTATTCATACACCACCCCTGGATTGCACTAACACTATTTTGCAATCTATCACAATCCTCCTTCGCCTGAACGTTGACTTACATTTTTAAATCGTCAGCAAATAGCTACAATTCAACATCAGTTGATTCAGCGATATCGTTTATGGATATTAAAAACAAAAAAGGCCCCAAATTTGAGCCTTGAGGTACCCCCGAAGAGGCTGCAAAGCACTGTGATTTAAAGCCATTATATTGGGTATACTGAGACCTATTAAATAAATATTAATTAATAGATTAAACAAGTTCTACATATGTTATTTATATTTTAGATATGAGGAGGAAAGCACTACCAGTCATTTCTTTTCGTCATTATGTGATATGATGGAGGAAACATTTACACAAGAAAAAAATCTAGATGAATTGAAGATCACTGACGAAAATGACTTAATTAATGATAATCCCAGGTAAATATTAGAGTTTGTTCTAATAGAAGTCATTTTTGACATTCCCTTTTCATAGAAATAAGATATAAGCATTTTGTCTTACCTTTACTACATAAAATGTTTAGTTTTAATTCCCATATTTTTCTCACGGCCTTTTTTGGTGCCTTGATAGTCATTTTTCCTTGGGTTATAATTTTTTTCAAGTGTGAGTTCCAGGTAAGATGTGAATCCAGGTAGGTACTAGATTTATTTGCTCATATGCCGTTGTGTATCAAAAAGAGTTAGAAGATTTGGATATTGATTATTTTTTTCTTTATATGTTTTCGAAATGGATTTTCTTTTATATTTTTGTGTCTTAGTTATATTGAAATTGATTGTCTTATCATGTACAGGGTATCCCAAATTCGATATTTTTATGGAGTTTCTCATCAATTATTAAAGTTAGCAAGAAACCAATGTAGCATTCACGAGCTGTTTTTTTTTGGTGAAACTAAAAATGCCATGAACAGAACCTAAAATTTTTCTTTTGTTTTCAAGATACAGGGTAAAATTCAAAAGTTTGCAGTTTTTATAATGCCCTGTAACGTTCTTATTTGAAAAGATATTAAACATTTTAAACGACATATTTTTATAATATTTTAAGCTTAATCTAACGGTGTATACACAATTTTAATATTAGGTATGGTTTAAAAGTTATTCGCCACAATTTAGTTATTTTAAATGGAACGCCCTATATATTTTTTTTTTAATAAGCTACTTTGGAAGACACCAACACAAAGGAGGAGGAACAGCAATTTTCCTAAAGGAAAACCTACAGGCAACACTTTATGATAATGCTTAGCTACCCGAGGCAGCTGAGAAGCACTTTGAATATTGTTTAACTAAATGTAATATTAATAATAAGATTTTTATTTTCATATGTATCTATCGATCGCCATCAGGTAATGTCGAGGTTTTTTTTGATAATCTTATTGAATTATTAGATGATTTATACTGCCCAACCAAAACTTTTATAGTGGGTGGGGATTTCAACTTTCATTTCCATGATCCTGAAGACAGTAATGTACATTCACTGTTGCAATTACTGGACAGTTATGGTTTAAAACCTCATATTATGGGGATTACCAAGGTAGCCCGGGATCAGTCCGGCTCTCAATTAGACAACATTTTTAGCAACATACAGAATGATAATATCGATTCAGAGATACTTATCAGCAATATTTCTGACCACTGGGGCCAAGTTTTGCAAATAAAGGTAAATAGGGAGTATCAGCAGACTTATACAAAAAAAAGATTTTTCAATAACCATAATTTATTACGTTTTAAGGACTACCTTATAAATGAGCCTTGGAATGAGGTAGATCAAGCATACGGTACTGACCAAAAATATGACACATTTTTTCGAATATTCTACTATTATTTTGACCTTTCTTTCCCAACCAGTACAAGTAGAATCAAATATCATAAAACAAGCTGGGTAAATACCGAAATCCGTAACTATTCAAACTACATCAAAGACCTGTATGTGTGGTACAAGCAAACAAAAAGTCGAGCTGTGTATAGAACATACACGTCAGAAAGAAAGATTTATTGGAAATACCTATCTGATTATCATAAAAATTTAAATGATAGTAGGATTATTAATTCCAAAAATAAAATTAAAACTGCCTGGAATATTCTTAAAACCGAATGCAATGACATTAAAAAGAATTACGACATAACCCTAAAAATAGATGATCATATTCATAGTGATCCAAAAGATATTGCTGAACTATTTAGCAGACAGTTCAATGTACACAATAATTCAAATCTTAACCTTACGTTTCAAACTAAAGTTAATTATCCTACAATGTTCTTATCACCAGTTAATTCCGATGAAATTTTTCGAACACTTATGAGTTTACCTAATAAATGTTCAGCGGGACTGGACGACGTGCCCGTATATGTTTTAAAATTTGTCGCACACTGCATAAGTAATCCCTTAGCAAATATTGTTAATGAAAGTTTTGCCACACAGATCTTTCCTACTAATCTCAAGACGGCCAAAGTGATTCCTATATTTAAAAAAGGGGATCGCCAGTGCATCAAAAATTACAGACCAATCTCCTTGCTTCCAGCAGTGTCAAAGGTCTTTGAAAAAATTATATATACTAGAATACTTGAACATCTAAATATGACGCCAATTAATCGATTATCGTGTTCATACTTAGCTAGGATCTGATTGCACATTTCCAACCGTCTCGGCCGATCATCGTCATAAAGAGCCTGCACCTTTTTTGAATGAAACGGGTAGAGTTGTTCTTCTCTTAGTATCCTCCATGAACTAGCCTGACAGAGCCGCACTTCATTCCCAATTTTTCTAGTACTAATACCTGGATTATCTTCAATAATTTCAAGCACTCTTTCTTCTTGTTGCACGTTTCTAGCAGTTCTAGGTCTTCCCCTATTTCCATTATAACTTTTAAAGGAACCACATTCCGCAAGCCTCCTGTGCACACTGGAAAATGTTTGAGCATGAGGGATATTTCTTTCCGGATAACTCTCCATATAATATCTTCTTGCCAACTCTGCATTACTATTTGCTTTTCCATAACAAAAATGGATATCACAATATTCGATATTTGAATATTGGTGATTAGCCATTATTAGTTATTTTAAGATTATAAATTAAATAGTTTAAAAAGCGAATTTATTTGATGTTAAACTGACAGCTCTAGTATACTTTGATAGCTATTTACCTGGTAGCTGGTGGTAATGAAATGAGAAAAGTAAATTTACCACTTAATTTTTAGGGGTGATTTACGTCTAAACCGTTGGGTTTAGCGATGTAAATAAAGAGCACCTTTTTTAAAGGCCTGGCATCAGTCTTTCAGAAATTATGCCAAAAACTACTGTAGCTGTCAACACTAAAAAATTATGACAAAAAAACAATTTTCAATGTAGGTAAAGTGCCCTCTAGCGGCAAACAATCAATGTGAATTGTTACTAAAATGATGAAGCGCAGAAGACTTAGCCTATCTTTCAAATATTAGTCAAATCGGTTTTCCTGTAAGCGAGTAATTCAAAAAACAAAAAATAAAAACTTGAACTTGGACGGCTTGTAACTCGAAAACGAATGACATTTTGAAAAAAAATTATATGAAGCTCTACCCTTATTTTGTCAAGTAGAATCACCCCCTTAAGTTTCATGATCGATTTTTAAATCACCCTGTATATATATATATATATATATATATATATATATATATATATATATATATATATATATATATATATATATATATATATATTAATGATATTGGATCATGTTTTTTGCTCAGATTATGTATTGTATGCTGATGACTTTAAAATTTTTAAAATGATATGTAATGCTGAGGATGTGTGCAATTTACAGAACGAAATTAATAGATTTTCTAGGTGGTGCAATGTAAATAAATTGGTTTTGAATGTTGAGAAATGTAAATATATACAGTTTTCCAGGTCAACTAATTTTAAAGAGAATAACTATGGTTTGAACAATTATAAAATCGAGAGTGTTGAACTTATTCGGGATCTTGGGATTCTCTTTGATAACAAACTTTTCAAAACATAATTATAACACGCCAGCATGGTTTTAGTAAGTGGAGGTCAATAGTAACAAATCGGCTAACATATACTGAATTTATAACAAAATCTTTGGAAGATGGTCAAGTTGTTGACTCCATTTACACAGATCTTTCAAAGGCTTTCGATAAATTGAATCATGAAGTTTTGTTATCTAAATTGTCTAGATATGGTATAAAGGGCTTATTTTTGCAGTGGATGAAATCATATATCTCGGACAGGAATCAGTTAAAATAACTAATTACGTCTCAAAACCAATAACTGTTACCTCTGGTGTACCGCAGGAGGCCCATCTTGCACTATTATTATTCAATATATATATTAATGATATTGGATCATGTTTTTTGCATTCAAATTATCTATTATATGCTGATAACTTAAAATTTTTTAAAATGATATGTAATGCTGAGGATGTCTGCTATGTACAGATTGACATTAATAGATTTTCTAGACACAACACCGTTCAGATTATATGCTTTGCAGAGGATGTTGCCTTGACAGCAGATAGCGAGGACAACTTACAAAGATTGCTTTTCCATCTCAATCGAACAGCCAAACAGTTTAAATACCTGGGAGCACATATAACAAGTAACAGGGCAGTAACGGAAGAAGTACGCATACAAGCCAACAAAGCGGCCATGATATCAAGCCAACTAAGAGACATAATCTGGAACAATAAACATATGACGGTTGAGAGCAAAGCAAGAATTTACAAGGTCTGTGTAAGACCGATACTGACCTACGGCGCAGAAACAAGAAATGAAACAACAAAGACAAAACAAATTATGAGAACCACAGAAATGAAAACGCTGAGAATGATCACGGGAACAAGTTTAAGAGATAGAATAAGAAACGCAAAAATACGCGAGGACAGCGGAGTGGGGGATGTTGTGAAGTGGGTTCGAAACCGTCGTAGGCAGTGGAGAGATCACGTGGAACGAATGGACGATGACAGACCAGCAAAAACCGTGATAAGAAAGAAACCAAACACCAAACGGCCGCCTGGACGGCCCCCCAAAAGATGGAGAGACAGCTGGATTTCGACGTCAAACGAGGATCGATGAGGCATTGTGTCGATAACAGAACTTGGTTCTACCTAGAAGAAGAAGAAGAGAAGAGATTTTCTAGGTGGTGCAATGTAAACAAACTGGTTTTGAATGTTGAAAAATGTAAATATATACAATTTTCCAGGTCAACTAATTTTAAAAAGAATAACTATTGTTTGAATAATTATACAATCGAGAGCGTTAAACTTATTCGAGATCTAGGGGTTCTCTTTTATAACAA
The DNA here is from genome assembly GCA_034092305.1 of Diaprepes abbreviatus. NCBI lineage: Eukaryota > Metazoa > Arthropoda > Insecta > Coleoptera > Curculionidae > Diaprepes > Diaprepes abbreviatus. The sequence continues at coordinate 958,533 of JASJET010000040.1, forward strand.
ACTTACTTTTGCTCAGCATGTTGATGTTTGCTGTAACAAGTCTCTCAAGATGCTGGGTTTCATAATGAAAAACACTAGAGATTTTAATAACGTCAGTGCAACAAAATATTATATACCTCTCCTGTAAGACATTAGGAAAATTGTACCAGTGTGTGGAGTCCTTATTATCAGGTCTATATTAATAAGCTTGATTCAATCCAAAGGAAATTTTTACGTTATATAGCCTATAAGAAGCATATACCAAGGAAAAATATCAATTATAAAAGCTTGGAAGTGGAGTTACATTTGAATAGTATAACAAAACGTGGGGAAAATTATGATATTGTGTTTTCTTACAAGATTCTGAATGGGTTTATTAATAGCCCAGAACTTACTGAATCGTTTCAAATGTATGTTCCTCCTAGACAACTGGGAGAATGTAAAGTATTCCAGTTGAGACAACATTGAACAACGTATGGAGAAAATTCGCCAGTCAACCGTATTATAAGAAATAGAAACGAGTTTCATGTGGATTTTATTTGATATTTCTCTAAATAGATTAAAGTTTGTTTTATTTATTTATTTATATTTTTAATCATTGTATCAACAACTTTTACAAAGCCAATTACAGATACAACTAAACTTAATATACTAAGACTACAATCTAAATTAGAACCTAAATAAAAAGGCACTACAATTACCTATATAACTCATTTCTCACTTCCCTTCTAAACCTGTTATAACTTAGGTTAAAAATGTCAATGGCACCACAATACTTATTAAAATATGAACATAATCTTATTAATGGAGCATTTTTATACAGGTTAGTCCTAGGGGCATTAATATAAAATAAATTTCTGGATCTGGTGTTAACTCGGCCTATTTTAAATGGAAGCTTGTGTTCCCAATCAATTTAAACAAAAACACAACACCCGCTTCAATACGCACATGCTTTAAACTGGGAGAGTTGAATAAAGAACACAAAAACTTCTGATCAGTTCCTCTCTGAGGGTATACCGAGAATGCCCTGTAATGCAAAAACTTTAAAAATCTCCGCTGAACCACCTCTAAGCTGTAAATTTTATTTTCATACTGTGGATCCCAAATTACGCAAGCATATTGAAGCTTATCAAGCACCAATGACTTATACAAGACAATCATTGTATTGATATTATTGAAACATTTACAGCTCCTAATAATAAAACCAAGAATTTTTACTACACTTGCAGTTACAATATCAATGTGCCTACCAAAACTCAACTTCTTATCTAAATAAACACCAAGATCCCTATGTAAATCAGTTCTTTTTAACCGCGTATTATTTATACAATAATTAAAATGAAATATTTGCTTTTTACATGTAAAAGACATTACTACACATTTATTTATATTTACATTTAAATCATGTTCCTTGCACCATCTCACAACCGCATTAAAATCCTCTTGCAGAGCCCTCGCATCTGACTCATCCCTAATAGCACGAAAAATTTTATAATCATCCGCAAAGATAAGGCCCTTGGCGAATTTTACATTCACATCTATGTTATTGATAACCAGTAAAAACAGAAGTGGCCCAAGATTTGAACCCTGAGGCACTCCTGAGGTGGTACATAGCTTTGAGACTTATACCCCTTAAGTTCAACAAATAAAGTTCTATCATGCAAATAAGATATCAGCAATGAAACAATGTTTGGATCTACAGAAAAATATTGGAGGGCAAGTACTATTTCACCAAAGTTCACTCTATCAAATGCCTTCTCCAAATTATTAAAAATTACATCATCCTTCCTAAATTGATTCCTGAACAAAGTTTACTAAATTTGTAACGGTTGATTGATGTGGCAAAAAACCATGTTGTTGGTCTGAGATTCTATGTTTACAATCATTATATACTCTATTACAAAGAATTAATTCCAAAATTTTTGAGTAGGCTGAGACAATACTAATAGATCGGTAATTAGAAATTTCATTTCTATCACCACTTTTGAATATAGGAATAACTTTGCTTTCTTTCCATTTTGAGGGATAAATACATTGTTTCAAATAAAGGTTAAAAATATATTTTAAAGGTGTTATAAATGAATCAATACAACCTTTAATAACGTAGGCCGGCACATTATCAGTAGCTACTGATCTACTAACTTTCAGTTTTTTAACGGCCTCTTTAATTTTTTTAAAGATATTTTACAATTGATTGTCTAAAATTGTATATTTGTGATAAATCTAGATGTAACTTCTCTAAATTGTGATTGGTTAATTGTTTATTATTTGATTGTTCTTGTAATCTACATTTTAACTATAGACTGTGATTATTGTTATTTAGTACTCTTGTGCGAATGACCTGGCCCGTGTATAGATAAATAAATAAATAAATAAATATGCCGGCGATGTTATGACATAAATACAAGCTGATGAAACTACAATATTTTTTGTTTTTTTCAGTTCACCAGTTTCCGATAATCAAGAGAATTATAAAAACAAACATTGCAGTGGTTATCAGACAGACCAGAACCTAAATTTAAACACATCGCATCTTCCGCAAGATGTCCCGAAGAAATTTAAATGCGATACTTGCGATTACCAAACGATGTACAGAAGTCATTTAAATTCACACAGTCTACGACATAAAAAACTCGAAGAAATTAACATGTTTCAATGCCCTCATTGCAACTACCAGACGATCAGAAAAGATACTTTAAATCGACACTTGTTGCGACATAAAGATCCGGAGGAAATGAAAATGTTTTATTGCGATGAGTGCGATTTTAAGACGGTTTATCAGCATAATTTGAAAGCCCACCTCATCACTCATAAAAGCCCAGAAGAAAAATTCGCGTGTGATCAGTGCGAGTTTAAAACAATTCGGAAACAGCATCTAAAGACGCATCGTCTTCAACACAAAAATCTCGAAGAAATTAACATGTTTCAATGCCCTCATTGCAACTACCAGACGATCAGAAAAGATACTTTAAATCGACACTTGTTGCGACATAAAGATCCGGAGGAAATGAAAATGTTTTATTGCGATGAGTGCGATTTTAAGACGGTTTATCAGCATAGTTTGAAAGCCCACCTCATCACTCATAAAAGCCCAGAAGAAAAATTCGCGTGTGATCAGTGCGAGTTTAAAACAATTCGGAAACAGCATCTAAAGACGCATCGTCTTCAACACAAAAATCTCGAAGGAATTAACATGTTTCAATGCCCTCATTGCAACTACCAGACGATCAGAAAAGATACTTTAAATCGACACTTGTTGCGACATAAAGATCTGGAGGAAATGAAAATGTTTTATTGCGATGAGTGCGATTTTAAGACGGTTTATCAGCATAATTTGAAAGCCCACCTCATCACTCATAAAAGCCCAGAAGAAATATTCGCGTGTGATCAGTGCGAGTTTAAAACAATTCGGAAACACCATCTAAAGATGCATCGTCTTCAACACAAAAATCTCGAGGAAATTAACATGTTTAAATGCAACGAGTGTGATTTTAAAACAATTCAGAAGACTAATTTAAACAAGCACGTCCTTCGGCGACATAGTAATCCAGATGAACTTCCCAAATTTATATGTGAAGTTTGTGATTTTGTAACTATATCCCAAGAAGTTATAAAAACGCACATCCGCAGACACAGAAACCCCGACGAATTTCATGTATTTAAGTGTGATCAGTGCGATTATCTGACAATCCGGAAACCGAATCTGAATAGGCACCGTCTCCGACATAGAAACCCCGAAGAGATCGAGCGGTTTAAATGCGATCAATGCAATTATCAATCGATCCGGAAAGAGGATTTAAGAAGGCACAACCTTCGACACAAGAACCCCGATGAAGTGTTTACGTATAAATGCGAACATTGTGATCATCAAACGAGACACAAAGGCGATTTGAAGAAGCACGTCCTACGTCGACATAGGAATCCGGAGGAGGATGTTGTGAAACTTAAATGCGACTTGTGCGATTATACGACTAGTCAAAAAGATGATTTTAAAAAGCATTGCTTGCGTCATCAAACAAGTCGGAAAGGCGATTTGAAGAGGCGTCGACGTAAAAATCCTGAGAAGATCAAGAAGTTTGAATGCAACGAGTGCGATTATAAAACCGATCAGAAGACTCATTTGACAAATCTTGTCTTTTCGTCGTAAAAAGACATCAACATCTTGGAATTAACACAGAGTAATTATAAATATTTATTTTAAGCACAAGAATGTAAAGGTTGTTGCAAGAATTTGATATGTAAAACTGGACTGCTCATGAAAATAATTTTGTGACCCCCCCCTCCTCCTTATTGGTCGCTATTACGTGCAAGGATTTGTATGGCAACATTAAATTCTCTGCTAGTTTCTCATATTGGCGTGAATGTGTCATGTATGAATGTCAATTCTATTATTCTAATACGTTTTGACAATAACTATCTCTTTCTAGGGTATATCTAACAAGGAAGGTAACTGAAGTGGCTCCGATTTTAATGAAACTTCAATATGTTGGAGAGGGTACAAAAATAAGAGACACGTATTTTTTTTTTTATTCGAGGAGATTCATTATAACGGGGGGTAAACCGCCCCTAAAGTTTACCCCCAAAAAGAGGATTTTTGAAATATCTCGGGTTCTATGCGAGATATTTTTACAAAACAAAATGAAAGTTACTTGTGATGTGAAATGATGTTAAACTGTGGTATTTTGATCCCGTATTTTTTATTGGGGTAAACCATATATTTATGCACGTAATTTAATTCTAAAAATTACGAAATTTAATGGAATTGTTTTAAAATATTTTTTTCTCAAATACCATAAGTAACTTAAGTTGATGGGTTTCGGGAATTCTAAAAATAAACTAGTAAAAGAGGGTGAGCCACCCCCAAATACGTTTTTTTTTATTTCAAGTTCTAATTGAGATATATTTACAGAACAAAATGGAAATTAGTTGTTATTTGAAATGATGTTAAATTATGATATTTTCACCCCCAAATATATCTCTTATTTCTTATAACGGTAAACCATCTATTAGCGTACGTAATTTAATTCTAAAAAAATTACGAAATTTAATGAAATTGTTTCAAAGTATCTTATTCACGAATACCATAATCAACTGAAATTGACATAATAATAATAATAATAAGCGTTATTGTTATAAAGAAATCAATCTTGTTAACAAAGCACTATGCAGAACAAAAAGTTAAAAATAAATATAAACAAAAACATATGCAACACAAGAAATTGTGACAATAAAAAACTAAAAAAAACTTAGATCAATGATAACAATAAACACGTGATTAAAGTCAGTAATCAAAATAAACAGTGTAAATAAACAAAAGTCCGTAATTAACAAAACAGGTACCTAAAATAAAATAAAATAAATGTCTACTAAATTAATTTAAAAGTTTACAGTCAAATAAAATAAAGTAAAACAAGACAAAAATAGCCATAAAATTACACCATTACACACATTTTGAAAGCACAAACACACCTTGTTAAAAATGGTCAGCAAAATATTCTTCCAGTGAATAATACGATCGTGTCACAAGAAAGCCCTTAAGTTTTTTCCTAAGCAATTTATCGTCCATAATATTTCTATACTTTAGAGGAATTTTGTTATATATTTTAACTCCCTCAACAATAAGAGACTGTTTAGTGAGAGTAGTCCTGGGAATGGGCAATGGCAGGCCATTATTACGTCTTATATTATATGGGTTTGGAGTTGAATAATTTTTATATTTTTTATGAATCAGTCCTACTATTTCTAAAATGAAAATGCCTATCACTGTTAATATTTTGCCTTGAATAAATAAAGGCCTGCAATGCTCCTTCATTTTTACATTAAATAAATAACGCACTGCTCGCTTTTGTAAGACAATAATCGAATTTAATAACTACCGACTACAAAATCCCTAAAATGCAATTCCGTATCTCAAATGAGATTCAATCAACGAAAAATACACTGTTCTAGCCACATTTGAATCTAATTCCCTTGACACTGTTCGTACCGCATAACACCCGGCAGCCAACTTCTTATTTAACGCCATTATGTGGTCAGTAAATTTCAACTTATCGTCAATAAGTATACCTAAAAATCTAGTCACTAGCTTAGTCCCTATAAAATGATTATTCAAAGTTAAACTATCACAGGTAAATTTGAAACTTAACACGTTGGTTTTAGTAAAATTAAAACTTAAACAATTTGCAGCATGCCATTCATTCACTCTAATTAAATCACACTGGATAATATGTTTCAAATCACAGCCATTTTTTCCACGCCATAAAATTGTTGCGTCATCTGTAAATAATGTAAATGTTCCTTGGATATCAATGTTGGTCAGGTCATTTATATATAAAAGAAAGAGCAGGAGCCCAAGAACAGAACCTTGTGGGACGCCACAACTCAGAGAAGAGACACTGGAAAATTCTCCATCGTACTTCACCATTTGCTGCCTATCCGAAAGATAGGAAGCAAACCAATTTAATGCCACTCCTCTAATACCATACAATTCGAGCTTACTCAAAAGTACTTCGTGATTAACACAATCGAACGCCTTTGAGAAGTCACAAAAGACCGCAGCCGCGACATCGCCCTCTTTCAGACTGATGTAGAGTTTCTCTAAAAAAGACATGTTTTGAGGTTTCAAAAAATGAAATAGTAAAAGAGTGTGAGTTACCTCCAAATTACTTTTTTTTTCAAATCTCAAATTCTAATTGAGATATCTTTACAAAACAAAATGGAAATTACTTGTTATTTGAAATGATGTTAAATTATGATATTTTCACCCCCAAAGATATCTCTTATTTCTTATAACGGTAAACCATCTATTAGCGTACGTAATTTAATTCTAAAAAAATTACGAAATTTAATGAAATTGTTTCAAAGTATCTTATTCACGAATACCATAATTAACTCAAGTTGACATGTTTTGAGGTTTAAAAAAATGAAATAGTAAAAGAGGGTGAGTTACCTCCAAATACATTTTTTTTTTCAAATCTCAAATTCTAATCGAGATATCTTTACAAAACAAAATGGAAATTACTTGTTAGTTAAAGTGAAATTATACCATCTTGTTTTAATCCCATAGATATCATTCCTTACTTTTTATGAGGGTTAATCTTCTAATTAATTTACATAATTTAATTCTGGACATTACGAAATTAAACCAAATTTATGGATAATATTTTTTTTACGAATACAAAAGTAACTTAAGTTGATATGTTTTGGGGTTTCCGAAAATAAACTAGTAAAAGAGGGTGAGCCACCCCCAAATACGTTTTTTTAATATTTCCAGTTCTAATTTAAATATCTCTATAAAACGAGATTAAAATTACTTGTTATTCGAAATGATATTAAACTATGACAATATTGTCAACTATGTCTGCAAACACTCTAGGTCAGGTGCCCGTCCGGTCTGTTAAGAATCCCAGACATCATAGCATACAATGACACTGAATTATATATTGCAGATGTAACAATATCATGGCAAGGACCTGATCCTCTTATACTGGCTGGAAATAATAAGAGAGCAATCTACGAAAATGATGAATTCTTTGCCGGAGTACAATATCCTTCCAGGCAGAACGCCTCATTTTGCACCTATTGTGTTGGGTGCCGGGGGCACATGGTGCAGAAATGTGAACAGAGATGCAACTGAACTCTTTAGATTCGACTCAAGACATATAAGAGAAATGACAAGCAACACAATCATTGGCAGTATTGTGGCTCACAGAGCCTTTAATCATAATTAAATATAACGAATTTCTTTGGAAAAAATTTTTAAATAAAGTAAAATAAACAAACTTATACTTACCAAGACTTACCCGCATGGATGTGGTCTTCCATCGTTGTATGGATACTCTAACTTTATCTGAGACTTTGTCTCTTTATTTTTATATTTTTTTTACCCATCTTTTTTAGCCATTAACAATCTGGACTGGGCTGAGAACGAGCGATTTTAACGTGTTTGTACTGTCCCATATACATTAATTTTATTTTTGTTTTTAATTTATTTCTTTTAACTTTTAGCTCTTTTTATATATATATATATATATATATATATATATATATATATATATATATATATACAGGGTGATTCAAAAATCGATCACGAAACTTAAGGGGGTGATTCTACTTGACAAAATAAGGGTAGAGCTTCATATAATTTTTTTTCAAAATGTCATTCGTTTTCGAGTTACAAGCCGTCCAAGTTCAAGTTTTTATTTTTTGTTTTTTGAATTACTCGCTTACAGGAAAACCGATTTGACTAATATTTGAAAGATAGGCTAAGTCTTCTGCGCTTCATCATTTTAGTACCAATTCACATTGATTGTTTGCCGCTAGAGGGCACTTTATCTACATTGAAAATTGTTTTTTTGTCATAATTTTTTTAGTGTTGACAGCTACAGTAGTTTTTGGCATAATTTCTGAAAGACTGATGCCAGGCCTTTAAAAAAGGTGCTCTTTATTTACATCGCTAAACCCAACGGTTTAGACGTAAATCACCCTTAAAAATTAAGTGGTAAATTTACTTTTCTCATTTCATTACCACCAGCTACCAGGTAAATAGCTATCAAAGTATACTAGAGCTGTCAGTTTAACATCAAATAAATTCGCTTTTTAAACTATTTAATTTATAATCTTAAAATAACTAATAATGGCTAATCACCAATATTCAAATATCGAATATTGTGATATCCATTTTTGTTATGGAAAAGCAAATGGTAATGCAGAGTTGGCAAGAAGATATTATATGGAGAGTTATCCGGAAAGAAATATCCCTCATGCTCAAACATTTTCCAGTGTGCACAGGAGGCTTGCGGAATGTGGTTCCTTTAAAAGTTATAATGGAAATAGGGGAAGACCTAGAACTGCTAGAAACGTGCAACAAGAAGAAAGAGTGCTTGAAATTATTGAAGATAATCCAGGTATTAGTACTAGAAAAATTGGGAATGAAGTGCGGCTCTGTCAGGCTAGTTCATGGAGGATACTAAGAGAAGAACAACTCTACCCGTTTCATTCAAAAAAGGTGCAGGCTCTTTATGACGATGATCGGCCGAGACGGTTGGAAATGTGCAATCAGATCCTAGCTAAGTATGAACACGATAATCGATTAATTGGCGTCATATTATTCACTGACGAAGCTGGTTTCACTCGTGATGGCATAACAAATCTACACAACATCCACACATATGCTTACGAGAACCCAAACAATGTGGTAGAAACGAAACATCAGCGTAGATTTTCACTAAATGTGTGGGCAGGGATAATAGGAGATTACCTTATTGGTCCTCATTTCTTTGATGGCCCATTAACTGGTGACGTATACTTAGATTTTATCCAAAATCGTCTCCCATTGTATCTGGAAGATGTGCCATTGGAAGTAAGGGCCAACATGTGGATCCTCCAAGACGGAGCTCCGCCCCACTTTAGTATACGTGTCCGACAATATTTGAATGCAACGTATCCTGAGCGATGCATAGGACGAAGTGGACCATTGGCATGGGCAGCGAGGTCACCAGACCTTAATCCTATGGATTTTTTCTTTTGGGGTAATTTGAAACAATTGGTGTACGATATTCCAGTAATCAACGTCGAGGATCTTCGCTTCAGGATAATCGAAAAGTGCCAAATTATTAAAGAAACACCAGAAATTTTTCATCGAGTTAGGCGACATTTTTTGAAGAGTGTTAGGAAATGTATGGAAGAAAATGGGGGACATTTTGAGAATCTTTTTTAGTTTGTTTAGTACTGTTTCATTAATTTTTATCAATTAAATGTATATCGCAATAATCCATAATATGAATATTTACTGATTAGCCATTATTAGTTATTTTAAGATTATAAATTAAATAGTTTAAAAAGCGAATTTATTTGATGTTAAACTGACAGCTCTAGTATACTTTGATAGCTATTTACCTGGTAGCTGGTGGTAATGAAATGAGAAAAGTAAATTTACCACTTAATTTTTAAGGGCGATTTACGTCTAAACCGTTGGGTTTAGCGATGTAAATAAAGAGCACCTTTTTTAAAGGCCTGGCATCAGTCTTTCAGAAATTATGCCAAAAACTACTGTAGCTGTCAACACTAAAAAATTATGACAAAAAAACAATTTTCAATGTAGGTAAAGTGCCCTCTAGCGGCAAACAATCAATGTGAATTGTTACTAAAATGATGAAGCGCAGAAGACTTAGCCTATCTTTCAAATATTAGTCAAATCGGTTTTCCTGTAAGCGAGTAATTCAAAAAACAAAAAATAAAAACTTGAACTTGGACGGCTTGTAACTCGAAAACGAATGACATTTTGAAAAAAAATTATATGAAGCTCTACCCTTATTTTGTCAAGTAGAATCACCCCCTTAAGTTTCGTGATCGATTTTTGAATCACCCTGTATATATATATATATATATATATATATATATATATATATATATATATATATATATATATATATATATATATATATATATATATATATATATATATATATATATATTTTAATCTTATATTTTGGACTTGGCCTAGTATTTTGATTTATTTTAAAAATAGTTTTAGCTAGAATAAAGTGGCTTATAAACTAACAGCTTATGGCACTCAAAGTGGCGTTAATTTCCTTGGCGGTGTACAATTTTTGTAAATATAATTTAATGCTTTATGGTGTCTCCATAGCATTTTTTCTTTTTTTTTTTAAGCTGTTTTGCCTGTTTCTTTTTAACTTTTATTATTCTTCCTTTTATTTTTTTTTTGTTCAAAAACAGCACTGACAATACCATCAGGGCTTCACCCTTACAAATGGAGACTGAGATGCGCGTCTAAACACCTTGTTGCAGAAACTCTTTTATGGGCGTAAGCAATGAAGTGTTTCGCAGTTAATTCCGGCCCTAACAGTGGGGACTCAATATTCACTGTACATGCGCTCCTGATTGGAAGATGTCGCGGTTACATGATGACCGGCGAAAAAATTAATCCCAACCATGGTACACGAACGCCAATGTCTGTCTCACCCTTATTTTTTATTAGGGTAAACCATATATTTGCGCACGTAATTTAATTGTAAAAATTACCAAATTTAATGGAATTATTTGAAAATATTTTTTTCACGAATACCATAATTAACTCAAGTTGACATCTTTTGGGGTTTCTAAAAATAAACTAGTAAAAGAGGGTAAGTCACCCCCAAATACTTTATTTTCAAATATCTCAAGTTCTAATTAAGATAACTACAAAACAAAATGAAAATTATTTTTTATTCGAAATGATATTAAACTATGGTATTTGCACCCCCAAGGATATCTTCCCTTATCTTTTATTAGGGTAAACCATATATTTGAGCACGTGATTTAATTGTAAACATTACGAAATTTAATGGAATTGTTCGAAAATATTTTTTTCACGAATACCATAATTAACTCAAGTTGACATCTTTTGGAGTTTCTAAAAATAAACTAGTAAAAGAGGGTGAATCACCCCCAAATACTTTTTTTAATATCTTAAGTTCTAATTCAGATATCTCTATAAAACAAGATTTAAATTACTTGTTATTCAAAATAATATTAAACTATGGTATTTTCACCCCCAAGGATATTATTACTTATTTTTTATAAAAGTAAACCGTCATTTCATACATATATTATTATTTTTTAAATTGTTGAATTTAAATTTAACTGAACGTTACAGAATTAGAAATCACTACTTTTTCATGAACTATAATAATTTACAGACATGAATGCTTAACCAATGAAATAAGTTTTTCTTTTTTTATTAATTAAGAGAAAAAATTTCAGTAAGCTCAGTAATGTTCATATCACCTGGAATTTGGCAATTTTAAAGAATAATTGTACATGTATGAAATGATATCCTTCAAATGATATCCCTAAGGAAGTTAAACTATATTATTTTCACCCTGAAAATACTATAGTTTAACTTCATTTCAAATAATAAGTAACTTCCTGTTTGTTTGGTAAAGTTATCTGAAATAAAACTTGAGATGTAAAAAAAAGTATTTTGGGGTGACTCACCCTCTTTTACTAGTTTATTTTTAGAAACCCCGAAACACGACAACTTAAGTTACTTCTGGTAGTTGTGAAAAAAATATTTCCAAACAATCTTATTAAATTTCGTAATTTCTACAATTAAATTACGTGCTCAAATATATGATTTACCCTAATAAAAAATAAGGGAAGATATCCTTGGGGGTAAAAATGACAGTTTAATATCATTTCTAATAAAAAATAATTTTCATTTTGTTTCGTAGAATTATCTTAATTAGAACTTGAGAAATTTTAAAAAATATTTGGAGATGACTTACCCTCTTTTACTAGTTTATTTTTGGAACCCCCAAAAGATGTCAACTTGAATTAATTATGGTATTCGTGAAAAAATATTTTCAAACAATCTTATTAAATTTCGTAATTTTTAGAATTAAATTACATGTGCGAATAGATGGTTTACCCTTATAAAAAATAAGGGATGATATTCTTGGGGATGAAAATACTTTAGTTCAAAATCATTTCAAATAACAAGTAATTTCCATTTTGTTTCGTAAAAATATCTCAATTAAAACTTGAGATTTAAGAAAAAAAGTATTTGGTGGTGGCTTACCCTCTTTTACTAGTTATTTTTAGAAACCTCGAAACCCGTCACCTTAAGTTACTTATGGTATTCGTGAAAAAGTATTTTCAAACAATTATATTAAAGTTCGTAATTTTAAGAACTAAATTACCTGCGCGCATAGATGGGTTTACCCTTATAAAAAATAAGGGATGATATCCTTGGGGGTGAAAAACCATAGTTTAACATAATTTCGAACAAAAAGTAATTTTCATCTTGTTTTGTAAAGATATCTCACTTAGAACCTGAGATATTTTAAAAATACTGTTTTTAGGGGTGAACTTTAGGGGCGGGTTTCACCCCGTTAAAATGAATCTCCGCAGATAAAAAAATACGTGTCTCTTATTTTTGTATCCTCTACTACAAATTGAAGTTTCATTAAAATCGGAGAGATCAACTCCAAAGTGGATAAAGAAAGTGTTAAAGCAATCTAAATTTAATAGCTAATCAATCTAAACAAAACAATATTTATATAGAAATATACAAAAAATTGTAAATTTAAGAGTGGGATTCTTACATTAATATAGTCATTTTTAATCTAAATATATACATAAAGATTTACTAGCAACTTTTAATTTTTACACTAGTTCAAACTTTTCATTTACGTAACAGTTTGAGGATCTGGAATTAACCTTTCCTAGAGTTGAATTTTTGAAATGGCAATCGATCATAGCTTCTCACTACTTTGACAAGGATTTTTACAACACAAATTTCCTTACTATTTGAGCTAAAATCAAGAATTTTTGTTTTATATTTTTAAAATAATAAGTAATTAAATAAAAATTTATTTTAAATTAACATATTTAAATAAAAGTTATTATTTTATTTTTAGCCAAAACAAATACATAAAAGTAAAATTTATGTAATTTCCAGACATGCTTAATAATATTGAATTATATGCAATGATTTATTCATTTTTTAATATGATATATTGGTTTTTAAATGTATAACCATTTTAAATTATAACAGCATGACAGTTTCAATGTTCAGCTTTATATGTCAACGGAACATTAACTTCATGGTAAAACGATATTGTTGTTGGTTAATGCACACCTAATTCGGGGCTTTTTTTTGTAGAGCCAGTGTATGCTATTAAGTCCAAGTTTAGTTGCTGCAAGATGTTTACATCAAACAGTGCTTCACAGCTTTTGTCAGGCAGTTTATTTGTAAGAAGCACAACCATAAACTTTTTACTCATCTTCTTCTATAAAACTATTTCCAGATTAATGTTCTGAACAGACTTACTCATCTGGTACATAAAAGAATTATGATCATGACCAATTTGCTTCATCCCTTGAATTTGAAGTTTCTTTTCTTTTAGAAAACTAAAATGTTGATAACATTTAAAAATTATCGGATATCCATAAGATTAAACTTGTTCCCCTTAGATTCATAATTTGATTCTAAGCTAAAATTTTAAATAATTATCATTGAATGCTTTAAAACTTACTAATGATAATGAAATAAATTACAATTTACTAGATGAGGTATTTGCACGTCTTACGATGAAGAATCGCATTTTTTAAAATACCAAAAAAAATAGCTTAAAATTCACGGCCCTGTTTGAAATTGTCAGTAAAACTTTACATACAATGTGATAAAATGCATAAAATAAGCAAAATGAAAAGTATTCAGGCAATGTCAAAAATACACTTTCACCAATATAACAAAACTTGGGAATTCATTGTTGCCAAGTCAATTATTTGCACGTAATGCCACGGAGCACGGTGGAGACATTTTTAGTATAAGTAGTATAATATATAAGTATTATTGGTTTGTTATATATGTAATTCTCCTTTCAGACAGAGAATGTGAAAAATATATGTACAAACAGTTTATTTCCTGCAAATATCACTCTGGTCCTCTCTCCATACGCGTTTCGATCACCTCATGATCTCGTCAGTGGAGCTGTATCGGACCGAGACCAACATTAGCGTCTCGTCTCGGGTCATATCTGTAATTTTAAGTCGAGCGGACGCTCATTGACTTCTTTGTTTTAAGGCGAATTTTTTATGTTTTTCTTATGAGATTGGTTTTGCGCTAAGGGAGTTGTTTGTCCACTTAATGGCTATCTATCCAATTTCTTGGGTAGTGAAATCTGTTTCTCGGGGTAGCTTTGAGGGTGTGCGAAGTGACGATTAAGTTGTTGGGTAGCGTGGCTGCTTTATCGAAATATATTCTCAATACCTTTATCAAGAAATCTCGAAGGTTATTAATGTGAAGATCTGTTTGAATTATGGAATTCCTCACAAAGTAAGGAGCATTGGTTATAAATCTCAAAATTTTGTTATAATAACCTTCGAGTCTGTAGAGACTACGATCACCCATGGTGATCCAAGTAGGAGCACCAAAGGTGATTATAGCTCTGATAAAGGCATTGACAAGCATTAATTTTAGCTTGAGGTTTAATTTGCCTCTATAGTTCAAAAGTGGATATAAAGCACCCACGCTACGTTTTGCTTTTGAAAGTAGTGCAGTGTTATTGGCCGACCAGTTCAATCTTCTGTCGAAGATTATCCCTAAGTATATCGCTTGCGTTTTCCAAGGGATTTTCACTCGAGAAATGAATACATGCTCGTCTGGGTTTGGAAATCTAGATTTTGTGTACATCACAGCTTGTGTTTTTGACGGATTTATTTTAATTTTCCAGTCCTGCATCCATTTCTCGAGTTTGTTAATTTGTTTTTGGAGTCTGGTGGTGATTAACCAGAGTTTGCCAGCAGTGGCCGCTATCGCGGTATCATCCGCGAAGAGATATATATTCACATGTTTTTCCCTCGGTATGTCGGAGGTGTATATATTGTATAATATCGGTGAAAGAGGAGAACCTTGCGGGACCCCTGCTTCCACCGATCTTTTTTCGGATATCTCTTCGTCAGCTGACACCACGAAGGTTCTATTTTTCAAAAAACTTAGGGATAATTTAATAAGATAATTGGGGAATCCAAACCTAATCATTTTCAGTGCCAGCCCGTTATGCCAGACTTTGTCGAAAGCCTTGCTGATGTCAAAATACACCACTCCCGTGTGAAATTTTCTGTTAAAACTTTTTGTTATATCAACAGCTAACCTGGTCGTTTGATGGACGCAGCTATGATCCCTCCGAAATCCGAACTGTTCCGGAGGTAAAATATCTTTATCCAATATAAAGTTATTTAATTTGGTCAGAATCAATTTCTCTATTACCTTGCTTAAGCTAGGTAATAGAGAAATTGGTCGATAAGCTTCGATTTCATTGGATTTCTCACCCTTTTTCTTAATCAAAACGATTTTGGCCGTTTTCCAAAGGTTTGTAAAATGGCCAGATGTTAAAATCGCATTGGAAAATTCTTTTATTGCTAAAAGGGTTTTATCTGGTCATTTTTTGATAGTTACGTTGGGCAGTCCATCAAGACCAGGGGCTTTGTGAATGTTAAGCCTGGAAGTGATATCTTTGACATCTTCAAGGCTAAAGACTGGGATTATCTCGTCAACAGGTGGCATGGTTTTAAAAATGTCGATCGTTCTATTAACTCTGTCCTCTTTTGTACGATCAAAACTGGGATTCAGTTGAAATTGCTTAAAGAATTTTTCAGCAAATCCATTTGCCTTTTCTACAGGTTCAGTGTAGATTTTTCCATTATCTTTTATATATGGTATAGGTTTTTTCCCCCCTTTTGTTAGCGCTCTAGTCATCTTATAGAAAGATCCATCCTGAACCTGTAGAGATTCAATTTTGGATTCCCAGCTTTGATTGTACAAATTGTTGAGTTCAGTTTTAATTTCGTTTGACTCTCTGTTAGCTCTTCTTTTTAATTCGGGGTCCCCTGTTCTGTAGGCCCTGTTTTTGAGTCGATTTTTGGCACGAATCCTTTCCTTTAGATCTGCTGGCAAATTCCCGTATTTTGAGAATTGAATCTTTTTAGTAATTGACGATTTTGCGATCGCATCCTGAATCTGCTCTGTGAGGGCTTCGACCGCGACTTCCACAGAATCAGCATTAGGAGACACTTTTTTGTATTCGGTATTTTCCATAAGTTCTTTAAACTTATACCAATTAGTGAAAGTCTTGAGCCATGAACCCTCACTTTTTTGATTCGGATCGCCATATTCCAACATTACCGGCAGATGGTCGGAATTCAGTTCGTGGAAAACTGTGAGTCTCGAACATCTGTCGGTGTTTTTTGTCAGGAACAGATCTAAAGTAGTCCGCTGGCCGATCGGCCCATAATGAGTATGTTCGTCAGGGATGTGTAGCTGTAGTATATTTTGCATAGAGGCATGTTCTAAAATAATACCTCTATGATTCGATGATCTAAACAGGGGGCCCCAAATTAAATTTGTGGCGTTAAAGTCACCTCCGACAACTATCGGATTGTTCGTGTTGAATATATTAATGACATTTTCACTTTCAAAATTGTGACCTGGACTACAATATATGGATCCTACAATAAGGGAATGATCTTTTAGAGTTATTTTAACGAAAGTGCCTTCGAAATGTTCTTCTGGGTTGGGAATCGTGACTACTTTGATATGTTTTTTTAACAAAAATCATTGTGCCTCCAAGAAGTCTTTCTGCCCTGTCATTTCGAAAAAGGACGTGATTGGGGCACGTGAATCTTTCACCTTTTAGCCACGATTCCTGTACCAGAAGGACATCGATGCTATGGTTTTCGATGAAGTTGATTAATTCCAATTTTTTATCTAAAATGCCATTAACATTAACCGTAACAATCTTTAAATATGCCGGATTTATCTTTAAAATATTCATTGCTGACTGGATAAGTTAACAGACGTCAATGTAACCATAAATTTTTGGAATTGGTTATTCATGTTATCGTTGAACGATTTTATCGAATTTTGGAAATTTGTCATAAAGTTACTCATCATCTGTTGATGAGATAAATTTTGATTGTTGGATAGCTTGTTATTATCCTGCGATCCCCACGTGAATTGTGATGGAGACGCGCCCGCATTATTATCTTTTGCCATGTTTGCTTTTTCACGTAATACTCGGGGATGTCGTGGGCATCCCGTGAAATTTGCGGGATGATCTCCACCGCAATTCACGCATCTCGGTTTTTGATCTCGTCGGAGATCGCAGTTATACGTAAAGTGAGCCTTAAGGCATTTTACGCATCGTGGCTCGGCCGGGCACTTTGACTGTGCATGGCCGAAGAGCTGGCAACGGTGGCACTGAGTGTTATGTGTGCGACTTCGTTGCGATTCAACTCTAACTTTGAGGTTGTCCAGGAATCTCAGGTCGTATATGCGTTTCTCCGTTTTTGGAATTGTGACTAATACTAATGGCATAGGAGATCTATCTCTCCTATACCATCTTGTGACTGATTTTGGGGAGAAACCAAGGTTCTCTAAATCTTTCTGTATTTTTTCGGTTGGCCAAGATTCCAGGACACCTCGTACGACCACATGAAGTAGCTTTTCATTTTGGAATGAAAAGGTATGGAATTGGATATTATTTTTTTGAAAAAATGCCGTTATACGTTTATAGTCATCCTCCGTCTGAGGATGAAATTTTATCCCTTCGGGGACGTTTACGGCGTTCCCGAATTCCATCTTGTACGACTTCATGTAGCCGGTTAACTCATTATAGCGATCTTTCTCTCGCAACACAATAGGCGGGATCCTTATCTTTTTAACTGGGGCTTGATCGTGCATTTCTGAATAATCGTCGTCATCGCTGACATATTCATTTCTGTTATTATTTTGACTATTATTGTCGTTTGTGTTGTTATTTCTAACAATAATGGGTGTGTCGTTGTTTGCAATATTTTCCTGCGTCGGGAGCGGAGGAAATTCTGGGTCATTCAATGCTTTTTTCGCATTTTCATTTTTTACGTTTGTGTTGCGACGTTTACGTCGCTTGTTTTTGATTTTAACAAATTTTCCGGGCCCAGAATTTTCGTCCGAGTCCGTCACTGTTTTATCCTCTTCCATGCTTTCGAATCCCCTAGCGTCGGAATTCAAATCATGTAGATTAAGATTATCGTTAATTAATCCTGAATTGGATTTTAAATCGTCTGCATTGTTTACATTTCTCGAATTTGGGGGATTTAAAAGCATGGGGCTACCTTTGTTGTTAGTACTATCGTTTAAACTACTGTTATTAATTTCTACATTTGCATTCTGAGGGCAAACAACTTGGGAGTCATTAACTAAAGTATTTTTTAAACCAATAATCTCATTGTCATTCTTACCTAATTTTCCGATTAGATCCTCGTTTTGCCCGCACTATAGTGCATATTCTTTCGTTCAGTATAGTAATTTGACGATTTAATTCGAAATTTTGGTTTATTATTAGAGTATTTTGGCTCTTTTGCTCCTCGAAATTGCTTTGGAGGGTTTGATTTTGAATTTTTAAATCTTCGAAATTTTTAAGAAGAGTATTATATTGAGTTTTTTGATCATCTAAATTTTTTAAAAGAGATTGATTTTGGATTTTTTGATCTTCCAAATTTTTTAAAAGTGCTTGGTATTGCAAATTACCGTTATTCAATTTTAATTCCAAATCTTTGTTATTCTTTTGTAATGAATAATAATCGTTTATAGAAGGCCCTGTCGCCCCTCGAGAATTACTTGAATCGCGCGAACGCTCATCGCTAACACTGTCTTCTTCCATCGCGGAATACCCCCCTAGAAGAGTAGCCCGGATGTTAGAGGTAAACTACGTAATTTTTCACTAAAAAACTCACTTGATAGGTGCAACTAGTTACACGTCTCAATAAGCATAGCAACATTAGCAGAAAACAACTATCGCACTAAGGAAACGCCTCCTTTTTTATATTTGGGTGTGGTTTGGTTGCTGAACGCGTGTCGAATCGAGCTTTCCAGATTTCAGTCAGTCGTCGAAAGCGCCAGACTTGTCTAATGTTGTTCCTAAAATTGCTATAGTGTGCGATATCTTCATAAAGCAGGGACCATAACAACCGTAGGCGAAGCGTTTCCAAGTATAAATTTATATCGCTAGACCGTAACCTGATGCGTGTCTGGTCCTGTAACGAGCGCTATCGTGGTTCATTTCCACCAGGTCGCTATTTGTCGTTGTTATAAGGTAGATTTAGAAAGTGAAAAGTCGTTTCTAAGTTTTTTCTACCTTATTGAACCGCAACGCAGGGGGGTGCGGTGAGAGTCCCTCCTAAACCACCCGACCAGATAGGAAATCTGGCCGCCTCACCTTTCTTCTCGCTCACCGGGGCAAAGGGGAGTGAATGATAAAAGGGGCTTTGGTTTCTTCTGTTTACTTCGAAAATTGAAGTAAAGTTTGCTTCCAAAAATAAGCATTTGTTGGCTATGCATTAAAGCATGATATATGTTTGAGCGTGGAATGCTCCAAGGTTGAGATTCTGAGAGAAAATCAAGAATTGGGTAAACTAAGCATTACGGTGAATAACACTTAGCCAGAGGAACTTGCAAGTGTTTGAGTTATAGGCCTTTTGTTTTGTTTGTATTTTCCGCAAAGAAAATTTGGAAAAATTTTGTAATAAAAATTTCCGCAAAAGAAATTTGGAAAAATTTTTTGTAATAAAAATTCGCTACGGGGTTGTAAGATGATGCGCATTTTGAAAATTGAGAATAGAAATTATTCCGCAATTGAATGTTTAGCATTGTTTTTACCCATATGTTAATTAACGTATAATATGTGTAACTATAACTGTCTGTACATATCTTTCATTGTAATCTATTCCTAAACGTCGTAAATGTAACAGTCCATTTAACTCTCGCAAGGGATACATCTTATCACTTCAATCATGCCATAAGTTGCTTTTAATTCCCGCAGTTAAAGTCGCTGAAGGGGGATAAAATAAAATCCAAATTAATATTTCAGAAACCGACCTTTTTTCCGGGTATTCCCACAACAATCCCGAAAACAAGGCGTTGTCATGTTCTGAAAATAGCTAAAAAATGTAGGGGTAGCAAGGAACAGATTAAAAGAAGTTTTGTGTTCAAATCCGCAAAATAAATATGGGTAATAGAACGCTGTGAAAAATGTATGGTTAACCAATGTGCTAAAACAGTACTAGTAACTGTGGACTTAGAAAAAATATGAAAATTTTATCTAAGCGAAAATTAAATATAATATTATGTAATAATATTATAGGAGTGTTAAAATGAATGAATGTGAGTTTGTTTTGGACAAATTTGAATGAAGTTTTCGGGAAAAATATGATATAGGAAATTATACCATATTTGTGAATTTGAGGTTAGGTTTTGTTGAGTATATGGAAACTCATGTTTATTTCGAATTAAATCGCGAAGTTTGTGTCGGTGATCCGTAATTGCAACACCAGTTCGTGTATACAATTACGAATAACACCCGACTTTCGAGCTATAGTGTCTGAGAGCCCTGTAGTTGTGAAAACTTACCTAGGCGTTCGTATGCAGATACTACCTAAAGTCCAACACTATGTTTTATACAAGGGGAATTCCCAGACACCGTATTTAATCCGAGTTGTTTGCATTTCGCTTTAAAATCTTCTTGAATCTTTGGTTTTTCACTATCTAAGTGCAAGTGATAGCTACTAAACGCCCAAAGACTCCGAGAATATGATTTTATGTTTACTGAAGCGAAGACTGGGCGTTCTTTGAAGACTTCGATGCCTTCAGAAAGATCGTCGTGATTGGTGTATGAAGGTACTGGAACTGGTAAGCGCGACGGCCGTTGCTTGTTGTGCTTCTGATGGATGTTGAATCGAGAAGAGCGATGCTTGTGATCGACGTATTTTATAGTAACTTTTAGGCCACTCCTTTAAAGTTAAAATAAACGAATGAAAACGCTGGATTTTGTTCCATAAGTACTAATGCTTTTTGAACTGCGAATTTGAAAAGGAAATCGTATTTGAAAATTGGTGAAATGGTGTTTTTCACGTGTAATGTGATCCATGGTGATCTGATAAATATCCGTTTTTCAAGTATTGCAAACAGATATATACAACAGTATTTTGGCTCTTTTGCTCCTCGAAATTTCTTTGGAGGGTTTGATTTTGAATTTTTAAATCTTCGAAATTTTTAAGAAGAGTATTATATTGAGTTTTTTGATCATCTAAATTTTTTAAAAAAGATTGATTTTGGATTTTTTGATCTTCCAAATTTTTTAAAAGTGCTTGGTATTGCAAATTACCGTTATTCAATTTTAATTCCAAATCTTTGTTATTCTTTTGTGATGAATAATAATCGTTTATAGAAGGCCCTGTCGCCCCTTGAGAATTACTAGAATCGCGCGAAGCTCATCGCTAACACTGTCTTCTTCCATCGCGGAATACCCCCCTAGAAGAGTAGCCCGGATGTCAGAGGTGAACTACGTAATTTTTCACTAAAAAAACTCACTTGATAGGTGCAACTAGTTACACGTCTCAATAAGCATAGCAACATTAGCAGAAAACAACTGATATATGAACCATAAATTTCAAGGTATGTCGGCAGGATATTACACCTACTATCTACTAACTTCGATGTCAGACTGAAAAATATCGCCAGTCGAACGACATCTATGAATCAACGGAGTAACGTGAAATTTTTAAACAATCAAAATTTCAGTAAAAAATAAAGGAATCTTTCTGCCGTATTTAAATAGTTTGTTTTATATGTAATTCTCCTTTCAGGCTGAGAATATGAAAAATATATGTACCGGGTGAGTCAACGATTGGATGAAGTAAGTTTGTGCCTTTTCGGTGAAATTTACAAAGAAACTATATTTATTGTTTGATACAGTTTATTTTTACGCAGATTTTAAAAATATTTAGGACTCTACAGGGTGAGCCAAAAAACTAGGACAGCATAAAGTTGTATTTTTTTAAATAGAACATCCTATATACGAATCGTATTTTCGATTTAGCTTATAATTTTAAATCTTTTTTATTAAGGGTTTACTATAACAAAACTTTATAGTTTCTGAGATAATTAAGTTTAAAGAAAAAAAGTCACATTTTCAAGCATCAATTCAATCCTAAATAACGTTTTCAATTTTGTGACATATATATTCAAATTTGGAATTTAGCAAGGCCAAGGACAACTTAACATAATTTTTACCTAATATTTGCAATAAAAGCTACAGGGTGTTGAACACATCGGCTCAAATTTGAACAAGTTTAAATGAATAAATATCTTTTTTTTTAAATGGTACCCCCTGTATATTTTCATGTTATTTAATAGAGTAATAAAAACCCTAAAAGTTTTGTTCAATATATCCTATACCTATTTATAATAGATTTTGAGATATTTCAGGTTTTCTTATTTTCCATACTTTTTTACAGAAATAGTCTTCATTATCATAGTAGCCATGTAAAATAATAAAAAGAAACTACAGAAACAAACAGAATGTGGTTAAATATGATGAAATACATTATTCGTTATATTACAACGGCAATAGTTTAATTAAACATAATGTGAAAAAATTAACACAACAATAACGACAAGGCAAATACATATTTACTTTTAAACTAAATTGAAACAAAAAAATTACCTATTAAATACTGAGATTAATTATTTCTATTTAATAAGTGTTCGAATAAACGACCCTCTTGTGCAATGCACAAATTTAGTCTTTTTTGCAGATTTTCTCGGACCCTGGACAAAATTAGTGGCGTTATTGTTCTACAGGTATCCCTAATCCTGTTTCGCATATCTTCCACTGTTGTTGGTGGATTAACATACACCTTATTTTTAATATAACCCCATAGGAAGAAATCTAATGGGGTGATGTCACAAGACCTTGGTGGCCACTCAATGAAACCCCCACGTCCAATCCATTTTTGCGGATATCGTTGGTCCAAAAACGCACGAACTTCACGATGGTAATGCGGAGGCGCACCATCGTGCTGGAACCACATACTGTCGAGCTCATCCCTATCGAGACCTTGAAGCAGTTGGGGTAGTTCTTCTTGTAGAAAGTTCAGGTAACTATGGCCATTTAGTGGTTCATTAAAAAAGTGGGGTCCAATAATTCGATTATGATGAATATCACACCAAACATTTAATGATCAGTGGTTTTGATGTTGCACCTCTCTAATCCAAAATGGGTTTTCTGTGGCATAATAATGCATGTTGCGTCTATTTACGCCACCGTTACTTCTAAAAGTAGCTTCATCACTAAACATTACGTTGCATAATAAATTTGGATTTAATTGAATCTCCGCATTTATTGTACGACAAAAGTTTACACGACTTTCAAAATCCTGTCCATGCAATTCTTGGTGTAATTCCATGTGATATGGATGATACCTATATTTCTTGGTAGTACGATTAGCGGTGGATTGTGATGTTTCACATAATGTTGCTAACTGACGGCTACCAATATAAGGATTTTCCTGAACATTTAACAATACTTGTAGTTCTTTTTCTTCATTAGTTATTGGTTTGTTGACCACTTTACGTTTTGGATAATCAACAGTACCAGAAGACTCAAATCTTTGCATTAAGTTTTGAAAAGTATGGGTATTAGGCTGGCGTCGATCAGGAAACTTCATTTTGTAAATTCTTTGAGCAAGAAGGCAATTTTTTTGAGCCTCTCCGATTGTATAAATCATATCTATTAACTCATTCTTTGGAAAATTCATTTTACAATATAAGATGAATGCAAAAAAACCAAACTACACTACATAAAAACCAAAAGAAGCGATTGCGATTATAAATTTGACACACAGAAAAATGATCTTTTACATTGTTTTTGCCATGGCTACTATGATAATGAAGACTATTTCTGTAAAAAAGTATGGAAAATTATAACAACTGAAATATCTCAAAAACTATTATAAATAGGTATAGGATATATTGAACAAAACTTTTAGGGTTTTTATTACTCTATTAAATAACATGAAAATATACAGGGTGTACCATTTAAAAAAAAAGAAGATATTTATTCATTTAAACTTGTTCAAATTTGAGCCGATGTGTTCAACACCCTGTAGCTTTTATTGCAAATATTAGGTAAAAATTATGTTAACTTGTCTTTGGCCTTGCTAAATTCCAAATTTGAATATATTTGTCACAAAATTGAAAACGTTATTTAGGATTGAATTGATGCTTGAAAATGTGATTTTTTTTCTTTAAACTTAATTATCTCAGAAACTATAAAGTTTTATTATAGTAAACCCTTAATAAAAAAGATTTAAAATTATAAGCTAAATCGAAAATACGATTCGTATATAGGGTGTTCTATTTAAAAAAATACAACTTTATGCTGTCCTAGTTTTTTGGCTCACCCTGTAGAGTCCTAAATATTTTTAAAATCTGCGTAAAAATAAACTGTATCAAACAATAAATATAGTTTCTTTGTAAATTTCACCGAAAAGGCACAAACCTACTTCATCCAATCGTTGACTCACCCTGTACATATATTTTTCATATTCTCTGCCTGAAAGGAGAATTACATATATAACAAACTATTTAAATACGGCAGAAAGATTTCTTTATTTCTTACTGAAATTTTGATTTTTTATATAAGTATTATATTATACATGAGCGGTCCAGTTTTATATCTCAAGTTCTTGGGTTGTTGATAGTCTTTTAGTTGCCGTAAAACTGAAAAATAGGCTAAGTCGGGTCGCGCCAGTCGAAGTTTTCGGTGGCCTTAAAAAGATCTAATTCAATTCTAAATTGTACAAAGTCCAATGTTATAGCGAAAGCTATGGCGACAGGTTCGAGTATTGTATAAATTTTAATACTTTTGATAGCATTGTATTCCATGTGGAGAAAGACAATTTCTGCACATTCCTTAAAATATGGAAGTTAAATCTATTAATTGACCAGTTTTGTTTTACATATGATATTACAATTTTATTTTATACATACAGGGTGTTTTAAAAAAACATGCACTAATACTCATTTTTTTCATTTACCCTCCAAAATAGCTTAAAGAGTTCCTATAAACATGGATGTCATTACTGAAATACGGTATGATGAAAAACCCTCAATAAGAATATTGTGTTTCTTATTAATTTAAGAACTGTTTACAGATATTTTATTGAAGCATAAGGTAAATTATGAATAAACTTTTTACTTGATTTTAACTTAGTGGGGACACAATTTTGCCTTGGCTATTAAATGGGATTTTGTTGCCTCTGGTCAATAGACCAGAGACACAGACAATAGTCGAGGCACTGGAATAATATTTGTTTAGTTGTCTTTGAAATGGCTTTCCTTATCTAAAAAATCTAAAAGAGAAATTTTATTCAGTTAGAAGAAACAATTTTTCAAATACTATGAAAATTATACAAAAACAGCGGCGTATTACATTCTTCTAATACAATCTAGTACAAGCTTGGATCCAAGCAAGGGTCATTAAAGCCATGGCTTCCCTTCACAAAAAAAAATTACATGCAGAAATCCTATGCCTTAAATTTTTCTATACGGACCTTGGACCCAAGAAATTCAAATTTAATGTGTAATATATATATATATATATATATATATATATATATATATATATATATATATATATATATATATATATATATATATATATATATATGTAATTTTCGGGCATCCCGCGTATGCGCCGAGTCCCTCTCAGGACTGTAAGGCAGCTGACGTTTCGGTGAAATCTCATTCACCATTTTCAAAGCTCACTGTATGGCGTCCACGAGCGAACTCGTCTGAGCAGTCTGTAATAATGTGCAGCGTGTGTGGAATAATTCTTGGTGATTATACAGAGGTAAGTTATAAGTTTTGACAATTGTTTAAAAATATTTTCAGCCGATTAAATTGTGGTAAATTAGGCTTAAATTGCTTATGTCTTGTTTGTCATTTACGATATGTTGTTCCGTTTGTATATGAATCGTTTCTTTCACTAGAAGTTTATGATAGTTTTCATCTTGCGTTAACATTTTAGGATTTACAAAATCAAACTCATGTTTAAGATTAGTTTCATGTTTGTGTAGAGCCGTAGATGCGTTCCTTATATATTTGTGTCCATTTAATCTATTGTCTAGGTATTGGGTCATCATTTCTATATATTTTTTTAGACAATTCATACATGGTATGGAGTAAATTACATTTAATCTTTTTTTAGAAGGGACTTTACTTTTTAACGGTGTAAAGAGTGAGGTAGGCAGTTTTGGGCTTTGTGACATACAACAATATCGTGTTTCTTCAAAATATGTTTGATTTTTTCAGACAATTCTTGAACGTAAGGCATTGCAATATAGGTTGTAGGGGACGATCTTTTGTTGTAAAATCTATAAGTACGTTGTTTAATTATTTTATTTATCTGGTCATCTAAAAGATTATTTTCTTTAAGTATTTTCCTCACTTTTTTCAATGCGTCTGGCCGATATTCTGATGAGGTTAAGCTTTGTTATTCAGCTTATTCAATACTTCTTGTATAGCCTTTTCGGTGCTCTTTCCCTTGACGAAACCAAACTGGTTCGTATGATGAAAACTTTCTTCTTCAGTATGTTTAAAAATTTGTTCCTTAATAAGGCCTTCCCCAAAATCGGGAGCAATGTAATTGGTCTCAGCGACTTAACATCTTCTTCAGATTTATTCGGCTTCGGAATGATAATCAATTTACCAATTTTCCATATTTTAGGGAAGTATCCCTGAATAAAACAATCGTTGAAAATTCTGCAAACATAGTCTGAAATAACTACACTTACTGTTCTAATTGTGGTACCCAAGACTTCATCCGGTCCAGCTGCATTCTTAACATTAATATTACATAAATATTTCTCGATGTCTTCTTTAACAATGTTAGTGAATCTAGTCCGAATTCCATGTTCTTCATACAAACCAGCATGATCTCCCAGCATATTTTGTTCAACAGTGTTTAATGTGGGATCATCATCCCTAATGAACTCATTAACAATTTCATTGGCCGATTGTTCAAACGACGTTGTACTTCTGTGATTACCTTCTTCATCAATATAGTCCACCGATTGTCTTATATTATAATTTTTCTTCATTTTATTGGCTGCAATTCTATATGGCAGTCCCCAAGGATCTGACCATAAATTGTCTGCTACAAAATTATCCCATGATTTCTGCTGGGTTACAACAATCTCTTTCTTGTATCTGTCCAGTTGTTGAATGTACTGAATTCTCAATTGTGCCTTAATATCTGCATCCCTAGCTCTCTGAAAAGCTCTTCTTGCTTGGTATGTTTTGTGCTTATGCTTCTCAATGTTTTCATTCCACCAAACAGGCTTATTAGGAAACAGTTTTCTAAGCGGTACAGCTTTGTTCGATATATCTTTTAATAAATCCGTCAGAGCAACTGCTCTCTTATCAATATTCTCAATTCCTGGCTCCCAAATGATATTCCTCTCGATGTTATTCAGACCTATCATAGCTAGATCTATTGCTTTGTTAGAGTTAATCTTGGTCCTTACTCTTACGTACTGTCTATCATTGTTGTATACATGATTATTTGAATCTCTCTTAATACAAAAAGTAACAGGGTTATGGTCGCTAATTCCATGTTCCCTAACCGACCAATCTTCAATCTTATCAATAATGCCAAGTGTACTCAAGGTCACGTCGATGTTACTAGTACCACCCTGTCCTTTAAATGTAAAGTTTTTACTTCTTTTGTTCGCCACAAAGAGACAAGCCCCTCCAAAGAATTCTACTAATCTATCGCCTCTGTTGTCACTATAACCTGAAAACCAGGCATTATGATGTCCATTAGTGTCCACAGCAATTATGGTATCTAACTCATCCATTCCTAATATGCCTTCTATCCTATTCAATCCATCCATAAAAACTTCTTCATCATTCGGAGGCCAATAGGCACAAAAAATCTTGAGCTTGATATCTTTCCACTGCAAAATTGCAGCTATCATATATTTGTCACAGAACTGATTAAGCTTTAACACTTCGATTTCTGTGTTAATAATAATAATACTTGTAAAGAATTTTTCTTTATTATCAGCTAAAAGTCTTGAATTTGTTAATGTAACAGGCAGTTTATAATTGCCACCCAGCTTATGACAATAAGGTTCTTGAAGAAACAGAACATCTTTTTCATTTTCTCCCGCATCTGTGATACAAGATATAGTGGCACAGTAATCGTGATGTACGTTGTGTTGCATTAGCATCAATTTATCTTTTTGTTTAGCTGTCATTCTCGGTTCCAAAGTCAATGTTGGCTACGAATTGTTCCATCCTGCGTTTATATGCCAAACATTTATTGTCTCTTGGTCTATGCTTGTTGTCATCAATACCCATCTTAACACATAAAACGCATTTATATAATTCAGCATTATCTTTCTTGTTGCAAGTTCTTGAATCATGTTCTTCCGAGCAGTAACCACAACTAACTTTATTCTGACATTTACTACCAATATGTCCATATCCTTGGCAATTGTAGCATTTAGTTAATGAAATTCTATCTTCAACTCTGCAAGAATGCCATCCCAAATATATTGATTCTCTTTGAAGTAAGATCTTTCTAGTGGCAGCATTAACTTCAACTACCCAGTATACGTAGTGCTTTTCCTTGGGTCCAAACTTATATACAGGCTTGATAAATATTTCCATCTCTTCCTCCAATCCATTCTGTTCAATAATTTCTATTCCCAGATCGTCCTTAGTTAGATTTGCCGGCACATTAAAAATAGTAACTCTAGGATTTAGTTTGTCTAAAGATGATACGCTTAGTTTGAGATTTTTAAATTCTCTCGAGTTTTTGATTATATTTAAACAATCTTCTTTCGACTCAATAATGACTTTGTTCTGACTATTGGCGTATATCTTAGTGGGTTTAAATCCTACTTTTGAAGGAATAATGTTACCCATAGTTATTCTTTTCAATTCATCCCCCGTAGCCTTCGACGAGGGATCCACAGCCGCAATCTGTATCTTATATATCTTTGCCGTAGGAACTGGCTTCTTAAGGCCAGCAACCTTAACTGATTTTGACTCACCGGTCTTAGAAACCACCGATGCAAATGTTTCCTTTATTTGAACTTGTTCTCTTTTCAATTCCTCAAGCTTTTTGTTTTGTTCGTTAATCATCCTACATTGGTCAGCAATTAATTCCTTAATAGTGCTTATCTCGTCTTTCGCTTCCTCAACTGTACATGCAGTTATCTCTCTGACCTGATCATTTATTTTCCTTAGTTCTTTATTGATCTTCTTTCTATTGTCTTTACTGGTTGCTTGCATGAGAACCTCAATTTCTGCTACAATGTTATTTATGTTGCTGCAATATGTGTTTATTCTGGTCATAATATTTCCAATCTCAACCGGAGGAGATCTCTCTTGCCTCCTTTTCTTAGCTCCGCCTCGAGCTACTTCAAATTCCATGTCATCGTCACTGACGCTCGCCATCATTCATTCTGCTCGTTCCGCACCTCTCACCGGAACTTTGAACAGGCCCTCCGCCCGCCACAAAGGGGGGTACCCAATCCCCCTAAAAGCACCTCTTAGCCGTAGACAGGAGCTTATTGCGAATTAAGACCAATCTGTCGACTTATTGCCTGCCAGTCGTTGCCCGCTAGGAGCCCACGAGGAGGGGGGTGCACGTCTTTAACCAATATAATCCGATCACGGAATTCACTCTTCACGCCTCCTAACCATGTTAATTTAATATATATTGAATTAATTTAAAAAAGTTTAAAAAAATTTTTTCACTTAAAACACCGAAAAAATTCGCGATGGCTACCGTCTTGGTCCTAGCTCGGCTATCATACGAATATCAGTAGGGTAAAAAAAAAAAAAGGAAGAAGGGGGGAACCCACCACCCTCATCCACCGCCGCCCTCTGAAGGAGAAACGACGGTGCCCCCGCGACCTTTGTCTATCGAGCAAAAACCCTTCTTTTTTTTTATCTTCCTTTTTTTTTATTTCTTTCTCTTTATTTATTATTTCTTTCTCTACAACTAACACTAAAAAGCAAAGTCACGCTGAGGAGATGGCCCTTCTGTGTTCGGGCGAACCCAGGAGGTACCAAAAACCCTCCTTTTCTGCAACCAAATAAATTTTCTACTAAAACATTTTATTCTATAAAATTTAAAATTAAAAGTGAACTCTACGCAATGTCTTTGCTTTCCTAACAACATAAATATTTTTCTTTTTCCTTAAAACTAACAGTCCTTTAACAATGATCTTAACGAAAATACGTCCCATAAAATCGGAAAACAAAATTGTCCATTCGACAAAACAGCGAGAAGTGCGTAGCGATCAGAGCTACCCGAAATCGAAATCAGTGCTTATGACAATACAATTCTATCGGAAATGAAGTTATGCAGAAGATCCAAGGAATTTATTTTTACCAGAATAGAAATAAGCCCACTAGGCTCAATATTATCCAAATTATCTAAGTTGAAATTTCGTGCTTCCAAATTAAAAAGAGCTTCATCGATCTTTTGAACCATCAATAGCCTTTGACGAGTGAAATTTGTACACAAGAAGATACGGTGCAATGGATCATCCTGAAAGTCCGGATTATTACCACAATATTGACAATTAGCATCATTAATTTTTCCAAGTCTCTTATAATGAATCAAGAATTGACCATGTCCAGTAAGTGCCTGAGAAATCTTTCTATCCATCTTGTAAGAAATTTCTTGACGAGCTATAACGTCAGGTATGAAACTAAAAGTACATCTTCCATTTTCAGCTTCTGCCCATACGGATTGCCAATTCTGAAGTGTTCTATCTCTTAATATCCTTTTCAAGGATGGTTTACTGAGTCTAGGTATTGCAGGTATATGAAATCCATCATGTCGAACTTCTAGCCCAAGGAAATGTTTGTTAATGTCTAGTCTTTCTGAAATTAATGATTCTAACGGTGGAATATTTGCCAATACAGAAGCGGCTTCCGTAGAAGTCATAATATAAGCCAAACTAATTGTTTTTGCGACTAAGCCTCTTACAGAGTTGAATTTGCCAATTGATCTCTTCTGAAATATCTTGTCTTCAAAAATAGACGCACAATATGTGAGCCTTGGAAGAATTGCTCCAAAGCAAATAGTTCTTAACGCCTCTGAAGTTATGCTAGAAATTCTGCTTAAAGAATTTCTAAGTTTCTGGAATAGATCTTTTGCTGCATTGCAAATATAAGTGAAATGAGCTTGAAACGACAACGTCTCATCGAGAATGACACCCAAATATTTAGCCTGATGAACTCTAGATAACCTTCCTTGTCCTATTCTGACGGTAGGATTCCTTGTCAACTTGCCAAGTACTAAGTAATTTGATTTATCCACAGCTATTTGCAGTTTATTTCTTTCAGCCCAACCATTAACGATCTCTAATGCGTTATTCCTCTTGCTCTCAAGTGCCGGTCTGCTGTTAGCTGATACCACTATTGCAAGATCGTCTGCGTATGCAATAATACTGAGTTCTTCATGTTCATCGAACTCATTTAAAAGTGGATCCACAACAAGGTTTCATAAGTGCGGTCCAAGCTTCGATCCCTGGGGACAGCCCCTAGATAAGATTTTACTAATGTTGATCGGTCCATATTGAAAATTTATTCTTCTATCATCCAGATAGCTTTTAATGATTCTAAAAATATAGTTAGGAGTATTTTTCAGCTTTAATAAATCTAGAGCTGAAGGCCTCCATACGTTGTTAAAAGCGCCTTTAATATCTAAAAATATAATAGTTTTGTATTTGTCGTTGGTATCTAGCTTACTTAATACTCTTTGTATAGCCTTTTCGGTGCTTTTTCCTTTGACGAAACCAAACTGGTTCGTATGATGAAAATTTTCCTCTTCAGTATGCTTAAAGATTTGTTCCTTAATAAAATTTTCCAAGGCCTTCCCCAAAATTGGGAGTAATGTAATTGGTCTTAGTGATTTTACATCTTCTTCGGATTTATTTGGTTTTGGAATGGTAATTAACTTACCAATTTTCCATATCTTAGGGAAGTATCCTTGATTGAAACAATCATTAAAAATTCTGCATACGTAGTTTGAAATAACCACACTAACTGTTCTTATGGTGATACCCAAGACTTCATCCGGTCCAGCTGCCTTCTTAATATTAATGTTACATAAATAGTTCTCGATGTCTTCTTTAACAATTTCAGTAAATCTGTTCCGAATTCCATGTTCCTGATACAGACCAGCGTGATCTCTCAGCATATTTTGTTCAACAGTGTCTAATGTGGGATCATCATCCCTAATGAACTCATTAACAATTTCATTGGCCGATTGTTCAAACGACGTTGTACTTCTGTGATTACCTTCTTCATCAATATAGTCCACCGATTGTCTTATATTATAATTTTTCTTCATTTTATTGGCTGCGATTCCATATGGCAGTCCCCAAGGATCTGACCATAAATTGTCTGCTACAAAATTATCCCATGATTTTTGCTGGGTTACAACAATCTCTTTCTTGTATCTGTCCAGTTGTTGAATGTACTGAATTCTCAATTCTGCCTTAATATCTGCATCCCGAGTTCTCTGAAAAGCTCTTCTTGCTTGGTATGTTTTGTGCTTATGCTTCTCAATGTTTTCATTCCACCAAACAGGCTTATTAGGAAATAGTTTTCTAAGCGGTACAGCTTTGTTCGATATATCTTTTAATAAGTCCGTCAGAGCAACTGCTCTCTTCTCGATGTTATTCAGACCTATCATAGCTAGATCTATCGCTTTGTTAGAGTTAATCTTGGTCCTTGCTCTTACATTCTGTCCATCACAGTTATATTCATGATTATTTGAATCTCTCTTAATACAAAAACTATCAGGGTTATGGTCGCTAATTCCATGTTCCCCAACCGACCAATCTTCAATCTTATCAATAATGCCAGGTGTACTCAAAGTCACGTCAATATTGCTAGAACCTCCCTGTCCTTCAAATGTAAAATTTTTACTTCTTTTGTTCGCCACAAAGAGACCAGCACCTCCAAAGAATTCAACTAATCTATCGCCTCTATTATCACTATAACCTGAAAACCAGGTATTATGATGTGCATTAGTGTCCACAGCAATTATGGTATCTAACTCGTCCATTCGTAATATGCCTTCTATTCTATTCAATCCGTCCATAAAAATTTCTTCATCATTGGGAGGCCAATAGGCACAAACAATCTTGAGTTTGATATCTTTCCACTGCAAAATTGCAGCTATCATATGTTTATCACAAAATTGATTAAGCTTTAACACTTCGATTTCTGTGTTAATAATAATAATACTTGAAAAGAATTTCTCTCTATTATGAGCTAAAAGTCTTGAGTTTGTTAATGTAACAGGCAATTTATAATTGCCACCCAGCTTATGACAATAAGGTTCTTGAAGAAACAAAACATCTTTTTCATTTTCTCCTGCATCGGTAATACAAGATATAGTGGCACAGTAATCGTGGTGTACGTTGTGTTGCATGAGCATCAATTTATCTTTCTGTTTAGCTGTCATTCTCGGTTCCAAAGTCAATGTTGGCTACGAATTGTTCCATCCTGCGTTTATAGGCCAAACATTTATTGTCTCTTGGTCTATGCTTGTTGTCGTCAATGCCCATCTTAACACATAAGACGCATTTATATAAGTCAGCATTATCTTTCTTGTTGCAAGTTCTTGAATCGTGTTCTTCCGAGCAATAACCACAACTAACTTTATTCTGACACTTACTTCCAATATGTCCATATCCTTGGCAATTGTAGCATTTAGTTAGTGAAATTCTATCTTCAACTCTGCAAGAGTGCCATCCCAAATATATTGATTATCTTTGAAGTAAGATCTTTCTAGTGGCAGCATTAACTTTAACTACCCAGTGTACGTAGTGCTTTTCCTTGGGTCCAAACTTATATACAGGCTTGATAAATATTTCCATCTCTTCCTCCAATCCATTCTGTTCAATAATTTCTATTCCCAGATCGTCCTTAGTTAGATTTGCCGGCACATTAAAAATAGTAACTCTAGGATTTAGTTTGTCTAAAGATGATACGCTTAGTTTGAGATTTTTAAATTCTCTCGAGTTTTTGATTATATTTAAACAATCTTCTTTCGACTCAATAATGACTTTGTTCTGACTATTGGCGTATATCTTAGTGGGTTTAAATCCTACTTTTGAAGGAATAATGTTACCCATAGTTATTCTTTTCAATTCATCCCCCGTAGCTTTCGACGAGGGATCCGCAGCCGCAATCTGTATCTTATATATCTTTGCCGTAGGAACTGGCTTCTTAAGGCCAGCAACCTTAACTGATTTTGACTCACCGGTCTTAGAAACCACCGATGCAAATGTTTCCTTTATTTGAACTTGTTGTTCTCTTTTCAATTCCTCAAGCTTTTTGTTTTGTTCGTTAATCATCCTACATTGGTCAGCAATTAATTCCTTAATAGTGCTTATCTCGTCTTTCGCTTCCTCAACTGTACATGCAGTTATCTCTCTGACCTGATCATTTATTTTCCTTAGTTCTTTATTGATCTTCTTTCTATTGTCTTTACTGGTTGCTTGCATGAGAACCTCAATTTCTGCTACAATGTTATTTATGTTGCTGCAATATGTGTTTATTCTGGTCATAACATTTCCAATCTCAACCGGAGGAGATCTCTCTTGCCTCCTTTTCTTAGCTCCGCCTCGAGCTACTTCAAATTCCATGGCATCGTCACTGACGCTTGCCATCATTCACTCTGCTCGTTCCGCACCTCTCACCGGAACTTTGAACAGGCCCTCCGCCCGCCACAAAGGGGGGTACCCAATCCCCCTAAAAGCACCTCTTAGCCGTAGACAGGAGCTTATTGCGAATTAAGACCAATCTGTCGACTTATTGCCTGCCAGTCGTTGCCCGCTAGGAGCCCACGAGGAGGGGGTGCACGTCTTTAACCAATATAATCCGATCACAGAATTCACTCTTCACGCCTCCTAACCATGTTAATTTAATATATATATTGAATTAATTTTAAAAAATTTTTTTCACTTAAAACACTTGAAAAATTCGCTATGGCTACCGTCTTGGTCCTAGCTCGGCTATCATACGGATATCAGTAGGGTAAAACTAACCTGTCTCATGAAGGTCTAAATCCAGCTCACGTTCCCGATTGACGGGTGAACAATCCGACGCTTGATGAATTTTTCTTCGCAATGATAGAAAGAGCCGAAGAATCAAAAAGCGACGTCGCTATAAACGCTTGGCCGTCACAAGCCAGTTATCTCTATGCTAACTTTTCTGACACTTCTTACTGAAAACTCTTCAAGCCGAAAGGATCGATAGGCCGTGCTTTCGCAATCCCTATGCATACTGAACGTCGAGATCAAGCCAGCTTTTGCCCTTTTGCTCTACGCGAGGTTTCTGTCTTCGCTGAGCTGACCTTAGGACACCTGCGTTATTCTTTGACAGATATACCGCCCAGTCAAATTTCCCGCCTGGCAGTATCCTCGAATCACGGGAGCATAAAACGGTACCCGGAAAACCGCAAGACAAACGTCAACGACGCAGACGACGCGAACCGCCCAGTCATCAACGCAGGCACGGCATCCGAATACCACTCTACGTGCTTGGTTCGAGAATACCGTGACAGCCGCCGCCTCAAGGAAACCGATGTAGTGCAGCCCATGTACTGATCCACAATCAAATCCCTAACCACGCTTCCAACCCCAAATCTCCTCGAGGCCCTCTCCACAGAATTGTGAGAGACCGTATCAAAGGCCTTTCGAAGATCCAGGGAAAGAACGTGGTAAGGTAGGCCATGATCCTTCTGCTTCTGATTAGGCTGTCCAGAGTAAAATTGTTCTACGTTACGCCATCAATACTTCTAAAGCCACGTTGATTTTTATGTGATCTTAGGCATGACATTCTCTTATGCAATATTTTGTTAAGCAGCCGTAAAAAGCAGCTTTATATAGTGATAGGTCGCCAGTTCCCGACGTCGGTAAGATCCTCGCCTTTAGGAATTAGAATTCTTCCACTCATTAGGGATTATTTTAAAAAGTAAAATGGCATTAAAGAGAATAGAAATTTTAAACATTGATGCGTATTTAAGATCAGATGTTTTAATGCCATCTGGCCCCGCGGCATTGCTAGCCATAACCTTTAGAGCTTCCGTAATTTCTTTTTCTGTAATCGGAGCACATAAATTGCCCACATCATCGTTTGGTACTGGATTTGTAATTGGCTCAATAGCCTCCGCAGAGGGTGATCCAAATATGGTGGAATATTCTCTCTGTATATCAGTCAAACTCGGGCCCTTTTCCAAAGATTCATTTAATGGCGCACCCTTGACAATGTGATCTATTAACAGTTGTTGTACCATTTTATAAAGAAGTCCCCTGCGGTAGCCCTATTTTTTTGTAACCATATTAGTGGCTCTTGTGGGGGAACATCGTTGTGTGCGGTTACTACCCCCACCGGAAGGGGTACAATATGGTTAAAATATCCCGACAATGTTTTTCTAGCATTGTCGATGTGTGCATTCCGATTATTTAATTGGCACATATTAAGAATATGTAAGTCTTCTAAATCTAGATTTAGATCTGTATTATTTGCCACCTGCCTAAAGTACGCCACCAGAAGGCTCTCCGTTTCGGCGTCAACTGAATCGGGAAATAAATTTTCATGCTCCAGCCTTGGTGGATTGCCGATAATGGTCTCATTAATTATTCATTGACCTTCCAGATCGTTATCCACTTCGAACACATCATCATCATCATCATCATCTTGTTGTAGCGGTTGTTCTGTCAATTGTTCTGCAGGTTGTTCTGCATTATTCTCTCCGTTTTTTAATTCCAGCACCAGCGACCTGTAGTCCTCACGTCGCTGAATGTTCTTAATTTTGTTGACATCCAAGGGAGGGAAACCGTTCCCTTAGATGTATATATACAAATCCACCCTCAAGGGAGGCCTCCTCTTTAGCCAAGTTCATTGCCAATTCCTCAGTAGTGTCAGCATTATCCTTCGTTGGCCTGTCATAGCGCCCCGCGAGGTCGTTGTTATATTCAACAGGATGCGCAAGCCTCATATGCTGTCGCAACCCCAGATAAGTGTTAAAAATTTTGTTGCACACCGTACATTTGGTGTCGTCCACAGTAGGTGGACCTCTGTAACGACCTCTATTAATGTTGGTTCTGTGACCCGCAGCCGTGGTGAAGGCTGTACGACAAACACAGATTATTCTGTCGTTGGTGATTTCTGCAATGTTTCCTTATGGAAGGATAGAGTTTTACAATTAAACCGCTTAGCAAAAGTGACTATGGTGAGTGGTTGCCAGCAGGATTGAGTTTAGAACTCAGTGGCTTTTGTCAAATTTTAAAGCTCTATGCCGCTCAAAATGAGCCTAGGTTCGGGACCCAGAGCTACTGTCCGCAAGCGAAGCGAATAGCACTGAACGGAAGTACGAGAGCCAGCCAATGGGTATAAGTTCTAAAAAGAACTGCTATTGTTTGAAAAAGAGGTTTCACGAGCTTGTGAATGGATGGTACAAGACCAACCCAAGGCAGTCGATTTTATAAATAAAACCCCCTTACCCAGCCTTTAGCCGTGCCGAGGAGCTTATAGCGTGAAGTGCTAGCGCAGAAGGCTCAGACAGTTATGTGCCCAGTTCCGACGAATTATTTGCACCTCAGACGAATTATTTGCACCTCAGACTCGCTACGGACCTCTATCAGAGTTTCCCCTGACTTTGCCCTGACCAAGCACCATCTTTCGGGTCCCAGCGTGTACGCTCTTGGTGCACCTCTTCTCGCGATGAGAACGAGATGCCCCGGGAGTGCGGAGCGACCGCTTTTACTTTCTTTGCGCCTTTAGATTTAGTGATTCCCAATGACTCGCGCATATGCTAGACTCCTTGGTCCGTGTTTCGAGACGGGTCCTGAGAGTACCCAAAGCTATAGCGTCGCAGATCGGTCAAAAGTCTGTTCGAGAACTTGGTGGTCAGATCCAGCACCAGGTCCGATCACCGACAAACATCTGACGCGCTTGCGACGAGTCGAACGCTCAAAAAGGAGCGGCCTTAAACCCTTAACACCACACTTCCCGGCTCTCTGAATGAGATTTCACTGAAACGTCAGCTTTACAGTCATGAAAGGGACTCGGCACATATACGGGATGCCCAAAAACCTCCGATTACATATATATATATATATATATATATATATATATATATATATATATATATATATATATATATATATATGCTTGAAAATTTTTTATGTCTCCCACCCCCGAAAAATTATCTTCTAGAATGAAACAATTTACCCCATGCTTCAGCAAAATACCATTAAGAAGTTGTTCGATTTTAATTTTTCTGTTATTTTGGAATGGTGAATCTCTAAACGAGCGTTAGCCCATACCTTTTGGAACACCCTGTATACAGTGACTGACTGCTTAAAAAAAGCGGTTTCATTTAAAACAATTTAAGTATCAATCTGAATATAACAATTCATTTTTTACAAATGTAAAGTAGAATGAAAAAATATATGTTTATCAAAAAAATATATTATTTATTTGTATCATAAAAATGGTTATATAATTACGTTAAGATTATATCTAACAAGGCCTAATAAAAAAAACTAATGTCTGTGGTGTAATAGTAGTTTTTGTTGAAATTTATTCATCACAGTATCGGTCACGGTCATAGAAAAGTAATGACTCTATGAATGGTTTTCTGTGGAATAGATAATTCATTATTCTGAACTTACTCTGATAAAACTTGAACTCATAAACATATAATAAAGGTAAGGTTAAATTTTGGGACCCATCAAACACAAAAATGCCAGTGTTGTTTTAAAGTTTTCTTTTTATTTGGCTGTAGTTTGATGCAGTTAAACTTTTTGTAAACTAATGTTTCTTTTGTTAGACGGCAATCAGAGATGAAAATGTAGCGGATAGTCTGTATTTGTTGTGTAGGAAATTCAAATTGTCTCCAAATTTATATAGTAAATTACTCAAAAACTTCGTCACATCTTACTTAAGTTTGGTACAGATCATCGGAATTTTCTTTCACATTATAGATAAAACTAGCTGAATATTTCTACGCTATAAATTACAAATTATCCTACACATGTGTGCGCGTGTATTTTTGCACTACTGCCCCTGCGCATAAGTACGTATACGCCTCACCGCATCTCACCACACGTTACCTTCCATTAACTCACGATATCTCACAATATGGTGAAAAAGCGCAAGCCCACACAACACAAAGATTTATATGATATATTATTTTCTAGAAATTGTAAAAATATTTTTAATAAATTTTTTAGTACATGCAATAATTTGTGTTTTTTTTTAATTCAAATAAATAAATAAATAAATATTTTATTGACGGACCAGCCATTTAACATATAAATTAAGTTAAAAGAAAATACAAAAAGACAAAAGAAAGATAGATACCTTAGACAAATAAACCTGTATAAAAAATTCATTTTTGCACTATTTGTTTAAAACTATTTACACTCAAGTTGAAAATGTCTATATCTTTACAAACTTTATTGGCTAAGTTACATGATCTAACTAAGCTAGATGCCAATCCATAATTGGTTCTATGATAATCAATCCCAAAAGTATTACTGGTACGCAAGTTTCTTTGTGGTACATTAAAATTGATGAGTCCCAGCAGGTCAGGGCAATTAACTTGAAAATTAATGCGTTTAAAAAAAAAACAAAGATGCAAAAACTCTCTCCTTTGTTCGAGGGGAGGCACATTTAACAATTTTATAATATCTACATAATTAATTTCGTCAACAGGTATTCTAAGTTTGAATGCAACAAATCTTATGAATTTTCTCTGAATTCGTTCTAGCTGCTGAATATAAACTTTATAAAATGGTGACCAAACCTGACAGGCATATTCCAAAATAGATCTTATATAAGAACAATACAATACTTTAAAACAATTTAAATCATTAAAATCCTTTAAAATACGCTTCACAAATCCTAACATTTTCAGAGCTTTAGAGGTAATATAATTAACTTGGTAATTAAAAGTTAATTCTGTATCAAAATATATACCTAGGTCCTTTATGTATTCCACTTTCTCTAAATTTTCATTATTAATAACATATTGAAAGTTAATGATATTTTTTCTTCTATAAAATTACATTATTTTACTTTTTTTTTTGTATTGAATTTCATGCCATTTTTTGACACCTGTCCTCCAAGCAAAACACATACTCCTGAAGTTCCCTACAATCCTCAACC
The DNA here is from genome assembly GCA_034092305.1 of Diaprepes abbreviatus. Taxonomy (NCBI): domain Eukaryota; kingdom Metazoa; phylum Arthropoda; class Insecta; order Coleoptera; family Curculionidae; genus Diaprepes; species Diaprepes abbreviatus. Next base: position 999,121 of record JASJET010000040.1, read on the forward strand.
GATTTAATACACTTGAATATTTTCAAGTCATCCGCATAAAGAAGTACAGAAGAGTACTTAACAACATTACAGATATCATTATTAAAAACATTAAAAAGTATGGGAGATAAGTGTGCCCCTTGTGGAACTCCAGACTTTACATGAATTTGTTTTGAGTGGAAGCCCTTTATTTTTACGATCTGAAACCTATTTGTTAGATAGCTACTAAACCACTTGAGTAGATCACCAATAACGCCCACAGCATAAAGCTTATCCAATAACACCCCATGATTAACTTTATCAAATGCTTTGCTGAAGTCTGTATAAGTAGCATCAATTTGATTCTTAGATTCCAAGGATTGTGCAATATTTTGTTCATACACCAGTAGATTTGTAGTCGTTGATTTGCCCTTAGTAAAGCCATGCTGGTTCTCAATCAAAATTCCCCGAAGCCTGTATTCCAATTTTGTATTTACTATTTGCTCAAATACCTTTGATATTAATGAAAATTTGGAGACAGCTCTGTAATTTGATATTTCAGATCTATCTCCATCTCTAAATATTGGAGTTATAAATGTCAACTTCCAAGCCTCGGGAAATACTCCACTAGATAGAGACCGATTAAAAATTTTACACGGTACAAATAACATCTTACCAGCTTTTCGACTAATAAAATGGACTTTTGTGATCAGTGATCTAGAAAATTTCAGTTTTCTCTTAATTAAATAATAGAAAACCGGTTCCCAAATTTTTTCTTCTTGAGAACCCCTTCTAAAAACGAGAATAAATTGGAAACCCCGTGTGTAGTCATCAGGAACAGTCAGTGAAAGGGTAAAATTGGATTATTAAAATTTATTTTCCATATTGAATAACAGTTCATAACGAAAAACTAAAAGATAATCATAAAACATTTACTTGTAAACATTATTAAAACTAAAGTGATAGATTAACCTACAAAAAATAATTAATACAAAATGAATGTTATAATAGAACTTAAAAAATACCCTCAAATTTGATTCGATGTCTGAAAGTTTGAGTCTGAAGGTGCGTATAAATATGGCGAGTCGAACGCGTGTCGAGTATGTCTCGAACTTCCAACGAGACTCCTTTGAAATTTTTCCGATTTCTATTGTTATCGAGGGTCATCGTCGGCAAATTTGAAAAGAGGTAATAAATGCAGTTGGGTCACAAGAAGTCATTTTTTTTTTATAGTTCTATTGTTTTCCTGTAGCTCGACCGATACTCGCAGCGATCCATTTTCTGTTGGTTTTTTGGTGCGAACTCAAAGGATTTTTTTTTTCTAGTGGGACGGGTTTATGACACGCTGTTTCGAAAAAAATTACTTTGCAGTGAGACTGAAGACACGAGATTTTCTTATTTTTTTGTTAATGAAATGAAATTTATTTAGCACTTAGCATTAATGGATGAAAAGTTGTTCATAAGTGAATATGGAGTGACCGGAAGAAAATAGAGGATCTTGAAAATAATTCCAAAATTTATGAGTTATGGTCAAAAATTTTAGAGAAGAAAAGAAGTAAATGTGTGAAATGAAATTGCGTCAGAAAATTTTCAGAGATCAGCGAGAAGAAAATTTCTAGTGCGTCTTCCATATGAAAATGGGCTGCTGATAATATATTTTTCTTTTGGAAATGACTGCTTCTATTTTGTTTCACATATATTCAAAATGTAACGAAGGGATTTTGGTGAAATTTCTGTATTATCCGCTAATATGGTGGAACTATAAATTTTCTAGAAGTTCGAATCCTAACCATTTTTGTATAGAAGGTAGTATGCTATTGTAGTCCAAGTTTTCGTTTTTTATTTAATATACTTTTTACGGTAAAATCTCACTGCATAACAAAACTGTCGTTTGTTCTTCATTGTCAGACAAAGTATAATAATTGTATGTACACCTGTGACGAGGCATAAACCAAAGCCATAGAAATTCTCAGAACAGATTTCATAAATAATTCGGCTTTTCGAATTCGGATAAAGCAAGGGGTAGATATTGTATGTGTCTTAAGTATGTATCTGAGGAGAGAGTTGTATACTTAAAAGATAATTAGATTTAAAAGTATACATCTCAGTTGAGCAATTAACAGTAATGACATTTTTAAGTATACTTCAGATGTGTATAAATGTAAGGCCTTGCTATGTTATTGTCTTACAACTTTCAGTGCTAGCTATTGAAAATTTCTACTTTTACTCCAAAACTTAGCGAATCTACAATTTATAGGCGAATTAAGGAATGGAAAAGTGGAACTGTGTGCTAGCCTGAACCGTACCCTAGAAGAAAAAAATTATACGAATGCTTCAAAAGCATATTAAGAAGACACGTTCACGAATTAGAAAGTTTTTAATTAGAAAATAAAAAGCAAGTCTCGATAAAGTTTTGAAAGTTATGAAACAAGACTAGAATGCGAAAAACCAATCTGTAGAAAGTGCTGACAAAAATAAAATTCTCGTAGGGAAAGTGAAAATAGAGGTGATACAGAGGGAATACTTTTAGAGAAAACAATATTTGCGGGAAAATAGAAAATACCACAGGGAAGGAAAAACATTTATCTGGATGTAATCTGGCTCAGTACAGGACACATAGTACAAGAAATGTATGAAGATAAGAATATAGCAATTTTTCGTGAAGCATTCTTAGAAGAGTTATCGACAGATTTAAAACCCTTATCCGCTCAGGGCCACAAACTTATTACAACTCGTATTGGAGGGAATTTATGGGAGTTTTGCAGCAGTTTCAATCGAAATCTACCAAAGATTAACGTGAATAAATGGCGGCGGATATCTTTCCAAGATATTGTTATCAAATAATATAATTGATTCCAGAGAGGTCTGTTATAGTTTTGGATAATGCCAGTTATCATTCTAGACTGATGGAAAAGTTGCCAATAACATAGTTGAAAAGGCGATATTACAGATTGGTTATCAAAAAAAGATATTTTCTTTATTAACGATTTGCTAAAGAAGGAACTACTTGTAAAAATTGCGAACGAGAAAGAAAGACAATTTAAGAAACATGTGATGGGCTGAAGAACATGGAAATGTTGTGCTTCGAACATATTAATTAAAATCCATTAAACTTACATGGGCACAACTAATTCGTAACTCGGGATAACTCAAAATGTAAACTATAAGGAATACGTTAATTTCTTAATACATTAAAAAAAATTATCAGCGAGGATTGGTGAAACGGCATTAACTATGTTATTAAAGAAAAACTTAATTGAAGTTCGCATCGATGCAGCCACACTCGCCGCGACAATCATCGCCAAACAAACTAGTAAACAAACTGGTTAAATTTCGCTTTTTACTTTGAAATATTAAAGATAATTAGAAAATAACACTCCTGAAAAAAGTAGGTGCATTTTTAGCAACCTGAAAACCGCCATATTGAACCGTGAATAGATTACTGACGACCTACGTATAAGCTAATTTGGAGATTAATTAAGTAATACTTCGAAAGTAAGAAAAACTACCTCTTATTTATTTCGGAATATAAAGATATAAGGAAAATATGATGATAAATAAAATTTATCTAATTTGGAAGCATGTGGTATCGTAATATTGGCTAATGAACGGGAAAACACAAACTAGTGTAAAGGCTGATTTCCAAGATTTATCAATAGATCTTGTAAAAGTACAACAAAAAGATATATTTTTTATTTATAAATATAGGAGATAATATGAAAATAAAATCACTTAAAAAATAAGATTTATTTCTAATGTCCCGGCACCACAGTTATGTTGAACCTCATATAAGCTGATTTCGGGATTCATTATTAAATATTTGGAAAATAAGAAAAAATTAACTAAATTTCATTTCGGAATATAAAGAATATAATCAAAACTTGAATATTTTTTTCTTTACCCTGTATTGGTTTACACCGTCCAGACGCTAGAAATCTCTTTTGGCGCCAGGCGTCGAAGAAGGGTTCGAGCCAACAAAGATCAGTTCGTTGGAAGCTCGTCACGCGCTCGACTCGCCATATTTATACGCACCTTTAGATATCGTTCAGGTAAGTGTATGTTGAAAATATTTTCTCACATAGTTATGTTATACAAAAAGGCAATAGAACTTTAATGGCTATTTCCGCCAAACCAGGATACTCATTTCTTACACTGAGCCAAAAATCAATTAAAGAGTTATCTTTAAAAACAGTTTTTAGGGAATCGGCAGAGGAGAAGTCGATGAGCTTTTCTTGCTCTAGTAAAGTTGAAGAAGCTAATGCCTATATTCACGCCCTTCGTCCGATTTTAAAATATTTGAAATATTATTTTCGAAATTTAGATTTTTAGGAGCTTCATGTTCATTCACATTACTTACATTTGTATTTTGCCCTGTAGGGTCGTTTCTTTCGTTTCCTCCACCAGTGGTAGTCAGTAAATGAGTCACCTTGGTTTGTCTATTCACCACTGAGTTGAATACCACACTAGATGCTTGCTCTATCTGATTTCTTTCATCAGAGTTATCTCGTAGACTAAGAATCTCATGATAATTCAATTCGGAGGGAGTGCTGGAGGCATCCCCCGTAGAGAGTGGAGAGAACCCGCCATGACCACCCGGCCGGATTAGAAACTCCGACCGCCTCACCATATCAAAACTATTTTCTTCAAGGTCGTTGAGATTAGACATTTTGAAGATTAATTAATTTGAACAGAATTTGTCTTTGAGAAAAAAAAATTCTTCAAATTAAGGGGCCAAGGAGGGACGGTATTTAAAATATCAAAACAGTAATTAAAAATAAAAATCAAAACAAAATACACTCCAAAATATCATAAATCACAAATCAAAATCCAAATAGAATTATTAATAACAATACCTTTTAAATATATTTAAAACCCGTTTTTCGTAGATTTATTCCATTCGTTAAAATTCCTGAGCAGTATCTTTAGCCACTCCCGGAATTAAATTTTTTTTAATAAGATCAAAAATTTTTTAATTAAAATTTCTTTTAAAAAATATGAATTTAAATATATACGAAATCAAATAATCTATATCTACTTAGGGGGTAGTAAATATATTTAAGAAAAATCAAATCGAACTTTTTAAACAATAAAAATTATATCTAAAATTTACCAATTTATAAGAAAAATATAATTTTTTAAATGCGTAAAAATTAATAGAATTTAGTCTAATAACTAGTTCTTCAATGTTTTTCTCAAAAAGAAAAAATCCAGGTCATTTTAGTCAATAAAAATGTTCCAAAACTTTCTCACTCTTACTTTCTGATTATATTTAAAATAATAAAATTAACATATATAATAGTTACTACTTTTCCTCATAGAACTTACATGAATAATAATAATAATAATAAATAACAAAACGATAAGTATAAACAAGCACGGACGATTTCTTTTTCCATGAATTTTATTTTATTAAATAAAATTTTCTTTCTAAATATAGTTCAGTTTTCCATAAAATCCATTACTATTTATATTTTACCCAGTTTAAATGTGCTAATAATAATTATTAATTGAAACCCGAATAGCTACCGGGTGTTTCCAAAATAATTCCACTTTTAAACTCAAAGTTTTAAAGTTAAAAATTTTTTTAATTACACAAAAGTAATTATTTAGTCTGTTAATCAAGAAAAATGTTTTCTAGTCCATAAATATAGTTACTATAAAAGGCTTATTATTCTAGAATACCTGATTCGAAAACTTATGGTAAAATAATCCCACTACCACAAATACAAATCACAAGCACATCACACTTTGGTAGATCACTACAAAGGAATTACTTTTCCTTACTGTGGCGGCGAAATTATAAAAAATTTCGCAGTATTGTAGTAATTTGTTGATATTAATTCAACTCAGTGGCTGAAATTATTTACTATTTAAATATTTGAATCTGACTTTTTTGCAACTCAATGGCAACAACTATTCTCTTTTAAATGCTATCTCAGACTGAGGATTTGCTCAAAAATACCGTTTAGATGTCGCTAAGGTTCCTCAATAAGCTCCTCCTACTGGTTTCTAGTCATTTCTATGCTTGATATTATGAACAATAATATGTACCAATACAACAAAGTATCCAAAGTTATATCTCCTTGAAAAGGATTACAGATCCAGTTGTTCGATCCAGATAGAATAGGTTTATTAGGAAGTTACTTGGGATGTTCAGTAATATCCCTTTTAATATTTCGTTAAGTTGAATTTCATTTTTTAATAAAATTGTGATGAGAGAACTAAAACATTCGTATTCATTCTCCGCAGACATTGATTCCAAAAGTTGAACTTCTTTAGCATGACTGCTGTTCTGTCATGCACATTGAAAATGTTAATGCCTGTGCCTTGTAAAGACAGGTTTAAGTCATTTAATTTAGAAAAAATGTCGGCCAAGTATGCCAGTTTTTGCAGCCAAAGAATATCAGGGGTCGTATTCTCGAATTGAGGAACGTGAAGTGAACGGCGAATGTATTATCTTGACGTGTTCACATTCATATCTTTGTTCGCCCGGTGGAAGGCAAGCGAACGGTGAAATATGCGCAGGTGAAATGTCAGCCACTAAATGACATATTTGACCATTAGTATTTAAAAAATTTGATTTATTTTTGGTTGTTCAAAATAACTCGTCATTAAAAAAAGTAATATATTGACGAATCGTTTCTTTAAGAAGACGTTTTATTTTTTGAATAAACAGTTGAGAGTTAATTAGGTGGTACCCCGATATTTTTAATATTTTTAAATTTTTAATTAATATCTTTAGAAAGTTGAATATGTCTCGCAAAAATTAAGTAAATTTGAGATTACTGATATATAAAATTATTAGAGGAGATTCTGTTCATAACACAATTGTATGAGCATACTATTTATAAATGTTTTTCTACGACTAGTTATGTTTATGGATTTAACATAAATACTTGTGTCCATAGCTGTCGAGTATCTTATTTTTAAACAGTTAAGTCTAATATCATTTTTTTTTTCACGGTGCAACTTATAATAAATTTGAGCAATAACAATTTATAAGCTATCTGAAACTTTTATTAAAGTAAGTAACAAATTTTATATTTAAATAATGTTAACTACAGCATTTAACTTAATTAGACTGTGTTAAATACTATACTACACAATTAAATAAATATTATGATTATAATTTATCGGGACATATAAATATTGTGATACCCCGGGACTAATTTTATTTTTCAAAGAAGTTAATAAATTAAAAATAATAAAAATATTTCAAAAGCAAAATTTATCTAAGTTTATAAAAGGAAAAGTCGGATTAAAATCTATTTTATTTAAAAATAAAATAAATAAATAAAATTCAACAATAGAAGAAAAAACTTTATTAAATTTTAAATATTAAAATCAAATTATTTTTCTAAGTCATAGGTGTGCAAATTTTATCACAGACGCGCACTTCTTGTTTCAACTCTTTACTAAATTCGAATAAAATATAAAAATAAAAGAATTCAAAACATTCCGGTGTGGAGTCCCCGAATCCCGTGCCTTTGACGTCAATAGAAGTCGCGTGATCCGCAGGTGTTCTTTTGCTTATGTTGCATTCGTAAGATTCTAAGTACGCAAATTTAGGATGGTAGGCGATCAAATTGTTTACACATTCCTTCACGAAATTCTCTAGCTAGCAATTAACTCCTGTCAGTAATTAATTAAGAAATATTATTTATTGTTGTTTTTTACCGAGATTTTTAGCCAAAAGTCACGTTTTAACTATAAAGCAAATTCTTAAGCTGCCAGATTTTAATTAAAAATATTGATTTATGTATGTTTTTGGCAAAATCAGCTAGCCAAGGCACGTACACAGAAAAAAGTCCCATAGATTGCGACGTCAGTAGGTGATATAAATACAGCCCGAATTTATTGCAAGGGGCAGTGTAATTTCAAGCTTAGACAAGTTAGTTCGACAGTGTAATTTCAATCTTAGAAAGAGTTAATTCAAAAAGTACTTAGACATTGCCAGTAGAGTGTTTCGCAGTACGGTGAAAAAAATGTTTTAACTACGGTTTTAAATATAATTCTCACAGTAAAAATTCTAGATGTGTTTTGTAGTCTAGTAAACAGTCAATATGGGGTTTAAAACGGGGTAAACCAAACTTTTAGCTCGCCCTGCGTAGCCGCAACGTGTGGGTAAGAGAAATGCGGACTATGGAACGTAGTATCTAGTAGGAAAGTGAGCGTTTTGTCAATTTTAAATTTTCTTAAAGATAAAATAGAAGAAACTTTATAGTTGTTCCCTAATTAAGTTAAATTATCGTTGATTTCCTTTTGTAAACTAATGCCGCTCGTACATAATTTTAATAAAACTTAATCTAAAATGGATATCAGTGTTTTAATGGTAAGAAAAGAGTTTATAAAGAAGTTCAAAGCAGTAGTAAACACTCTAAGACCTCGTCCCGCTCTCCCTTATTAAGAGAAAATGCTCTAGCCCCTTTGGAAGTTGGAAAAACTATATGAAAAAAATTATAAAAGAAGGGCTAGGCGTTACAATATGAACCCTAAAGACCAACGAATGAGGCCCTTCAGCATAAAAACCTTATTTATGGTACATTTGATCTTCAAGCCTCTACAAAACTATATTAAAAGTTGAATGTGAGATCTGCCAGAATTGAAGTCTGAAATTCAAACATTTTTTTTGACCATCCATTTCATTTGTCCTCTTGTGTATCTGGGCCCGTATCCTTGAGAGGGTGATGTGAATGGCGATGTGAACTGTCACTTTATAGTTTTGACAGAAAAAGCCGTATTCTTGAAAAGGCAATGTTGCCAGATATGAACGTGCTAAAACCCACTGATTTCAAAAAACAAAATGGTTGACAGATTGAATTGAACTGTCATACCGAAAATGTTTGTAGTATGTTTTGTCGCCATCTTGGTCAAAAAGTAGTTTTGGTACGTCAAATTAATCGTCAAAAGTAAAAAAAATAGTGTCGTTGTTATTATTGTGAAGTTATTGATTGCCATTAAAATATTTATATTTTCCCCGGAATAAATTTATTTTATATCACTTAACAACCAAGAAATATAGACCAAGCCATCAGTCAAATATTTAAGTGTAAATATAGACCACAAAATTATCTTAAACTGACACAAAGAGCCAAATACTTTAGGATTTTAATATATATAAAGAAAAGGGGAAATCAAGGAAAAAAGCAACTCATATACAAAATAACATACTGACGTCAATTGGAATACATGCCCCCTATATACATAATTGCAGAAAGCCAGCACTGATAAACCTTGAAACGGTGTAAATTACAACTATACGTAGTATGACTAAAAGCCATCATCCCAATCCACTACGGAAACTATCCAATCAGTTATTTATTGTATGAATTCACAAAACATCCAGCCTTTTACTGCAAGACGTTCTGTGCTGACAACTAAATTTGAAAGAAAACCTAAAACTTGAACAATGATAGAGAAACTGTTTACGACCAGGGACCGAAACCAAAGATCAGACAGAGATTCTGGCAGATCTTACATTCAACTTTCAATATAGTTTTTTTTTTATTTTACAAAGATTTGTAGAGACTTGAAGATCAAATGTACCATAAATGAGGTTTTTATGCTGGAGGACCTCATTCGTTGGTTTGTAGGGTTCATATTTATATGTCCCGATAAATTATAAAGCATAATATTTATTTAATTGTAGTGTGGTATAGTGTTTAACACATTCTAAGTAACTTAAATACTGTAGTTAATATTATTTGAACATAAAATTTGTTACATATTTAAATAAAAGTTTCAGAGAGCTTACAAATTGTTATTTCTCAAATTTATTATAAGTTGCGTCGTGAAAAGAATTATGTTAGACTTAACTGTTTGAAACTAAGATACTTGGCTGTTATGAACACAAATATTTATGTTAAATCCGTAAAAAGAATTAGCCGTAGAAAAGCAGGTTTAAATAGCACGCTCATACAATTGAGTTATGAACAGAATCTCCTGTAATAATTTTATATTTCTGTAATTTCAAATTTATTTAATATTTGCGAGATATATTCAACTTTCTAAGGATATTTTAATTAAAAATTTGACTGTTTATTCAAAAAATAAAACGTCTTAAAGAAACGGTTCGTCAACATATTACTTTTTTAATGACGAGTTATTTTGAAGAACCAAAAATAAAATAAAAATGTTTAATACTATTTTATTTTTGAAATCCGTGCGTGCAATATGTCATTTAGCGGCTGACATTTCATTTGCGCATGTTTTGTTTGCGAACAAGGTTATGAAATGAACGTGTCAAGAATACACATTCGCCACCCTTTCACCGTTCACTTCACGTTCCCCAGTTTGAGAATACGGCCCTTGAACTTTCAATTCATACCTTGACAGTGAAGGCAGAATCCTTGAATTAGCAATGTTGCCAGATATTAGGATCAAGAAAATTTGAAGTTTTTCCTTTACAGAAAAGAAAAAAAATACTAACCGAATTTGTAAAAAAGTACTCTGATATCTATTACATGTTAAAATGTATTATTTTCAGTTGTTCGAAGACTGTTACTCTACATACATCTTTGCTACTTTCATGTCCTTGATAATTTGGTTTGACTGCATCGAGAATATAAAATTCGCCATTGATCATGGCCTAAGATCGCTCACTTCACATTTCCCAGTTTGAGGGTAGGACTCCTGGGTACCTATTCTCGTTCTTGAGAGAACGATCATCTTGATGGAAAGTGGGCGTGGTTCTCACGAAAAAGTACGAAAACGTATTCAGAATACGGTTTCTTACTTTTTCGTGAGAACCACGGCCACTTTTCATCAAGATGATCGTTCTCTCGAGAACGAGAAAAGCTACCTAGAATACGGTTTCATACTTTTTCGTGAGAACCACGTCCATTTTCCATCAAGTGATTGTTCTCTCAAGAACGAGAATAGCTACCCTGGGAGAACCAATGATGCGAACTTTCCACATCGAGATATGATGGTAACTGAATTAAGGGCTCGGAATAAATCTGGGAAAAGCCGAGGTTATACTTTTTACAGAGAAGAAAAAATGGGGAAACTACCCATAATTATGCTGTCGAGTAGGTTCCTTCAATACAAGAGAACAGAAGTTGAGTAATTCTGGATGCACGACTGAAAGAAGCGGAAACACCGTTTTAAACTTCACAAGGTTCAAAGAATGACTTGTGTAAGAATGAGGCTCTGAAGGCTGTTTACCATCTCACTTGCGCAGGACATCTCGGAACAGGGACTATAGATGCAGCTACTTGTGTGGCTGGGTGATTGTGGTGGAAGGATATCCATACTACATGGTGCTGTAGCTAGAGTGATCGGTAAGAGTACGAGAGTTGAAGAGCTTTACCCTCTTTGACAGCATTCAACGGCCATCTCTGTGAGAGGGATATAAACATAAACAAGACTAATAACATATGCTTGGATAGTAAGGATGCAATATTGGCGCTGAGCGTCAGTGTCGTAGCTTTGTGACGTGTTTGAGTGGAAAGTTATAATTTATAATCTAACAATAATCACAGGGATCAATTAACACCCTTAATATGTTTACTGTTTAGTAACTAACCTAATATTCCTGGAGTTACAATAAAGTTTAACGGACACTTCTGCAGCAGTTTCTGACAAATATGGGGATGAAGCGATTTTATGAAAATATGGAAAAATGGTGCCTATTAAACTGTCTTATATTGAGTAAATCAGTAACTGTTGCATTCACAAATATAATTCAAAAATAATTATGGATAACGCCTCACCTGTCGTAACATTTCTGGGATTATATTTGGATTTAATGCCGCATGTAGATCTTACACGAACGTCATTGAGCAAATAATATTTTGATCTTCTAAAATTAAAAAAATCAATCGGAATGCCATATTTAATGACTTCTTACTGCGCACTTGTATACTCACGCACAATATTCTCCTATGAGGAAGAGCGATGGACGTAAGCAGAATATTTGTATTGCAAAAACGTATAATATGACTTATTTTTAACATAAAATCTCAGAAAAACTGCAGAGATGTATTTAAAAAATGCAAAATCCTCACTAAATTCAATATACGTACTGAAATGTGTCCTGTATGTGTTTAAAAACGGAAATATATTCAAGTAAAACAGTAAATGGAAAAAATTCGTAAAGAGTGAAATGATAGGAAAACGACGTTTTTTTGAAAAAATTTTGATACATACCCTCTATTTCGAGGTCGTAGAACACGATTCTGACCTCGGTTTTCCAAAATTTTTCCTCAATTTTGCGGAAAAGAGGGGAAATAACTTTTCACTTTAGGTTCATTTTTTTTCACTAAATCGTTAAACTTTTGTTATAACAACGAATTTCACAGTGATAGAAGCTTCTCTATTATACAAAAATTCAAAAATATGCACTTTTTTTATCGAAAAAATACGAAAAATTATCACGACAAAAATCACAACAAAATCAAAAGAAAATACCGCCTAATGACAAATAATAGTTTGCACAGTTCGCTAAAGATGGCGTACTGTTGAAGTCGGCGATGTTGCCAGATTGCAAAAACGATTTCTTTATATATTCTTCTCTTTCTGTTTGAATTGGAAAGAAAAGGTTCCAAAAAGAATTTTTCCCTTTCCTTTGATTATTGAAGTACTGAATTACTCTTATGTCTATGCCTTCGATGTGCGATTTTGACTCTAAATATTAAAGGTTTTAAGGATTATAGTTGCTTTTGTTTGTCTCCCTCCAAATACCGGTACTTTGATATGCGATTTTGACTCTAAATATTAAAGGTTTTAAGGATTATAGTTACTTTTGTTTGTCTCCCTCCAAATACCGTTACTTTGATGTGCGATTTTGACTCTAAATATTAAAGGTTTTAAGGATTATAGTTGCTTTTGTCTGTTTCCCGTCAAATACCAGTAGTTTTAAGCGGATAATATGAATTGATCATATTGCTTATGTCCGTTAGCACAAAGTGTCGAGTGGCAGACCTTGTCCCGCCTCCACGAGGGTTCTGCTGGACAATGACATTTTTTAATTATTAAATCTAGGTCAATTTAGGTTAGTTCAGGTTAGTTCAGGATAGTTCAGGTTAGTTTAGGTTAGTTCAGGTTAGCTTAGGTTAGTTCAGGTTAGTTCAGGTTAGCTCAGGTTAATTTCAGTTTTTTAAAGTAACCAAGACTAATGTTAACCTGTACTTACCAGAACTAACCAAAAATTTTGGAAGGTTAAGATTCATTGTACCCCTTTTTATACGTTACAAACATTAAACTATTAACTGTAATGGGTAAATTTTAAAGTTTATACCAGGAAACTTTAAATCTAGGGTAATTTAGATTAGTTCAGGTTAGTTTCTATTTTCCAAATTAACCAAAATCAAGCTAAACCTGAACCAACCTATCTTAACCAAATCCAACCAATAATTTTGAAGGGTTAAGATTATTTTTACTTAGAAACTGTTCTGAATATTAAAAAAAATTAAACCATGTTGTTGACTGAGAAAAACATGTTATAGTTTATATTATGAAGAAATTTTAAATCTGGCAACGTTGCACCTTTTTTACGTGATTCGGCGGCCAGTTTAGATAGTCTGACCGTCGATGACGTTTTCGAGACGTGTTTTTGATTTTTCGCCGAAAATATAAGTTTTTCTAAATTGGTTTGCTAAAATTTGTGCAAAAATAATTGAAATATATTACGTACAATATTTTTTAACTAGTTCCATTGAAAATGAAGACGTAAATTCGGTTTTTAATTGAAAAGAAAGTGCTTTGTGAAGTGACGCTTTTCTTTTTTTGAGTTTTCCGGGAAAGTGAGGAAAAATAGTGAAAAATCAAGGCCAGAATTGTGTTCTAGGACCTCGAAATAGTGGGTGAGTATCGAAATTTTTTCAAAAAAACATAATTTTCATGCTTTTCACGCTTTGCAAATTTTTACCCAGTAAATTTCAATTCATATTTGACAAGAAATAGAGATGAATTAACTTTATCAGTTTATCGAACAGTACACTACATATTCAACTAATTAATAAAGTGCTAAAGAAAATGAAGGAAGTTCAAACAATTAATAATTGTGGCGGGGATTTCTCCGAGACTCTACCATTAGATTTACTACATTTTCAATAGTATTTTAGTTCGCTTGAGGTTGGATGTAATAATGAGAACACACGTAACACAACACTACATTTATTTACTATTTAGAAAATAAAATAATTAACAAAACTTTTCTGAACTGAAACTTGACATTACTAAATTTACTGTTACATAACCTATATATTGCTTCTTTCTACTAATGATTGCCACATCTCTGGAAGTGGCTACAGATGTGTGACATAGAAGAGGAGTAGTATAATAATTAATACATCTCTGCGAAACTTATGCAGAAAATTCATTTTATGAATTTAAAAGCAATCTTCATGTCCATTCTACATAATGTTAAGTTTTTGAACTTCTGTGTTATAGACTGTTTGTTTCATATGCCAATCTTCATATATTAGGTTTGTAATTAATTGTGCTATTTTTGTCAAAATTTGACTTATCTATTGTCATGTATATGATCTGTACGGATAGTCGAATTCAAGAAAAAAGCAAAAATTAAGAAAATCTTAGATTTTCAACTTGTCTTTGAATCAATTGTTATTTTATCATAATGTATTTTTAATGCTCCGCAATTCGGTTCTGCCGTTCTTTTTCCATCTCGACCTACCCTTACGGTTATCGGATCAAATTCATTATTATATTTATTCGAGTGGCAGATGATTATACACACTAGACGTTGTATTTGTCATTATTTAACCTATGATTTTTGTTTATTTTTTGCATATTGTAAGAATATTGTAGTTAACTAAAAAATATAGAAATCATGAGCCAAAGATCACATTTGGACTCTACAGATGGTACTAACTTAATAAAATGTTTTGAACCTAAAAGTGAAAAGTCTTTTGAAGCATGTGATTATCAGGATGTACCCGATTTTGTTATCGATGTTAAGCAAGAAATAGACGAGGGTTCCCATTGTACCGAAAATAACATAATAAATAAATATTCGCAGTAAGTAGTGTGTAGAATTATCAAAAGGAGCTGTAACTGGTTATGAATCAAATATATTTGTATATTATATTGCTGTGCAAGTTACCAACAAACTTGGTTTTATATGTCAAGTTTGTGAAGTTACCTTATCTTAAATTTCTTCCAGTTCCTTGGTACTGGACAGATTTAATTTTTATACATTACTTTTTAATATTTCCAATAAAACAGACGTGGTATTTCCATAAATTGACTGTTACTATTTAAATTCATAAAAAAGAAATATAAATGTATGTTCCTATTACTTAAATAGATATGATATGATATGAGATATTAGATTGAACAGGATCTAAATATATTAATATGTTTTAGATGTGACCAGAAAAGCACTACCACTCATTTGTTGTCTTCATTATGTGATATGATGGTAAAAACTTTTAAAAAAGAAGAAAAAGATTTAGATGAATTGACGATAAATGATGAAAAAGACTTAATTAATAATAAACTCAGGTAAACTTTTTATTTCGTTGAAATAGAAGTAATCTGTTGTGTATCTAGAACCAAAAATTTAGTTTTAATCCCTTAGAAACTTTCCAGAAACAGTTAATTTTTATTACCTCCATTAAAATCAAAAAATTACTTTTTGGTAAAAAATAACAAAAGCAGTATTATTAATTATCAAGAAATATGCTACTACTGTGTCAAAAATCATTTACATTGGATGGTATGTTTTAAAAAGAATAATACCACAAAAATAATGGGGCAATTTTAAAGTCATGTGTGAATTTTCCGCAATACTTTGTTACTTAATTAAGTACTTACACTACTTACCTGCACAAACTGTACCTTGCTGCTCAATAGTCTTACAAGGAAGGTAATAGAAGTGTCCAGCTCCAATTTTAATGAAACTTCAATATGTTGCAGAGGGTACAAAAATAAGAGATATGTGTTTTTTTATCTGCTGAGATTCATTATAATGGTGTGAAAGCCACCCCTAAAAACAGTGTTACTTATGGTATTCGTGACAAAAATATTTCCAAATTATTCCATTAAATTTCGTAATTTTTAGAATTAAATTATGTGCGCAAATATATGGCTTACCTTATAAAAAATAACAGATGTTATCCTTAAGGTGGAATTACCATAGTTTGACATAATTTCGAATAACAAGTAATTTTCATTTTGTGTTGTAGAGATATCTCAATAAGATGTGATTTAAGAAACAAGTATTTAGGGGTCTCTCACCCTTACACGTCAACTTAAGTGCGCAAATATATGGTTTACCCTAATAAAAAAGTAAGGAATGATATCCTTGGGGGTGAAAATACCATAGTTTAACATCATTTCAAATAACTCATAATTTCCACTTGGTTTTGTAAAGATATCTCACTTAGAATTCGAGATATTTCATAAATACTGCTTTTAGGGGTGAAATTTAGGGACGATTTTCACCCCATTATAAATCTCCACGAATGGATCTCTTATTTTTGTACCCTCTACAACATATTGAAATTTCATTAAAATCGAAGTTGAACACTTCAGGTACCTTCTATGTTAGTTCAAAACTCGCGATTGCCTTAAGCCGCTGCACTAATCTTTATATTTTTTTTGCAGCTTTTACAAATTACTCCACAACAGATTTATTGGGATCAATTTTCTTAACATAAAATTGCCATATGTAGTGTTCTTTCCTCCCAGTAATTTCAACGAAAATAATTATTTGAATAAATACTACACCACTTTACCGAACCAGAACATAACCAGTAATATAACAGAATGAGCACAAATTATTACCCCTTAACAATTTATAGACAAACAAGTAAGCGGGACCTGACAGGATTTTCTAGCACTAAGAGTCGCTAAATCACTAAAGACATTGTCTGACAAAGTTAAAAAAAGAAAATATATCTTGATTTTTTATTTGGCAAATGAAAAAGTGAAGAGTAATAGAAAACCTACACAGTTTACAATACAATTATTTATGCTAAATAATACATAAGAAAAAGCCATTGAACATTTAGTTATTATTGATATTCCATGTTCCAACCTAGATCCGCTGCTTTTTCTTATGTTCATCAACGATATCACTGTCACATTTGGTGCAAATTATTCAAAAATTAAACTATTTGCTGACGATTTAAAGCTTTACAGAGTTGTAAACTCTTTGAATGATTGTATTTTATTTCAATCTGATAAAAGGAAATCTATTAATTATGTGTACAAAATGCGAAACACAACACAAAACAGAGTCAGGGAAATTAAGGATTTGGGGATCACTTTTAATGAGCAGTTAATATTTAAAGCACATATAGAATCTATTTCGAAGAGGGCGTCTCAGACTCACAATAGTGAAGTAAATTATTGTACATATTCTCTTTGGTTTTCAAATGATTTAGTACGTAAAATAAAATTAAAGAATAGGATGGATAGATATATACAATGTGGAAATGCTTGTGTTTTTCAATATGAAGAATATCTTAACTTAAGGTTTAATATTAAAAAACAGATTGATAATGAGTCCTCTTTGTATTTAAGAAATATAGAGAATAATGTAAATTTTGATCCTAGCAGTTTTTTGGATGTATGTTGGCTTAAAAGTAAAAGGTATGGTATGCCAAGGGTTATGCCTTATAATGGAGTAACATTGGAAGAGTATGAACATATTGCGAATGCTGTTGCACAGTATTTCAGTTCAGAGGTTGAGTTGTCATCAGTGTCTAACGGCGACCCTATGACATTAATAGCTGGGGAAACTTGGAATTTTCTTTAATATCAGAGGAGACTGTAAAGAAAAGTATAAAAAAAATTAGACCTAAAAAAGCACAGGAGAGGACAAAATTCCCCCATATATCTATAAAGGCTGCTCAGACTTTTTAGCAACCCCTATTGCTCATATTTTTCAAGTTTTTCCCAACAAACTAAAAACAGCAATTATTTCTCCCATATTTAAAGATGGTAAACAAACAAATGTTGAGAATTATAGACCAATTAGTATACTTAATTCATTTGCTAAGATACTTGAGATGATCCTTTCAGATGACATTGTGACCAACATCACTCATAAAATAGTAGAACAACATGGATTTGTAAGTGGAAAGTCCACAGTAACAAATTTATGTGTGTTTACAAATCACGCCGCGGAGGCTATTGATGGCGGGAAGGAGTTGGATACAGTGTATGTTGATTGTGCAAATGCATTTGATAAGGTGGATCATCAGGTGTTGCTGGCTAAGCTTGTTGATTTGGCTTTTCTAAGAATGCTTACCTCTTTATGAAAAGTTATCTTTCGTATAGGCTGCTACCATGGTAGGAGGGTCATTTTCTCAGGCTTTTATGGCAACATCTGTTGTACCGCAGAGTAGCAACCTGGGCCCACTGTTATTTTTAATATTTATAAATGATTTACCTAATAGTATTAAACATTCTGATGATCTCTTATTTGCGGATGACTTTAAAATATTTAAGAAAGTAACAAACAGTAATGATTGTAGTGCACTGCAAGTAGACCTAAATTCAGTAACGGAATGGTTTCGATTAAATAAAATGTTTTTTAATATTAATAAATGCTTCTTTATGTCTTATATAAATAAAATAAATCCTATTAGTTTCAATTGCTTCAATGATGAAGCAAAACTACAAAAAAAAAGACTGAATGCAGGGATTTGGGGGGTGCACTTCCAGTCTAATTTGAAATTTAATACCCACTATCGCAATATTATTAATAAGGCTTTTAGGGTATTTGATTTTGTGATTAGAAATACAAGTCAGTTTAATTACCATAATATAAAAATTAAATTGTATAATGCACTTGTTTGTCCTCTAGAATATATATAGAATATGCATCTAATAAATGGTCTCCTAGTGCAAATGTGCATTGTGATGCTATTGAGCGTGTTCAAAAAAGGTTTTTGAGATATTTATATGTTAGGAAAAATAACTTATATCCATATCTGACCTCTTATAGCAGTATGTTAGAAAGCTTTAAATTACAAAGAAGGCAAATTCAATCTGTGATATTTGTTTATTGTATTATCAGTAATATAAAATCTAACAATTGTTCTTTGATTAATTATATACCTCTTCATGTACCAAAGATAGGATTAAGGATACAAAAGGAAAAATTCTTTCATGTCTGCATTGGTAGTCTTTCTCCAATGAATTTAATGTTAACTGAGTGCTACTATATAAGAATAATGAATTTGACTTTTTTAATTGTACCAAGAAATTGCTATTGCAACTTATGCAGTGACCTTTAAGTTTATTCAGGTTCTTGTCTGTGCTCTCTTTGTTCTGTGTTAGTTAAGTCTGTAAAATTTATCTTACTTACAATTACCTTGTAGCATGTTATGTTTAGGTGTTTGTAAGAGTATCAATGAAAGAATGAATGAATATTGCTTTTAATTCACCCCTGTATAGAACTTGGTGCTTTTAAAGCAACTTTATATACCGAGTGTCAACGAATCTATTAGACAAGTGATAATTTCTAGAGTATTATGTGTATCAAAATGAGAATTGGTACAGGTAAATGGTATGTGAAGGGGAGAGTTTTCGCATATTTTCCACTTTCCGGCCACTTCCGGTTTCACCGGAAATGGCCCCGGTTTTGAATTTTTAAATGGAACACCCTGTATATTTTAACATTTTTGGATTTCTGAGACAATTCTAGATCAGAATGTAACATTTTAAAAACTTTTTACGTCTACTTCATTTTTTTAGAGCCACTTTTAAAATTGCATCTAGGTGGCCATGATCGGACGCAAATTAATCTAAGGGCCTTAGGTGATGTCAAAAAAATACAATCGCAAAGTTTTAGTTACTAGTATGAAAGACAGGAATAAGACAAGTTTACAAAATTACGTTTTCATTTCTAACTATTAGTTTTCAAATGGCGACCCCTTTTTGACAACTACTTTTCGAAAAAAGCATTCTTTGACGAATCTAACGGTACTAATTTATTTGCGATTGGATTAGACATAAGAACAGAAATTAAATATTATCAAGCAAAATAATGGATAATTTATTTACTTATGACAAGTGCGTCATGGACAGCCATGATGCATAATAATTTGCAACTGTTTTTATCAAGTCTTCTTTGGAAAACAAAGCAATCACTTGAGTAGATAATGACAGTGACATACGCTCTAAGAACTCTAAACTTAACGAAAATTAAGAAACTTTTACGTCTGTTCTTAGAGCGTATGTCACTGTCATTATCTACTTAAGTGAGTGCTTTGTTTTCCAAAGAAGACTTGATAAAAACAGTTGCAAATTATTATGCATCATGGCTGTCCATGGCGCACTTGTCATAAGTAAATAAATTATCCAGTATTTTGCTTAATAATATTTAATTTCTGTTCTTATATAAATTAGTACCGTTAGATTCGTCAAAGAATGCTTTTTTCGAAAAGTAGTTGTCAAAAAGGGATCGCCATTTAAAAATTAATAGTTAGAAATGAAAACGTAATTTTGTCAACTTGTCTTATTCCTGTCTTTCATACTAGTAACTAAAACTTTGCGATTGTATTTTTTTGACATCACCTAAGGCCCTTAGATTAGTTTGCGTCCGATCATGGCCACCTAGATGCAATTTTAAAAGTGGCTCTAAAAAAATGAAGTAGGCGTAAAAAGTTTTTAAAATGTCACATTCTGATCTAGAATTGTCTCAGAAAATCAAAAAATGTTAAAATATACAGGGTGTTCCATTTAAAAATTCAAAACCGGGGCCATTTCCGGTGAAACCGGAAGTGGCCGGAAAGTGGAAAATATGCGAAAACTCTCCCCTTCACATACTATTTACCTGTACCAATTCTCATTTTGATACACATAATACTCTAGAAATTATGACTTGTCTAATAGATTCTTTGACACCCGGTAGACTTATAAAAGAATAATACATTTTTTTATCATACAGTTTTAAAAATTACTACTGAAAGTACTTTTAATTGGATTTTAAGTCTGTTAAGTGCTTATTTAAATAAATAAATAAATGAACAGATAAATAAATACATATTAATAATTTAAATTTTTGCTGAAAGTTATACGTAAAAACTAAAAATTTAATGTCTTAATTTTTCTTAACAAAAATGAAAATATATAGAAAAATATATGCATATATGTCCTTACTTGTAAAATATAAGTTTAGTAATGTAAATATAAATATATAAATAATAAAAATATTAAAATAATACGCAGAGAATTATTTACTTGGGTATATATACGCGATAATAACATACATTTTATAAATATAATCAAATCAATCAAAATCAAATGCTTCTATCACTTTGTTTAGAATTGATATATTTATTATTTTTTTCAGCACATCAGTTCACGATAGTCAAGAGAAACCAGACCCAAATTTAAACAAATCACATCTTCAGCAAAACGTCGCGAAGAAATATAAATGCGATACTTGCGATTATCAAACGATGTACAAAAGTCATTTAAATTCACACAATCTACGTCACAAAAACCCCGATGAAGTGCTTTTTTATAAATGCACTCACTGTGATCATAAAACGATACACAAAAGCGATTTAAAGAGACACGTGCTTCGGAGACATAGTAATCCGGATGAAGTCCCCAAGTTTAAATGTGAAGTTTGTGATTTTGAAACTATATCCCGATACATTATAAAGACGCATATTCTCAAACACAAAAAGCCCGACGAATTTCAAATATATAAGTGTGATCAGTGCAATTACCAGACAATTCGGAAACTTTATCTGACTAAGCACTGTCAACGACATAGGAACCCCGAGGAGCTCAAGTGGTTTAAATGCGATCAGTGCAATTATCAATCGATCCGGAAGGATGATACAAAAAGGCACTCTCTTCGTCACAAAAACTCCGATGAAGTGTTTCTGCATAAATGCGATCATTGTGATCATCAAACAATGCACAAAGGCGATTTGAAGACGCACGTCCTACGTCGGCATAAGAATCCGGAGGAAGATGTGAAATTTAAATGCGACGCGTGCGATTACACGACTAGTCTGAGAGATGATTTTAAAAGACATTCCTTGCGTCATAAAAGTCCGGACGAGATAAAGTTGTTTGCGTGTCCTTATTGCAAACATCAAACGATACAGAAAGGGTATTTAAAGAGGCATATATTGCGTCGACATGGAAACCTTGAAGAGGTCAAGAAGTTTGAGTGCGACATTATAAAACTGATCAATAGGCATTGATTTCATTGCCTTAATATCTTGCAGCTAGTTTAAGAGATTAGTGTTAACATACGTCCTGTATAATTACAAAATTTATTTTAAGTATAAAAATATTGAAGTTGTCAAAAGCATTTTTTTTGTCACAGTAGAACCAAAATAACTAGTAGGTTCGCTCGGCATGGCGTTATCCGAATCTTCCGATAACCTCTAAAAAATCTTAACTCCAATTCTTGCCCGAAAACAGTTCAGTGCGTTTCACGTTGATAATCAAAGTACTTAATAAACTTAGAAATGACATATAACATTAGTGACAGGCCTGAGTGGTTCTGGTTTATATGACTTTTCTTAGTTGGTATAAACCAATATTGTATCCCAAACAGCACAAATACGTCTTAAAGACGTCCATAAAACGTTTGATCTCAACATTCAAGACATCTTATGGATGTCCATAAAAGACGAATGACGTCCATAAGACGTTGTATAGACGTCTTATGTTACAGAAGGTAACGTCTTTAAGACATTTGCTTACGTCTTATGGACGTCCCTTCCCAACATTAAAACAACATATTCCACCAATAAAATTACGTACATTAAAAAGGGTCCCTTTAATTTTTTTGTTTTTCTTGTGTACAAAATCAAACCGTGATTATTTAAAAGTCCAAGAAATAACTTTAATTAAGAAAAAATCAAGAGCAAAATATACACTACCATTTTAAATAACTACAAGTTCCGCATGAATAATTTGCTTTAAAAAATATGTTTAACATAATCTCTTTATACAAAAAAATACATAACTTAAGCATAATGTAAACTTTTTCTAATTTGAAATTTAAGAAGTGAGGTAGAAGAGGAAATATTTTCAGAACTACTACTGTTCGAACTATAAGTGAACCTATCAAATTTAAGCCTTAGTTTATCCCTTCGATATAATAACTCTAAAAGGTAGACTATCAACAAAATAAAAGTTTATTGAAATAAAAAGTACACAAATCTTTAAATAGTTTTAAAAACAAGAATTTTTATTTAGTCGAATAACAAATCTGGTCTGATGCCCTTTTCAGCCATGTTTTGATTGAGATTTCCTCATTCTTCCGACTTTTTGCCAGTCCTGTTGTCTCTGTAGATCCTAATAACAAACTGATTTTAATTTTATAGGACAAAGTTTATCATTTGTGGGAGTAAATTTTTTGATATTTTTGCGAATTTTTATAATTGTCCTCTACTATAGAATCATGACTTATGCTATTTCAAGGTTAATATGTATAATGAAAGGCAGAACTTACTCATAATAAGTCTCGCCAAGTTGGAATCGTAGAACTTTCTCTTTCCTTTTCGTACTAATCAACTGTACATGGTAATTTTACAAGCTCGCTTTACAAAGTCATAAATGCTCCCTACTCCCAGTTTTGAAATTTCTAAAACCTTAAACAAAATCACTTCATGTAATTAACAAAACTCTATTTTCTATGTTATTTAAATATAAACCAATCATCAGGAACAAAATAAATCTTACACGTTTCATTAGTGGAGCACTCCATAAACAAACATTTCGCCTTCCACTTCATTAGTAATATTTCTTGTAATATTTAGGACCGGGTCTGGATGAGCTGTGCAAGCCTTTTTCGCACAGATAATATTTTTGAAGATTTCATTTCATACTTCTAACATAGAGTTACTACAAAAATATAAGCGGTAAAGCATTCAGGAATTTCCTGTAACACAACCTATAAATAACGTTACTGTTTTTCCTAAGGACATATGATTCTCGATCTTACCTTAAGTATTACATAAACACGAATAAAAAAGATTTTCAGAGGCACATAGATAAATCAATTATTTTAATAAAATTCTTTCAAAATCTAAATTTTCACAGTCGGCACCCCAACAACATTAAAAATGAATAATGACCTGACGAAACACAAATACAAAACTGAAAAATGACAGTTGACAGAAACAAAAGGCGGGTTTTTTAAAGTTATAGTTTCGCTGGCCTCATATATATATTTATGTGTATCATTGTTATCGGTACATCAAACAGTCTGTGACAAAAGGCACCAAAGTATTGATAAAAAAGATCACGCAAAAGTTGTATTAACCAAGGTCCTAGTGAGGCTACTAAAAATTTGTAGTTCAATCAAAAATTTTAACCTCAACTTGTATTCAGCTGAGCTCTGTGCGGCGTTGCAAGCTTATTACCCAACTGCGACAAAATCCATAGGGAAGGAAATGTTTTTTAGTTTTTATCAACTAAATTATACACAACTGTATTTATTTTCATATAAAATGTAGTATGTAGACTTTTAAAAGATATCTTAAAGACGTTGTATATGGACGTCTTTAAAACAACGTCTATAAGACGCCTTATTTATGTCTTAAGACATTTAGACAATCTGGATATAAAAATGACGTCTATAAGACGTCTAGTGCTGTGTGGGTATCTTATAACTAGTTTTAGAGATTAGTGTTAACGTACGTCCTGTATGATTACAAAATTTATTTTAAGTATAAAAATATTGAAGTTGTAAATAGCTTTTTTTTTGTCACAATAGAACTAAAATAACCAGTAAGTTAGCTCGACTTTGCGTCAGCCGAATCTTCCGAAGACCTCTAAAGAATCTTAACTCCAATTCATGCTCGAAAACAGTTCAGTGCGTTTCACGTTGATAATCAAAGTACTTAATAAACTTAGAAATGACATATAACAATAGTGACAGGCCTGAGTGGTTCTGGTTTATATGACTTTTCTTAGTTGGTATAAACAAATATTGTATTATTGTGTGATAACATTATCGCAGCTAAAACTTGTCAAAAATTTTTACAAACATGTAAAGAACTGCGGTTTGAAGTATGTTTCAAGATCTATCGTTTTTCTCTTGGCTTCAATAATGAAATTTAAATATAGACAACAGTTCAGGTTATTCTTCAGGAACTTTATCGATCGGTTGTACATGTTAACTTGCTTATTTTAAATGAAACACCCTATATATTATTGCATTTTTGATTTCTACGTAAAATTCTAGGCATATTTCATGTATAATATTCTATACTTCAGTCCCACCGTTTTGGACATATTTAAATTTTTATATCAAAAATTACGTTTGCGGACCAAATCTTAACTATAAATTTTTCCTATAAGAAATTCTTTATTATTTAATTTGGGTTAGTTTTCTGGTAGACGAAGATCGACTTTAGTAGTCTTTTTATGATATTTTGAAAATTATTAGTAAAGAGCGGTTAAAAAAGAAGAATAAAAATTATATTTAAAAAATCGTCAAAAGTCAATTTTTTTAGATAGAAAGAACCTATTTTTATAATTTTATTATATTAAGTATTAAAAATAAGGGTAACTTTGTATAAGGTTGTCTATTCCAAAAATTTGTAGTTTTCAAAATAATGACAATTCAACATTTTTCTATTGTAAAAATGCTATACGGCTTTTAAGTTTTGTTATTAGTTGCACATGACGGCGAGGCGTGACGAAAATAAAACAATCGTCTTTAAAAATGGCTAACTTACCATTTATATTATCTTTGTAGAATTCTAGGGTGACGACGACTTCATTTCTTATAGCACAATACACTTTAAACTGCCAAAACACTTGAAAATTTAAATCTCTAAATGGATGTATGTTTGAGTCGCTCTGATAGTGGGAATTGCGTCGATTAAACAATACATTTTTTGGGAATTTGGCTTCGTCCGACCAAATAATATCCAAAAAACCAGCATTTCTTGTGTCCGAAGTAAAATAAATTGACAGAACGCTACTCTTCGTGGAAAATCAATGCCTGTTAAATGTTGTACTATGAAATATACATAGGGATGAAAACTGTTTCCATAAAATCCTTAAAACTGATGTTTGAGAAAATCCTGACATTAATGCTACTTGCCTTGTAGATATTGTCGGATATGCGGCGAAATATCCTAAAATTGTAGTTTCAATATTTTCATTATTAACAACTGGTTTATTTTCATTTCTTTTTGCTTTTATGGATCCAAAGTTCTTGAAGTTTTCTATAATCCTTTTAACAATTGGTGGTGTTTCTGTTTCAGCGGATATCGGATCGTGAATGTATCGTATGTTCTTGAAATAATTCTCCATAAATAATAAATAAGTTTAAATAATCTTCGTGCATGTAATTTAATTGCCTCAGCATGATTATTATTAATTAATGTCAAATGGCAAGAACTAGTAACAATTCTCTAGGGTTCGATTGTTTTATTTTCGCCACCCCTCGCCGTCATGGCCAACTATAACAAAACTTAAAAGCCATATAGCATTTTTACACTAGAAAAATTCCCGATATTTTAAAAACTACAAATTTTTAGAATAGACAACCATATACAAAGTTACCCTTATTTTGGAAAAATTCGTAAAGAGTGAAATGATAGGAAAATGACGTTTTTTTGAAAAAATTTTGATACATACCCCCTATTTCGAGGTCGTAGAACACGATTCTGACCTCGGTTTTCTATAATATTTCCTCAGTTTTGCGGAAAACAGGGAAAATAACTTTTCACTTTAGGTTCAATTTTTTTTTCACTAAATCGTTAAACTTTTGTTATAACAACGAATTCCACAGTGATAGAAGCTTCTACATTATACAATAATTCAAAAATATGCACTTTTTTTATCGAAAAAATCCGAAAAATTATCACGACAAAAATCACAACAAATCAAAAGAAACGGCCGCCATCGACAAATAATAGTTTGCATAGTTCGCTAAAGATGGCGTACTGGTTGAAGTCAGCGATGTTGCCAGATTGCAAAAACGATTTCTTTATATATTCTTCTCTTTCTGTTTGAATTGGAAAGAAAAGGTCCCAAAAAAAATTTTTTTTCTTTCCTTTGATTATTGAAGTACTATTAATTACTTTTATGTCTATGCTTTCGAAGTGCGATTTTGACTCTAAATATTAAAGGTTTTAAGGATTATAGTTGTTTTTGTTTGTCTCCCTCCAAATACCAGTACTTTGATGTGCGATTTTGACTCTAAATATTAAAGGTTTTAAGGATTATAGTTGCCACGTGGTCTTTGCTGGACAATAACATTTTTTAATTAATAAATCTAGGTCAATTTAGGTTAGTTCAGGTTAATTTCAATTTTTTAAAGTAACCAAGACTAATATTAATCTGTACTTACCAGAACTAACCAAAAATTTTTGAAGGTTAAGATTCATTTTACCCCTTTTTATACGTTACAAACATTAAACTATGTTGTTAACTGTAATGGGTAAATTTTAAAGTTTATACCAGGAAACTTTAAATCTAGGTTAATTTAGATTAGTTCAGGTTAGTTTCTGTTTTCCAATGATAATATGCCTCATCCGATAAATGAAGCTACCTTCCAGTGGGACAGTGATCCAAAACACGGTCAAAATAATAAAGAACTGTTTTTTTTTCGTAATATATTACAGTGGCCTACACGAAGTCCCGATCTAAACTCAACCGAAAACGATATAAAACGATTACCAGACGTTAAAAAAATGTCATTATAGCAATATAGAACTGTTTTGGTTTACTTTTTCAAAAGATGAGAATGAAGTCAGTAACCGTAGCGGTTCCTCAACCTTTCAGTATTTGATATCCAAGTTTACATACTAGTTTGAATCAATCACACTCCCCTTTTAACGGGTTTTTTAGAGTTCTAACAATTAATTTTATCTAGGAATTATTTTTTTCTTTGGTTTCGATAAACCATCACAAGTTCAATATTTCCCTACAACTAGCAAAATTATGTATCACCTTTTGTTTCATGGTGTTTCTCCAAGGAGGGCCCCACAGATTGAGAACCGCTTCAATAAACTTATGTTGGAAATATCTACCCGTTATCGGACTTATATATTCTTTTCGCAGAATCATTTTATCAAACCAATATCCACGCCTTTTTAACCTGTCCACGTATTTTTTTTGGTTGCTGATTTGACAGTTGTTAAACAACACATTATGTTTTGCCTAAAATGTAAGAAATGAGCACCACAAATAATTTAGTTTATTTCTTAATCATATTATCATTTGAAATAGCAAGTTTACAATCAAAAGATTGTAGTTTTATTAAAAATGCTAAAGTATATGTCAATTTTGCTTTGTTTGCTCCCTTCGTCCCCCTGGAAAACACTTATGAAAAAACTATTAGTGGATGTATAGAAGACAGTAAGTTTATAAACAACATGACCACCCGAATTGGAATTAATTGTACGGAAACTGAAATAACAACGTTGGAGAAAAATTCTTTAAGGAATATGGTACATTTACAAACTGCCTACATTTTTAGTTGTCCAGTGGAAAAAATAGAACCGTTTGCTTTTACAAATATACCAAGATTAGAAATGATTGGTATCTTGCATGGCAGGATTAAAGAAATACGAAGAGGAATTTTTGATAAAATCCCTACTGTAAAGCAAATAATTTTAAGGGATCATGAAATTGAATATGTAGAAGATTATGCATTGGGAGACCTTCCAGAGTTAAGTGTGGTTGATCTTTCTTATAATAATCTACGGTATCTAAGCACAAATTGGTTTACCAATAGTACAGCCATGAAGCAACTCTATATATCATACAATTTTATTACAACAATACGACAGGGTGCATTTCAATATATCCCGAATCTTAAATATGTTTTTATGTCACATAATAAACTTATTTCAATAGATTCTGGTGCTTTTGAAGGTCTTTCGGAGCTATTCTACTTAGATCTCGGACACAATCAGTTAACAACAATTTCATCAAATATATTTCCAAATGATTTATCTCTTGGATATGTAAATTTAGAAAGAAATTTGTTGAATTTTTTTTCTACAAGTTTTCTAACAAGGATTATCAAAGATAGGGGGGGTTCTGTGAAGATAATTGGAAACCCGCTAAAATGTACATGTTTAGATAAAATAGATAGATGGATGTATGAAGAAAAGGTAGAAACACGCTTGGTTGTTTTGTCTTACACTGATGCTAAGAACTGCTATAAACCATACACACTTCCAATATGTGGTGTGTCCAAAAGTTCTTCAAAATTTTGTACTGACGATGTGGATACTGAACTAACTGAAAGATATCTTCAAGTGTTGGATAAATACTTTCCTTTAGAATGCTCTTGATACGATAGATAAAATAATGATATCCATAGGGAAATTTTTCCAATTTTTGAAAGTACTTTATGATTTTTTGCTGTTATTTTTTTATGTAAGAAACATTTTTACATACTTTTGTCTGATATTATCCAGTGTATAATTTTAAATTTGCTTTTTTTTTCACAAAAATGTTTTTATATTTTGCTGTATACTTAGTAATAGGTTAATTTGATTATATATTGATATTGTTAATGAATCTCATATTTTAATGATGTTATGAACTTTGCCATAATGTACGATTTTGTCGAAATAGTTTATAAGAAACTTGAATTTCCAACTTCTGTGATATTTTAAGTAAAAAATAAAATGTTTAAAAAAATAATGAAGGCTAAACTTTCTTAGGATTTTATAGCTAGCTAAAAACACTTATAATTTCATCATGTCTCTGTACAGGGTGAGTCAACGATTGGATGAAGGAGGTTTGTGCCTTTTCGGTGAAATTAACAAAGAAACTATATTTATTGTTTGATACAGTTTATTTTTACGCAGATTTTAAAAATATTTAGGACTCTACAGGGTGAGCCAAAAAACTAGGACAGCATAAAGTTGTATTTTTTTAAATAGAACACCCTATATACGAATCGTATTTTCGATTTAGCTTATTATTTTAAATCTTTTTTATTAAGGGTTTACTATAACAAAACTTTATAGTTTCTGAGATAATTAAGTTTAAAGAAAAAAAGTCACATTTTCAAGCATCAATTCAATCCTAAATAACGTTTTCAATTTTGTGACAAATATATTCAAATTTGGAATTTAGCAAGGCCAAGGACAAGTTAACATAATTTTTACCTATTTGCAATAAAAGCTACAGGGTGTTGAACACATCGGCTCAAATTTGAACAAGTTCAAATGAATAAATATCTTTTTTTTAAATGGTACACCCTGTATATTTTCATGTTATTTAATAGAGTAATAAAAACCCTAAAAGTTTTGTTCAATATATCCTATACCTATTTATAATAGTTTTTGAGATATTTCAGTTTTTCTTATTTTCCATACTTTTTTACAGAAATAGTCTTCATTGTCATAGTAGCCATGGCAAAAACCATGTAAAAGAACATTTTTCTGTGTGTCAAATTTATAACCGCAATCGCTTCTTTTGGTTTTTATGTAGTGTAGTTTGGTTTTTTTTTGCATTCATCTTATATTGTAAAATGAATTTTCCAAAGAATGAGTTAATAGATATGATTTATACAATAGGAGAGGCTAAAAAAAATTGCCTTCTTGCTCAAAGAATTTACAAAATGAAGTATCCTGATGGACGCCAGCCTAATACCCATACTTTTCAAAACTTGATTGGACGTGGGGGTTTCATTGAGTGGCCACCAAGGTCTTGCGACATCACCCCATTAGATTTCTTCCTATGAGGTTATATTAAAAATAAGGTGTATGTTAATCCACCAACAACAGTGGAAGATATGCGAAACAGGATTAGGGATACCTGTAGAACAATAACGCCACTAATTTTGTCCAGGGTCCGAGAAAATCTGCAAAAAAGACTAAATTTGTGCATTGCACAAGAGGGTCGTTTATTCGAACACTTATTAAAAAGAAATAATTAATCTCAGTATTTAATAGGTAATTTTTTTGTTTCAATTTAGTATAAAAGTAAATATGTATTTGCCTTGTCGTTATTGTTGTGTTAATTTTTTCACATTATGTTTAATTAAACTGTTGCCGTTGTAATATAACGAATAATGTATTTCATCATATTTAACCACATTCTGTTTGTTTCCGTAGTTTCTTTTTATTATTTTACATGGCTACTATGATAATGAAGACTATTTCTGTAAAAAAGTATGGAAAATAATAAAAACTGAAATATCTCAAAAACTATTATAAATAGGTATAGGATATATTGAACAAAACTTTTAGGGTTTTTATTACTCTATTAAATAACATGAAAATATACAGGGTATACCATTTAAAAAAAAAAAGATATTTATTCATTTAAACTTGTTCAAATTTGAGCCGATGTGTTCAACACCCTGTAGCTTTTATTGCAAATATTAGGTAAAAATTATGTTAAATTGTCCTTGGCCTTGCTAAATTCCAAATTTGAATATATTTGTCACAAAATTTAAAACGTTATTTAGGATTGAATTGATGCTTGAAAATGTGACTTTTTTTCTTTAAACTTAACTATCTCAGAAACTATAAAGTTTTGTTATAGTAAACCCTTAATAAAAAAGATTTAAAATTATAAGCTAAATCGAAAATACGATTCGTATATAGGGTGTTCTATTTAAAAAAATAAAACTTTATGCTGTCCTAGTTTTTTGGCTCACCCTGTAGAGTCCTAAATATTTTTAAAATCTGCGTAAAAATAAACTGTATCAAACAATAAATATAGTTTCTTTGTTAATTTCACCGAAAAGGCACAAACCTACTTCATCCAATCGTTGACTCATCCTGTACATCTGTGTCCTACAGTATGTAAGTTCATCATCAATCTATTTTTTACAGTGGAATTTAGCAAGCAAATATTTTCAGCTAATCCAAAACTAAATGTGAGGTGAAATTGTAAAAATAGGATTTATGGTAGGTTTCCTATTTTTATTTAGTCGCATCATTGCAAAATATCAAAACTTCTTCCTACCCTTCCTTTTCATTAGTGACCCATTCCATACAAAATTATGCAGTGAAAAAAGTCAAAATTTCTAAAATGCTTTCTCTATGAAATATATATTATTTTAGAACCCGAAAAAGTGCCCATGTATTTTGCCAAAAAATCATTTTCGACAAAGTTATCGAGAATTTAAAGTTGAGCTTAGAGCTTTTGCAGTAAAGAAAAAAAGAAAGAATTTTTTTATTCAAAATTTTATATTTTTATGAGTAATCGACGTCATTTAGTTTTCTCTTTTGATTACGAAAGTTACATGAAACATAGACTTTCAGGAAAAAATTTGAAAACTGAAAAATTTTTAAAATCAACAAAATGGTAGCTGTTTTTCGAAAAAAAAAATGATTTCTCTGTGAAATGTATCATTACAGAAACCAAAAGAGTGTATGGGTGTCCCATTTTCACATTACACTTTTAGGGGGTATTGGAGTTATTATCAAAGATAGTGTTGCTGTTTCCACTTCAGTCAGTGTCTTACTTTTTAACCAAACCTGAGATTCTGTTGTCAAAGGGTCTAGCAGATTAAGAGGGTCGAAACTGCTCTCTTGGTAATAAAAAAATAAAAAACACCCGGTTGTTCTACATCAAAAAGTACCCACACCAAAAATTTTTAGCCACTTTTATCGTCACATAACCTGAAAAAAAAATAAAACGTCTTTTTTCATTTTTTGACGATGTCTTCGGTTCTAAAAACTTCTTTTTTTTTTATTGCCTACAACAAAATATTTCTTACAAAAATTTTTGGCTCGAAATTCAAAATTTATGGGTGTTCGAAAATTTGACGTTTTTTAGACGCCAGATTATGTCCATGAATTTTTTCAGATTTTAAAAAGTGGTGAAACATAGTCAAAATCGCAAAAAACGGCATTTTTTCGCATATATATATATATATATATATATATATATATATATATATATATATATATATATATATATATAAGATAATTTATTAGTAATAATATACAAATAGTACTTTTACAAGTCAAATAAATAAAATATTAAGATTTTGTCAATTAATTATTATCATTAATACAAATAAAACATTACCCAATATTGATTCTTCCTTAAGAAGAAAGTTTTGGTAAAAAACAGCTAAGAAAAGCTGACAACAGACAAAGACAATACTACAGATTAAAATTTGATTCGAAATACTCCTCGAACGAAAAAGACGCGTTCAGCACAAGGTAGCTCTTGATTTGTTTTTTGTACTGATAGAAGTTAAGAGCTTCAATTCTAGCTGGCACGCAGTTGTAGAACTTTATTGCTAAATATCTTGAACCATTTCTGGATCTCTCAAGCCGGCCAAAGTCTGGTACAAGATTGTTGTTGTTTCTTGTTGGATAGTTGTGAATATCTTCGTGTGATCTGTATAGATCAAGATTTTGTTTAACATACAACAAACACTGCATAATGTACACACAAGGTAAAGTTAAAATTTTTAAATTCTTAAACGAATTTCGACAGTCTTCTCTATAACCAAGCCCAGAGATAATACCAATACATTTTCTTTGTTGCCCGAACGCCTTATCAGTATGACAAGAATGACCCCAGGAAAGAATAGCATAAGCCAAAAGAGAATGAAAGTTACTGTGATATGCTGTCAGAAGAGTTTCTTTGGAAGTTACCCGTACAAGACTCCTGAACAGGAACAGTTGTTGGGATAGTGTTTTTGAGAGATTAACGTGTTGTTCCCAGGTTAATCCTGCATCTAGGTGTACTCCCAGAAATTTGACCTCCATTGCACATTGAGGTAGAAAGGACTGTACAATTTCATTGTTATTCCTTAGTGTAAAGTTAATACTTTGTGATTTGGAGTTGTTCAAGGATAGGCGATTGGCTCGAAATCATTGAAATAGTTCTCTTTCTGAAGTCTTGTAATCAAGACTGTCAATCTCTGAAGGGTGATAACTTATATAAAACGTTGTCGTCAGCAAACAAAACAGTATTGACTCCCTTGCCCTTACAGTATGCCAGGTCATTTATATAGACGAGGAATAAGATGGGACCTAATACCGACCCTTGAGGTACACCATACCTTAGGGATTGTTTTTTAGAATTACACTGCCCAAAGTGAACATACTGATCACGATCCGATAGATATGAATTAAGTAGTTGAATGGCATCAGCCTGAAAATTGTAGAATGGTAGTTTTTTTAGAAGAATGCTATGTGTAACGCAATCGAATGCCTTTGTGAGGTCTAAAAAGGATGCAAGAGTGTCAAGATACTTTTCAAAGCCCTGTAAAACATTACTAGTGAAGTGATCAATAGCCAAAGTTGTGGTCCTGTTCTTTCGGAATCCAAACTGGTTCAAGGCAAACAATTTGTTTGACTCAAAGTGATCATTAGCCTGATTTTTCAAAATTCGTTCATAAACTTTTAACAAGATTGGTAATAAAGATATGGGGTGATAATTGTTGCAGTCATCAATGGAGCCCTTATTCTTGAAGAGGGGTACCACCTTTGCAGTTTTGAAAACTTTAGGAAATGTACTGCAAGCTATAGATTGATTTATCAATATTGTTAGGGGCTGAACTATTATATCCTTAATTTTTTTAATAATTTTTGTGTTAATTCCGTCAATATCTTTGCTGTTACTATCTTTTATTTCTGAAATGGCCTTGTCGACATCACTTAAAACTAACTGATTGAAATTTAAAGGACGGGATGTTTTTCAGTGGCATAGATTTTAGGTAATCTTTAAAAGGCTGTTGAGAACTTTCAAGTTTATTCAGCAATTCAACAAAAGTGGTTATTAAAATCATGTGCATATAGTTTTGAATTAGAGTCAGAGGTATTATTTTTGTTTTATTATTAATAAGTTTCCACATAGCTTGTTGAGGGTTATAGCATTTTTTTATAAATTCGTCATTAGCTTTAATTTTTGCAAGCCTAATTGATTTTCTGTAATTTTTTCTATATTCAATTATGATACTCGTTGGCATGGTAATAGAATCTCTTTTATATAATGCTATCATAAACTGAAGTCTATTATATATATATATATATATATATATATATATATATATATATATATATATATATATATATATATAAAGTATTAAAATAAAGGAAACAATGATGCTACATTAAACGCTTTATTTTTAGATGGGAACAGAAACAATATATTTTGTCCAAATAAGTTCTAAATATGAAGGAAAAAAAAGTTTTTAAAGAACCGTCTAGGTATACTGCCACGTCGCAGTATTTTCGCACATTTGGACCAAACAAGTAATGTTTTTTTGACCCTCTTATCAATACTCAAAGTATGCTTTTAAATAGACATTTAGTTATTATACAGGGTGTCTGAAAATGACGATGATAAATTTTAAGTTATGATTCCACATAAAGAAAAATATGAAAAAAAGTTCATACGAAAATAGGTCCGCAAATGCTTCCACAGAAAGCTACAGGCCTTAAAAAATGGTGTCATAGAAGTGGTTTATATTTAATTTATTAGGACACAATATAGAAAGGGGCTTTTATGTATATCACGTAACCCATTTTGCAATCAATGACGTGGAACAAGATTTTATGATCATATTTTTTTTCGCCGAGTGTATTTTCGCCATTTTTTGGAACGTTTTTAAATAAAAAAATTCCTCTACGTATAAAGTTGTATAATCGCTCATTTCCGAGACTTAAAAGGATGCCTGTAGTGTGTACTTGCAGTAAACAGGGTATGTAATAAAAATAAGAAGGCTCGTATTTTGAAATGTAAGGTCACATTTCAGTGAAGTTTATCCAGATAAATGGCTAGGACGAAGGGGTCCTGTAGGTTGACTAGCTCGTACTTAAGATTATTTTTTTTAGGGTTACTTAACAACCTTAGTTTACGAAATAATAGTTAAATTATGTTATTTTAGTTGAAGATCTATGAGAAAGTGAGTTCGGGAATGCATTGAAATGAACAGAAATCATTTTCAACGCATACTATTCAAATTTCGGTACCGAGTTCTTTATTGATTCGTTGGTATTAATATTAATTCATTTATTATTCAAAAAAAAAACTTTTCTTGAGCATTAAACTTCGTTTATCACAAAAAAGTTGATTTTACGGAGAATCTTTTTTACGTAAAAATGTCCTGTATTTGAAAAATAACGAAAATACACTCAGTGAAAAAAATTAGGATCATAAATAACCCATCACCACTTTGTTCCCACGCCACAGGTTGCAATATGGACGACTTGATATATTTAAAAATGAACCTTCAATAACACTAACTTATAAATAAAAGCTAATTTCTGTATTCTATGTAGATCCGAATAAATTAATGAAAAACCACTTTTATGGCACCATCTTTAATGACCTATAACTCCCCATGGAAGCATTTGTGGACCAGTGTTCATATAAACTTTTTTTCATAATTTTTATGTAGAAACGTATCTTAAAATGTGTCATCATCATTTCCAGATAATGTATAATGTGATTCCTAATTGTTCTCCTTCGATAAATTAACCAAAATAACAAATTAGGGGAAGAACGGGTAATGGGAGTCAGCGAGTAATGGTGGTCATGCACATATCTACAAAACAAAACATCCGAGAGCCGCGAATATACCCTCCCGCCCCGCTCCATGCCCGTCGCCACTGTTTTGAACGTAACGCGCTAGTAGTGCCATGCATCTCTAAGTGACTGACGTGTTTTGTTGTGTCGAAATAAAATAAAAGGCAAGTATTTCATTTCATAGGGTCCTTACATGATACTTATAAAAGTATTTAGTCTACAATTCAAAATAGTGATGTGTAGTTTAGATTGCAATAATAGTTACATGTTTTTTTTTTTAATTTATTTTTTTTTTCAATAATCTAATTGTAGGTAATGAGAGTCAGGTGATCCCCATTGCCCACAAGTGATTACCATTACCCGCAAAATAATGTGCCTCTAATTTTGATTGAGTAATTAATGATTTTGCGCTGTTTTTTTCTAGATGCCAAAAGTACGGGTCAGAACCACCGAAAAAGCTTCCTGGTCTTCTGAAAGCCTGGAAAAAGCTATACAGCTTATCGTTCAACAAGGTTTTTCTATAAGAAAAGCTTCGAAAACTATGGGTATTCCATTTTCAATTCTACAGAAGAGATATAAACAAAAATCAAATATGGCTCCTCATCTTGGACGATATACTGTCTTTACCCCTAAAGTAGGAGACGAAATAGCAAACAAGGTAAAAAATATGGCTAACATTCTCTATGGATGTACCGCTAATCAGGTAAGAAAAGTGGCGTTCGAATATGCATCTGAATCGCAACTTCAACAAAAATTCAAAATGGTTGGACATGACTTGTTGAATTCATTTATGTCCAGAAACAATATTTCTATTAGAAACCCAGAAGCAACAAGCATAAATAGAGTCACAGCCTTTAATCAAGAGGACGTGCAGTTGTTCTATAAGCATGTAGAAAAACTGATGGAAAATCACAAATTTGTCCCTAAAAACATATGTAATTGTGATGAAACAGGGATTTCAACTGTACAAACTCCGGGGAGAATATTAGCTAGAAAAGGACAGAAAAGAGTGGGATCTATCACAAGTTGGGAGAGAGGAAAAAATATAACCTTGTTGTGTGCAATGAGCCCTGTTGGGAGATTTATCTTTTCCTAGAAAGAGGTTGACTCCACTACTTGAGAAGGATGGCCCGATAGGAGCACTTTATAAATGCGCAGAAAACGGTTGGATCAATGAAAATCTCTTTCTTGAATGGCTTTTGCACTTCAAGCAGCACTCTAAGCCATCTATAGATGAATCCGTTCTTTTGGTACTAGATAACCATGCTAGCCATATTTCATTACCCATCTTTGAATATTGCAAGAGCAACTATATTCATATGCTGTCTATACCACCACATACGTCGCATAGAATGCAGCTCCTGGATGTCTCTTTCTATGGAACACTAAAAACAGCTTACAAGAAAGAATGTGACTTATTTATGAAAAGACATCTCGCTGAAAAGCTAACTCCTTATGACGTAGTATCGTTAATAAGGAAAGCGTTTAATAATCTTGCATCTGGAATCTGGATTTAAAGCAACTGGGATTTTCCCCATAAATCCCGATGGATTTTCCGACGAAGACTTTGTTGCAAGTGAAATTCTTCAATCTGAGTCTATTGCAGTTCAAGATTGTGACGAATCTATTTCAGCTGCTGCTTCTGATGTAATGCAAGATATACGATCAAATCTTAGCACATCGAATCAAGTAGCTCTATCAGTTCCTGGCACATCAAACCAAGTAGATCCTTTACTTCAAGTACCAAATGCTATATCAACTCCACAAACTACAATCTCCAAGATTTCATAAAATTGCCACAGAAAACATCTGTCTATAATACAAGACAACAACACCAATCAAGGAAGCCCTAGTAGAGAAAGAAAATAAGAAATGGAAAGAGAAGGGTCAAGGACAGAAGACTAAGGTACAGAAAGAGGGTACTAGCAGAGCAAAAAGACAAATTCTCCAAGACTCAACTGATTCTTCTGTGTCTGATGTGAATATTAATGATCTGTGCCAGGATGTCTTATATGTGGCGAATTCGAAAGGGACAATGAGATTTGGTACAGATGTACTTCATGTGGACTGTGGGCTCACTCTGACTGCACTGGATTGGACTCGGCCCAAGGATATGTCTATGACTTGTGTTAAATGTTTATAATTTATTTGATTCTGATTACCCGCAGGGTGACTACTATTTCCCTCACGTCGGTGCAATGGGAGTCAAACCTGTTTTTTTTTAACGGTTAATTATTTCCTAAGTTGATTGCCAAAGTTATTAAAATTGATCTCAATCGACAGATGAATAAGTAAATTGTTGTTTTATTTTGAAATAGGCTTTTATTTGATTCTCGCTTAAGCGACTTCCATTACCCTCTTTTACCGTAGGTACGCTGCTGCTGCTTAAATATACAACGCGGTATAAACTCAAATAAAAAAAGAAACCCTAATAAACTAGAAATAAACACAATACTAAAACTAAAATATAAATCAATTTGAAACATCATCACCCAGGTTGGACCCATAATGGGTTAATTGAGTTGAAACAGCACTTCCATTGGCGAACTTACTGCCCACGCACAGTAGCACGAAGTCGTACGTGGTACCATTCACTATAGGTCTAATTCTTAGAGCATTTGAATGAAGAGGAATCTGTAATACAAAAGATAGTATGTAGTTGGGATATTTTTCTAGTTAGAACTTCCGTAATTTTTTTAAAACTAGATGCCATATATCTGGCATTGAAGACTCTATAAAGTCTGATAGTAGGTATTTCTGGAGGTATGTTAATGCCAAGAATACGAAATTTTCTCTTCCTAGTAGTATGTCACATAATAATGTTAGAGCGGAAGACTCAACCGCTATAGCAGAACTCTTTAGAGCTTTTTTCTCCACACTCTACACGCATGAGCATTGTGAGACTCGTACTTTTAATTACATGAAAACTGTGAACCTTAGTTTCCTTCAAGTTGAGCCGGTGGACGTGTTTAATGCAATAGATCACTTGAACAGTAAATTGGGTATCGGACCCGACGGGATACCAGTCATATTTGTTAAGAATTGTCAGGGTGTTTTGTTTACACTGTTGGCTCAGATTTTTAACATTTCTTTATCGACGGGTGTTTTCCCAAAAGTATTGAAAACTACTTACATTACGCCAATCCATAAGAATGGAGACAGAGCTAACGTCGAAAATTATCGTGGAATTTCGAAATTCTCACTATTTAGTAAGATTTTTGAGGGTATTGTTTACCAAAAGATGTGTCCTCTTTTTAGGCATGTGTTGGCAACTTCACAGCATGGCTTTTTGGCAGGTCGATCGACTACTACTAATCTGCTTGTCTATGAGCAGTACTTGGTGGAGGCTTTGGAGGGGAGGTGTTAGGTGGATGCTATTTACACTGACTTGTCCAAGGCTTTCAACAAGGTTAACCATCAACTTCTTATTTACAAGCTGGAAGGCTTGGGCATCCATGGATCATTTCTACAATGGATAAATAGTTACCTGTCTGGTGGAGTACAGCGAGTAAAAATTAATAACTGTGAATCATCTGACATATGTGTTACCTCTGGCGTTCCTGAGGGTGCTCACCTCGCTCCACTCCTTTTTAACTGTTTTATTAACGATATTGAGGACATCATAACTTTCAGTAGATGTCTTCTTTATGCAGATGATTTAAAGATATTTCGGGTTGTCAGGAGTAGCAACGATTGCGAGGGCATTCAACAGGATCTAGCTCGGTTCTCTGAATGGTGTAAGTTAAATTTTATGCACCTTAATGTTAATAAATCCTCCATTTTTATCGTAAAAGGGATTGGATAACTTTTGATTACTTTCTTGATAATAACATGATTAATCGCGTTGAATGTGTGAAGGATCTGGGTGTTACATTTGATCGGGCCCTTTGCTTCGACACACATATTGATAATATTGTGAACAGGGGTTTGAAGTTGCTCG
Source organism: Diaprepes abbreviatus (assembly GCA_034092305.1). Classification (NCBI taxonomy): domain Eukaryota; kingdom Metazoa; phylum Arthropoda; class Insecta; order Coleoptera; family Curculionidae; genus Diaprepes; species Diaprepes abbreviatus. Next base: position 1,039,403 of record JASJET010000040.1, read on the forward strand.
GGTTTGTGAAGAGAATGCTTACAGATTTTAATAGTGTAGACTGTTTTAAAGTGATATACTGCTCTGTAGTTGGATCAATCTTAGAAGATGCGTCTCAAGTTTGGTCACCTCATTATTTTACATACAAAGAAAAAGTGGAAAGAGTACAAAGAAAGTTTTTAAGTTTCATTGCCTTTAAACAGGGAATGCAGCAGGAGCGGTCTGTATATGATGATACTGCCGATGCTTTGAGGTTGTTACCATTGTGTGTGAGACGCATATATCTTGACCTCGTTCTACTTTATAAGATTGTTAACTCTTGTATTGATTCTCCTGAACTACTCAATAATATTGGATTATCGGTTCCTCAAAGAGCATTTAGAGCGCACAATTTATTTGATGTGATATATCACCGAACGAATTATGGCATTAACAGTCCTATTTCTCGAATGTGTAGGGAAATGAATTCAGTTCCTACCGAGATTGATATTTTTCGTTTGCCAATTAATGTCTTTAAATTAAAAATTTTACAATTCTTGAAAAACTAGTTAATGTTGTCAATTGTCAATACTTGTCTTTTGAAGCACTTTAATGCATGTTTAGATTTGTAAGATTTTTAATTCTGACTGTTTTAAATAGTGTTTGTATTTTTTATTTTTGAAATGGATTGTATTTATTTGATCCGTTAATATACTATTATGACTTACAAGCCAAACGGCTTCGCACTCCCTCCAGGGATTATTCACTCATACCAGGTATGCAAAGACACCAAAAGTATGAAGCTCTGTGGGGACCCTTTCCATGTTATCGGGTCCTAGGTGGCGTGGTCTTCTGCACTTCCTACAAACTTTCGGACGGTTCGCGCGGTTGCAAGGAGAACCGCTTTCTGAATCGGTTTATACAGATGTTCACTAAGGCCCAGTCCCTTGATGTTCGGCAGGAGGTTCTTTGGTATCACTCCAGTTGTTGACAGTATTATAGGAATCGTGTGGACGCTGTTCATTGCCCACTGTCTGCGGATTTGCACCTCCAGATCTCTGTATTTGGCGATCTTCTCGTTTTATTTTGACCTTAGGTTGTTGTTGTTCGGCACAGCGATGTCGATTAGTGTAGTTCGCCTGGAAATTTTATCTGTTAGTATAATGTCTGGCCTGTTATGAGCAACTGTTTGATCTGTTAGGACCGTTCGATCCCAGTATAACTTGAACTCGTTGTTTTCAAGAATAGGCTCTGGATTATATTTGTAGTAAGGCACCTTCCCTACCTGCAATAGTTTTAACTTATCTGCTAACTCTTGGTGTAGTATCTTAGCGGCTGAATCGTGTCTTTCCTTATACTCGGTTGCGGCAAACGCTTGGCATCCTCCAGTTACGTGCTGGATCGTCTCTGATGTTCGACAGCCATATCTACATTGGTCATTTTCTATTGAGGGATCTTTGATAATGAATTTCCGATAGTTCTTCGTCGGAATAACCTGGTCTGGTCTATTATTATTATTATTATTATGAGAAGAATTGAAGAAAGATGCTGAAAGTGATAGGCATGATTCAATATAAGTGAGATAATATATACAGGATGCCCATAAATTACTCAGACCCGGTCTTGACATGCATTTTAAACGTTTGTTTGAAGGTTGTAGACATGTTGAAGATTGACTAAAATGTGGTTGTCGGACTTGTATTGTTTTTATTTTTATTTATTTTTACGACGTTTCGATTAGGTTGTATTTCTAATCGTTATCAAGTACAAACTGAATGTTTTGTCTTAAGACTACGAGCTTATATAGGGACTGTGTCCACTGAAGTGCAAAGTTTCGCTTCACTGTACACACCTCAATGATTTGATGTTACAAAGTAGTGGTTGCCAAAGATTAGGTATCTCAACACTAAGTTTACTGAAAATTCCATTATTATTTTTAATGTAAGCTGCTTCTATAAATTTTCTTTTTTTCATGTTGGGTTCCATATATATTGCCGCAGCCTCAGACCATTGTATATGGTGTTGTTTATCCCAGGCGTGTTCTGCAATACATGATCTCGACGTTTCCCCTTTTTGTGTATGAGTTTTATGTTCCTTAATTCTAACTTCTAGTGGTCGTTTGGTTTCTCCAATATACATTTCATCACACTCACATGGAACTTTGTAAACACATTCTTTCTTATCGGTACTTTTTGGTTTTGTTTTTGTTAAATGAGCTCTAACTGTATTTCCTGATTTAAAGGCTGTTTTTATATTATAACTACTGGCAATTCATCTTATTTTCTCCGAAGTTCCCTTAATGTACGGAATTGTGAAGAAGGAATGTGTTTCTTGCTGTCCAGTGATCGTTGTTCTAAAGTTATTTATAACATCGTCAATTAGTTTCAAAGAATAACCATTCTATTGTAAATCGGATTTAATATTTGCTACCTCTTTTTCCAATAAATCGGCAGTATTGCATATAGATATAGCGTGATTATAGAGGTTGCGTATAATAGAATGATTGGAACTAGTATGAAGATATTGTCCAGTATGTGTTGGCTTTCTGTATACTGAAGTTTAATAGTTTCGTTTGAGCGATTCACCATGACATCTAGGAAAGGCAATTGATCATATACCTCTTTTTCCATGGTAAACTTAATTGTATGTCGAATGTTATTTAGATGTTTCAAGAAATAATTAAGTTGTTGATCATTGCCCTTCCATACGATGAAGGTATCATCGACATATCTCAACCAGACTTTCGGTTTTACTGTTGCCGTTTCTATGGCATGAGTTTCAAACCATTCCATATATATATATATATATATATATATATATATATATATACCCAGATAGCACAAAACTTCCAATGGATATCCAAAATGGGTCCATATAATGTCCTGTATGTCCATGGACCCTTTATGGATATCCATTGCATGTGATGACATGTACCCTATATGGACGTTCATATCTCGATGTCCAAGGTAAGTCCATCAGACGTACATTAATTTATTTTTAAAAAAATTTCTGAAATGAATAAAATTGTATCCCATACGCACACAAAGCTCATTTTTATTTTTTTTTATCAGATTGACTGAAAATTTGCTACACTACTTGGCTTTTAAACCTATATTATAAGGTTAATTATACAAAGGAAAATAACCGCTGAACTGTAGAATATCGACTATAATGATTATATTGCAACTTTAGCTAAAACTAACTACTAAAGATTTCAATAAAATTTTGGTTCAACATAGAAATATACATTTTCGCTCAATAATTTAAATTTCGGATTGTCGGTAAAATCGGATACTGTAATATCGGCCTGTGGAATTGTCATTTCTTAGCCTGCCTGCCCGCCATTTTTGTGTTGACGTCGGGATAAAAAAAGCGCTTTTGTGTTTTAATCTAGCTAAAATGTACCTTTTATTTGAAGAAGATTCCACGGTTAAAGGTAAGTATAGTTATTTTTAATTTAATTTTTTTAATTATGCCAAAAATTACCAAACGAACCTACATACACGACCGACGAGAAGCTGGTAATTTATCATCAATTCCTCTTAAAATGCCACAAATTTGTGGTGAAGTATAATAAAATTCTAAATTTTAGAGAAAATTCTTCCTGACAAAGTCATTATTGAGTAAACAGTCTAATAAGATTGCTGGCATTATTAAATGTTATCAAAATTTATAATAGAAAAAAGTTAGAGCAATTTTTAATAATTATATTTATTTTTTGTGACTATTTTGGATTAAACACTATTACAAGCTTACACTGATGTGTTTTTAATGCAGTATAATTAGTAAAAAATATATAATAAAGGTTTGACCGTTCGACTCTAAGTCTTGACTTATATTAAATTTATTTTAATTATTTTTTAGATGAACTTTCCAAAGATTGGTCCAAAAAATTTCCTATATGAAAGCCAATTTATACCAAATTAGAGAAGATATTTAGGCAATCTTAACCAGGTAAAAACAAGAAGAATCTACAAACAATTTTCTGCAGGAGTTTAACTTGTCTTTTACAGAAGAATATAATCAGCTGCTTCAAAGTCACATACCTTCAGGACAATTTAAACTTTAAAGATGCAGTAAGTTTATTACATTTCTTCTAAAATAAAAGCTGAAACTTTATTAAAAAAAAAAAAAAAAACAAGTTTTATGTAAGAAGTGCCTATTTGGCTGATTTTAAAAATAGCATAAGAACTTACGTGTGAGGAATTTAAATAAGGTATTTTTCCATACATGAGGCAACAATGCTAAAATCAGTTTTATTTTACAGGATTGTTTTATATATTTTTTTTTACTTTGATTCTTTAAGTCAAAAACATTCTTAGCTTAGCAAATGTGAAATTAAAATTCAATTGTCTCAATAATGTAACATAATTTTAGGTTTTACGTTGGCGAAAATTGGAGGAAACGATACATATGAACTCAATAAAAGATATTTTATCGCAGTAATGACAGCCTTTCCAAAAATTACATATATATATATATATATATATATATATATATATATATATATATATATATATATATATATATATATATATATATATATATATATATATGATGGAACGGTAACAAAAATATCCTTTAAAGAACTTAAGTTATGATCACTATCTGTAGGTAAGTTACCACTTAAATATAAAAATTGAAATGAAAAATATGCAGTTGGAATTTTTAAACTATATGAAACTTATAAAAAGTGCATCAGTCAACGTTATACCTTATTAATTTTCAGCTGTGGCAAAACAATAAGGGGCTGACAAAAAAACAACCGAAGATGCAATTAGAAAATGGCTGTGGAAAGAGAACGAGGGAAATAAATTTAGAAAAAAATAATCATAATCACAATAAAAACGTGTTTATTTAACTAATTGGTAAATTTTTTATTAGCCAATCGAAATTGTAAATATTACTATGGAAACGGATACCCTATTCATAATGATCCTTATACAGCTTGAACAATTTAAATCAATTGAAGCTATATTTTGTAGCACGTGCAATTCGACTAGTAATAAAATTATAATTGTTGTTCTTAATATAGTGTAGTATGAAAAATTCGACAATTGTAAATAATAAGTGCAATATGTGGCTTCTGTTCTTGTTACCTGGTTCCCTAGTGTAATTTATATCTGTTTGGTTTATGGGATTAATAGCTTGCCATATATGGTTACTTTTTATTGACATTTCGATGATATGAGTGGTCTGTATTTTCAGAAGTGCAGATTAATTGGGATACTGTAAGCCCTCGGACCCAAAACAAATTCTGAAAATATCTACCACTTGTGTTAGTGGAACGTCAAGAAGAGGGAAAAATAAATTATGACCTATTAACCTGAAACCACAATACCATACTTGGACATTATATGGACATCCAAAATTAGTCCTATTAATATCCAAAAATGATCCATACCTTGACAATATTTGGAGTCCAAATGGACATCCATGAGTGGGACATTCATATAGTCCAGTGTATATCCACTGAATGTCGGGTGAACAAATTCTGGACATCCCTTGAATATCCAGTATGTCCAGCTTTGGACAAACAGTGGATATCCAATGGACTAAATTGTGCTATTTGGGTATCGGCGACCACTGGAGAGAGTGAAGAACCCATCACGAGCCCGTCGTCCTGAACGTAGAACCTGTCCTTTACTTGAAAGAAAGCACTACGCAGGCAACACTCCCAACAGATCCATCACCCCGACCAGTGGTAACATGGTTCGATCTGATAAAGTAGTATAATTTGAAAGTCTAGTTTTGATTATGTCTAGTGGTTCCCCTAATAGTACATTAGTATACAGACTTTCCACATCAAAGCTTATTAGTCTGTCGTCTGGCTCTAGATTGATGTTACTAATAATGTTCACGAAATGTGTGGAATTTTTGAACTAATTGACGATGTTATAAATAACTTTAGAACAACGAACACTGGACAGCAAGAAACACATTCCTTCTTCACAATTCCGTACATTAAGGGAACTTCGGAGAAAATAAGACGAATTGCCAGTAGTTGTAATATAAAAACAGCCTTTAAATCAGGAAATACACTTAGAGCTCATTTAACAAAAACAAAACCAAGAAATACCGATAAGAAAGAATATGTTTACAAAGTTCCATGTGAGTGTGGTGAAATCTATATTGGAGAAACCAAACGACCACTAGAAGTTAAAATTAAGGAACATAAAACTCATACACAAAAGGGGGAAACGTCGAGATCAGGTATTCCAGAACACGCCTGGGATAAACAATACCATATAAAATGGTCTGAGGCTGCGGCAATATATATGGAACCCAACATGAAAAAACGAAAATTTATAGAAGCAGCAGGCATTAAAAACAATAATGGAATTTTCAGTAAACCGAGTGTTGAGATACCTAATCTTTGGCAACCACTACTTTGTAACATCAAATCATTGAGGTGTGTGCAAACTGAAGCGAAACTTTGAGCTTCAATGGACACAGTCCCTATATAAGCTCGTAGTCTTAAGACTTAAAAATAAATAAAAATAAAGACAATGCAAGTCCGACAACCACATTTTATTCAATGTATTTTAAAGTTTTAGTATGTTTACGCCAATGGCGTCTGGTGCATTAAGAAAGGAGGGGTTGCAATTCCAATGATACTATAAAACCTGTCATGGGGACCGTTGGATGAAAAAATAAAAATCTTTTAAAATCGAGTTAGTATTAAACAAAGCAGTGTATTTTAAATAACTGAACGCAAGGGCGGTAGTAAATTTTACAAATATGGCAGTCAAAACAAAATGCACGTATAACTTACTGTGTGAATTATTTATAAAGAAAATCCATACGCCGATTTTTAGCATTAGCAAACTTATTAGTAATCCGCATTACTCAAGGTTCTTAAGCTCATCGTATAATTTAGTTGGACTCTTCCTTATATGTGATTGTGGCGTTCTTATATCGGCAGACGTTACGCAGTCGGAAAAAGTCTTGGTACGACGAAGTAGAAGTTGCCGGCTTGGTCGAGAATATCCTAGTATCGCCAGCGACGTAGCGACTCGTCGCGTTACGGATTGTCATCGAGGAAGAATGATTTTATGTTGGTTAAATTAAGCGCTGCATAAAATTTTACTAATTATCGTTTAATTATTCAGACTAAAACATTAATTAACGAATAGAGAATAAAAACAATTTGAATATTCTGACACCATTAAAAATGGAAGAGAGCGATAGTGGCGATATCTATTAACTCGCAACTCAAGTTTATATTCTAACTGTAAATAAACAGCTTACTAAAATTCTGAAAGTAACACCTAGATGTCGCAGTAAGTATGACTGGATTATCATAATGTAAAACCACGGATTTCGTAAAATAAAATGAATGGTAGATTGTAATGGAGCTGTCAAACGAAAAATGTCCGGTGTATGATCGGCGCCATATTGGGGAAAGTGACGTTTTGGCACGTTAAATTAACCGTTAAAAGTAAAAAAAAATAGTGTCATTGTTGTTGTTATTCTTGTGAAGTTTTTGATTGTCATTAAAACTTTCTTTTTTCTCTGGATTAAATTTATTTTATATAACTTAACAACTGAATATGCACCAAGCCATCAGTCAAATATTTCGGTGTAAATATAGACCAGAAAATTATCTTAAATTGGCACTTTAGAACTATTAAACAAAAATGTATACAAAGGGCCAAATACCTTAGTAGTCTAACATACAAAGAAAAAGGCATATCAAGAAAAACAACAACTCATATATTCAAAGCAATATACGGACTTTAATTGGAATACGTGCCCCTTACACACAGTAACTGCAGGAAGCCAGCACTGATAAACCTTGAAACGGTGGAAACCACAGCTCTATGTAGTATGACCAAAATCCATCATCCTAGCAATCCACTACATAAAGCATACAATTAATTATTGTATGAATTCACTAAACATCCAGCCGCTACTGCCAGACTTCCTGTCCTGACAATAAGTTTGAAAGAAAACCTGAAACTTGACCGGTGATAGAGGAACTGTGTACGACCAGGGATCGAAATAACAGGTCAGCCAGAATACTTCCATTAATGATACTGACATATCTCACATTCGATCTTTAATATACCTGTTTTATTATTTTGTAAAGATTTGTAGGGGCTTGAAGATCAAATGTACTATAAATAAGATTTTTATTCTGAAGGACCTCATTCGTTAGCCGGTAGGATTCAAATTTATATGTCCTAATAAATTATAATCATAATACTTATTTAATTGTTGTTTCTGACCGAAGGTATTACGTACCTCCTACCAAAGGACCAACACGACACACATGACCCAGCTAAGTATAGGCCAATCACCTGCCTTCCCACACTGTATAAGGTGATCACCTCCTGCTTGACCCAACGCATCTAAGCACATTGTGAGCACAATAACATCATTGCAACTCAACAGAAAGGATGCATGAGGGGAGCAATGGGATGCTAGGAACAATTGATTGTTGACTCTGTCATATGTAACCAAGCTTGTACCAACCGAAGAAACCTCTTTGCTGTCTACGTGGATTATAAGAAGGCCTTCGACTCAGTGCAACATGAATAGCTCAAAACTATATTGAGACTATACAGGGTCGATAATAATTTTGTTTAGTTTTTAGAACGCATCATGTCAACCTGGAGAACTAGGATCCAATTCCAAGTGCCATCCAGCGACACCATCGAAACTAACACCATTCCGATACGAAGAGGAATATTTCAAGGCGATTCACTTAGCCCATTGTGGTTCTGCCTTGCAATGAACCCACTATCACACCGTTTGAACTCCACCAGATACGGCTTTAGTATTAGAAATAACAACGAAGAGGTAGTTAGAGGGAATCATCTCCTATACATGGATGATCTTAAACTGATGGCTACTACCAGAAACCAGCTGGAACAAATGCTTAAAATTGTAGAGGAGTTCTCCGGGGATATCGGAATGCAATTTGGACTTGACAAGTGCCGTCTTTTGAACATCGTTAAAGAGAAGATACAACCGGGGGCTTTTGAAATGCAGAACGGTGAAACTATAGCTGCAATGGAAGCAGACCAAACATATAAATATCTAGGTATGAAACAGGCTAAAATAATTGACCTTGGTACTATGAAAGCCGAATTGACAACTGAATTTGTCAGAAGGGTAAGGCGGGTATTACGAACTAACTTAAACAGTAGACATTTGTTTAAGGCTCTCAACACGTATGCTTGCTCTGCGCTAAGCTACTCTTTTGGAATTGTAAAATGGAGCAGGACGGACATCCAAAACCTGCAAAGAAAAATAAGGACACTCCCAACAAAAGCACAAAAATATCATCCTCGGAGTGCTATTGAACGTACAATGCTTCCAAGACACCAAGGAGGAAGAGGATTGGTGGATATTGGTAAGCAGCTCGACCAACAAATAATAAACTTACGTTCATATTTCCACAGGTTAGCGGACTCTTCCATACTACATCGAGCAATATGCGAGGCAGACGGTTCAACGCCGCTACAGTTGAGGGAACAAGATATTACTTCTCACCACCAAACAGACCAAGAGAAGTTACAAACCTGGCTACAGAAGCCACTGCATGGACGGCATCCAAATGAGGTCAATCAGGGCAATGTCGACAACTCAGCGTCGAACTACTGGTTGACTTCAGGACAGATGTTTCCGGAAACGGAGGGCTTCTTGTTAGCTATCCAAGACCAGGTTATTCCCGACGAAGAACTATCGGAAGTTCATCATTAGAGATCCCTCAATAGAAAATGACCAATGTAGATATGGCTGTCGAACATCGGAGACAATTCAGCACATAACTGGAGGATGTCAAGCGTTTGCCGCAATCGAGTATAAGGAAAGACATAAATCAGCCGCTAAGATACTCCACCAAGAGTTAGCAGAAAAGGTAAACTTATTACAGGTAGGAAAAGTGCCTTATTACAAGTACAATCTGGAGCCTATTCTTGAGAATAACTAGTTCAAGTTATATTGGGACCGAACGGTTCTGAGGGATCAGACAGTAGTTCATAATAGACCAGAAATTATACTAATAGATAAAATTTCTAGGCGAACTACACTAATCGACATTGCTGTACCTAACAACAACAACAACCTAAGGCCAAAATACAACGAGAAGATCGCCAAATACAGAGATCTGGAGGTTCAAATCCGAAGACAATGGGCAATGAACAGCGTCCAAACGATTCCCATAATACTGTTAACAACTGGAGTGATACCAAAGAACCTCCTGCAGAACATCAAGGGACTGGGCCTTAGTGAACACCTGTATAAACCTATGCAGAAAGCAGTTCTCTTTGCAACCGCAAGAACCATCCGAAAGTTTGTAGGAAATACAGCAGACAACGTCACCTAGGACCCGATAACATGGAAAGGGTTCCCACAGAGCTTCATACTTTTGGTGTCTTTATATGTCTGGTATGAGTGAATAATCCCTAGAGGGAGTGCGAAGCCGTTTGGCTTGTAAATCATAATAATTTATTTAATTGTAGTGTAGTATAGTGTTTAACCCAGCGTAAGGAAGTAAAATGTTGCATTTAACATTATTTGAATATAAAATTTAATGTTACTTATTTAAATAAAAGTTTCAAATACCTTACAAATTATTATTTCTCAATTTTTTTAGAAGTTGTGTTGATGAAAATAATTGTTAGACTTAACTGTTTAAAAGTAAGACACTTGGCTGTTATGGACATACGGACACAAGTGTTTATGTTAAATCCATAATCAGAACCAGTCGTAGGAAAACATTTTTAAATAGTCCGCTCATACTATTGAGATATGAACAGAATTTAGTGTGATAATTTTGTATGTTTACAATCTCAAATTTACATGAAATTTACGAGACATGCAACTTTCCAAGAATATTTAAATGAAAATTAGAAAATACTGAAAATAACGGGGTACCACCTAATTAACATTTCAACTGTTTTCTTTTTCCAAAAAACAAAACGTTTCGAAGAAATGGTTCGTCAATAAATTGCTTTTTTTAATGGCCGACCAATAGAATCGCAAACATCCAAAGATTATAATCAATTGAGACGAATTGGAACGGTAAGGTGAGTTTAAAACGTAATACTATCATTTTATCTCTTTTTACTATCCATTTCGTTCAACTACTTATGTCGATACAGATTCGGAAAGCTATGCGAATTGCTTTTACCCTTATCAGTTAGAGTGAGTCCACACGATACCAAAAATTTCGGCGTAGGCGTATTACGCCCATTTATGTTAAAAATATCTCGTCCACACGGGACACTTTTATCGTGCAGTCGTAATGTTTTTTTTTGTGGTAACCTAACTTTTTTCTGATTTTTTGATAATATTTATTTATGTATAAATTAAAATGAAAGAAAATAAAAAAAATAATTGCAGCAATGTTGTTATGTAGAAAAAGAAAACTAAAGAAAAAATTACAAAAGATAAGGATATTAATATATTCTTTATTAAAAAAACGGAAAAGTCGTCGCTACTAGGTCCGATCTGTTTTTGAGAAAAACATTGGAGAAAGGCTTGGACATACTAATGATTTAATTCAACAAATGCGAGAAAGTGATCCTGATTTTTTAAAAATATTTTCCTGTTACTCTTGGTGAGTTTGAAAACCTGTTGTTGGGCCAATAAATAGGAAACACGCTATGGAAATGTGTACAGCTATACCCGTATTACAAGGTTTGAAAAAACATTGTGATATTTAGCTGATGAAATCAGCATGTGAAAACAACAGTGCGAATTCCGAGTCGGTAAACAGTGTTTTTGAAATTAGTCAAGTTACTTGTGCGATAATATGAGACTCTTTAAAGCAAGTTTTATTTCCGAAGTTTGCCACTTCTACCTGGTAAAGAATTGCCAAAGAATTCAAAGACGAGAGTTTTAATATAAAGTGTCATTTTAACAATCGTTTTAATAATTACAATTGTTTGTAGTTTTTAGAAGAATATATTATGTATAACACTAACTGGATTTCTGTTATTAAATTTCCATTAATGTTAATTTTTACTTTTTAATTGTTTATAATAGGTTTATATAAAATTTGCTAAGGGTAGGGTTACCAGACGACAGGAATTTTCCTGACATGTCTGAAATTTTAGCCCCTTGTTAGGAAGAAAGAGGAAAAAACTGCAATTGGCAGTATTTTTTTGAAATTAAAAGAGGAAAATATAAGTATTGAAAAAATATTTATTAATCATTCTAGTGAGAAATAAATAAATTGATTAAATGTTAACAAAATGAGTGAATTGTTAATTTAGTATATTAATAAATTTGGTTTCATACTTTTTATTGCTTGATGTTTCTTTTGGCAATTGCAGGACTTTTATAACCATTTCATGACATTCTTCACATGATATGTTCTTTAAGTTAAATTGTGTCTAGAGTAGAACCTTAACACAAGACATTGTTGTAAACCAACTATTACTACAAATTATTAAATTACTATATATATTTTTAAGTTACTCTTATGGATTATAATAGATAATTATAGTCTAATATTTAATACTCCCTTAAGAAACAGTTATATCTTAAGTAAATTTATGTTCTAATAGGCTCAAACAAAAGCATGCCTTAATCTCCGAAACTCTAAAACTTTACTTTTTACAGAGACCATTAGTTTTGTTCATATTGTCATCGTCCCATAAATACACACTTTTTCGTTTCAGTAATCATGTAAATAAATAGTTATAAGTTATATTTGTTAGTACGCCTGTCACTGTAAAATATATAATTTAGATACAGGATAGAATGTAACTAGGACATGAACATTGAGACGAGAGGAACTAAAATCAAAAAACTACAATAGTAAGTAAGAACAAAAACTGTTGTTACCTCATGATTTAGTGAACATTATAATAAAATATTAAAAAAGTAATATTAGAAGATTTATTTGAATTCATCGAAACCAGTGATAAACTAAAAGCAGAACTAGCAAAGTTATAACATTGGTGGCAACGAAAGGCAAAACTTATAACAATATAGACAGTCTATGTCTCTTCTTAGTCCACTACGCTCCCATTAATGAGAAGACTCACTCGATATTGGCATTTGATGCTTTGATTGCAAAAATTTTGAAAATCTCACTGCCTTAACATACAACATTCAGATAAAATGTCCGGATATTTACAGAAACATTAGGGATATTGTGAGGAAATCTCATTATTTGATCTGGTAACCATAGCTAAGGGCATATCTGTGGATTAGCGTCTCGATATCACAGATTGTCGTTGAATAGAAATTGTATTATATAATGGCCTTTATTTCATAAGCTTTAATTTATATAACGAACACCTGTATTATTGCAATTGTTATAAAATTAATAAAAAAATGAACAAAAATCGTTTTTTTTTTTTTTTTTTTTTTTTTTTGAGGACCAAGCAGTAATGATCTTCGGTAACAAGCATTTTTAATAAATTAAAACAATTTAACATAATTCATAAATAGCCATTATTTCAAAATTCGCTAAATAAAATATATAAATAAAACAACAAAGTTTAAAAAAAACATAGGTTATGTTTTCATACAAAATATTGAAAATAAACAGTTTCCACCATTTTTAAAGCAGTCCGCTGAAAAGTTCAACATCATTTGGCGTAATGACCTTGGAAAAGGCGGATTTAGGCGGGAAATCTTCGGTCTTTGTCTTTTTTTAAATCTAACAAATCACAATGCTTAAAATTTGACATATGTCTTATTACGCTACGCTGCCGCCGAAATTTTTCTTATCGTGTGGACTCACTCTCACGGTAACTATATCAGCTTTAACAGTTAAATAATGCCATAAATATGGCTGTAATGTATAAATGGTCGTAAAAAAGCCGAGTTAATTTTGTTCAAAAATATCATTTCAGGTTGTTTCTAAAGCGGTGATAACTTACCTTATCATCTGCAGGATGCAAACATGTCCATGTGGTATGGGGAAATTCGAGATCAAGAAAAGTGTGAACAATTTCTTGAATAGCGGCTAGTTCATTGTAAAATCCAGGCTAAAGCATAAAAAAAAAGTTAGGAATATTTAACATTTCGCCTATCATGGTAGGCATTATCAAAAATTTCTTTTTATTTTGGTTTTTTTTTTAAAATAGGCATTGTTAAAAACCTACAAAAAGAGAATAGCGCCATTTAATTTTCTTTTAAATACATTATTAAAACTAATTAACATTACAAATGACGACACTGTATTTCGAATGTGTATGCATAAATACAACCACACTTCATATAAAATTTTTATAAATATAAATGTGGCACCACGAGAATTTATGTTGGACATCTTACTGCTATTGTCCGAGTTTTTAAAAAATATATCTGAGAGTGCAGGGGCGGATCCAGCCTCTCTCTTTGGGGGGGGCGGGGGCGGTAATATCACAAAGTACAGTATGGCAAGAAAAACAAGTTGTCAACGGGGGGGGGGGGGGGAGTGCAAACAGCATACTCATTCCTAATATAAAAGGCAGAATGGGTTCTATTTTCCTGAACTCAAAGCTTTTGGGAGGGGGTGGGCGACTGCAAACATACAGACTCCTATTCAAGAACTAGAGAGAGTAATAAAACTGTTACCGAAACTTCTAACGTACCTGCTCCAGTGCCGCAGGTAACTGAGAACTGCCGTAAATCTAATTATATTTCATTATACTTAAATATATTTTATAAATTTACTGCAACATAGAATTTCTGATAGTTTAATTTAATTTCTGTCAGTGAGCAAAGTACAATTTACAGTTTTTTCTTAGTGATTTATCTTGTTTGCGCTTGTTTTTATATATTATTTGAGATTAGTGAGATATCCAAAAGATATGGCTTTCACTTCTATATTTTTTCCAAAATCGTTAAACCAGGCCATTTTTTCCTCAACGAAAAACTTATTACGATGAATGTTTATGATGCGTTAAGGTATCAATATCTAGATAATAATGTTAAAAGCTCTATTGAGATATGTTCCAACATGACAGGAGTTGGAAAATCTACTATGTACCGAATACTGAAGGAGGAAAAACGACTGGAATTGTTAGTACTCCCAAGCCACATTCGATCACAGGCAAACGAAAAACCTCGTTGGAAGAAGAAATGAAAACTGGAATTAAAGGGGTTGTATATACATTTTATTATGAGAAGCAGATCCCAACCATCTACAAAATTCTAACTAAAATCACTGAAGATCGCGATTTAACTGAAATTAAAAGAACTGATCTCTGGAAATTGCTCAGAGAACTTAATTTTTGCTGGGAAAAACGAGATAGAAAATCTGTTCTTATAAATCGGCCGGAAACTGTCCGTTGGAGACGTAAATATCTCTCTCAAGTAAAAGGTAGAGTTACTAGAAATAACACAATTAATAAAATTAGTAATTTAACTAAACTTTTGAAAGATTTTTTTGAATAAAGTTACTGCGGAAAATTGGGAAAAATCTATATAATAAAAAAATAAAACAAAATGTGAGAACTCGATCTCATAATCGGTGAGATAGAGAAACCAATTATAATTAATTTTAGCGAAGATAGTTTCACTGACTTTGATTAGGAATTAGATACGTAATGTTTACAAGTGTAAACACAATTTATTATTTAAATTTTTGTTTTTATTGTATTTTATTGTTTAATGTTGTTTATATGTTTTTTTATTTTTTTATATATTTTTATTTTAGTGTGTCCCACTCTTTAATTTTATATATATTTAATTCTAATTAGCCGTAAGTTTTTTATTATTTTATTATTGTGTTTGTGTCTTTTTCTTAAGTGTGTAGAATTAACATGTTTATCTTATTTTTTGGGGCTATCGTATTTCCTTATATAAAAGTAAATTAAATTAAGATATCAGTACAATAGAAATAAAAATAAGTAGGTCCAATTTTAATTACAACATAAAAAAAGTAATTACATTTGAATCCCTTTTTAGTGTTTAATTGTAATTCTGCAGATGGTTTAAGAAATAAATAAACTGAAACGTCAAATGTCCTAAAAATGTTTTTAATTAATAATAAAATGATCGATAGCCCCAAAAATATTTTATTAGTATATGGACGAATTTATTTTTTTATATATGTTTAACTTTTTGTATTTTTGACAATGGATATTTTGTAAGTATTTAAATTATAACTTAGAATTTTTTGAGAGAATAATCCTACGTTTTAGTCTATTATTATGGACCGGTATTTTTGATTATAAAATTTCCAACCCATTCCTATGAAAAATATATGTGTCTAACAAATTTTGCTAAAAACACTGGACTAAAGAACACAGGTAGTTTGCGAAGAGAAAAAGGGTAAAAAATGATTTATTACTCTCTCTAGTTCTTGAATAAACTATAATATAAGAGGAAAAATCGGGTCCATTTTCCTAAATTCAAAGCTCTTGGGGGGGGGGGGGGGGGGCGATCGCCCCCCCCTTGGATCTGCGCCTGTTTGAGAGGCTTGTAACAATGTGTAGCGGACGTGGATTAATCCTAGGTTGTTATACAGAGATAAATATTAGGTTTTGACCGTTGTTTCAAATATGTTTGATGATTTAAATTGTTGTAACGGGTCTAGTCGATTAAGAGGGTCCAAACTGCCCCCTCGATAATAAAAAAATAAAAAAACACGGTTGTTTTCCATCAAAAAGTACCCACACAAAAAAATTTTTAGCCACTTTTATCAATACTTAACCTCAAAAAAAAAACGTCTTTTTTCGTTTTTTGACGATATCTTCGGTTCTAATCATCGTAGAATTTTTTTTTTTCATTTTGTAGGTTTCTTTATTGCCTTCAACGAGATTATTTTTACAAAAATTTTTGGCGCGAAATTCAAATTTTTATGGGTGTTCGAAAATTTTTAAATTCGATAAAATAAAAACTAGGGCAATGGCAGGGCTGAAAAAAATATATGTTATTTTTTAGACGCCAAACTATTTCCATGAAATTTTTCAGATTTTTAAAAGTGGTGATATATATATATATATATATATATATATATATATATATATAAAGGGTGTTTTTTATAGAGGTATAAAAGTATAAGTTGTCAACACTTTTTTAGCTGGCGGTCATTTTGTCAGCTGTCAAGTGATTTATGTTTACTTTGGTTTGGCATTTCAACATGAATAGACTGACGCCTGAACAACGCTTCCAAATTGTGCAAATTTATTTTGAAAATCATGGTTCTGTGCGAAATACGTATCACGCACTACGTCCACTTTACGGTCAACATAATCGTCCATCAGAGCAATTAATTCGATTAATTATGGAACGTTTTCGCACCACGTTTACTCTAAAAGATAATACGCATCCACAGAGACGTCGTACAGTGCGTACAGAAGAAGTCATTACTGCTGTAGAGCGTAGCGTAGAGGAAGACCCGAATCAGTCTATCCGCCATCGTGCACAGGAATTGGATGTGTCCATTCACTTTATGGAAGATTTTGCGAAAAGATCTTGGTTTCCGTGCTTACAAAATCCAACTCGTGCAAGAATTGAAGCCACACGATCACCTAGCAAGGCGTAGATTCGGTGAATGGGCCCAAAACAAGATTGCCGTTGATCCCGATTTTCATAAGCGAATTTTGTTTAGCGATGAAGCTCACTTTTGTTTGAATGGATACGTCAATAAACAAAACTGCCGTATTTGGAGTGATGATAATCCTCAAGTGTATGTTGAGACACCGTTACATCCAGAAAAACTGACTGTTTGGTGTGCTTTATGGGCTGGTGGAATCATTGGTCCGTACTTCTTTAAAAACGATGCTGGTCAGAACGTTAGTCAATGGTGACCGCTATAGAGCCATGATTACTGACTTTTTCGTTCATCAATTGAACAACCATGACGTGCAGGAGCTGTGGTTTCAACAAGACGGCGCAACATGTCACACGCTCGTGCCACAATTGATTTATTGAAGGAAACGTTTGGTAACCGCATAGTTTCACGTTTCGGACCCGTGAACTGGCCTCCAAGATCGTGCGACTTAACGCCGCTAGACTATTTTCTGTGGGGATATGTGAAGTCGCTAGTCTACGCCGATAAGCCCGAAACGATTGATCACTTGGAGGACAACATTCGTCGCGTTATTGCCGATATACGGCCACAAATGTTGGAAAAAGTCATCGAAAATTGGACCTCCAGATTAGACTACGTTCGAGCCAGCCGTGGCGGTCATATGCCAGAAGTCATATTTAAATTTTAATGCCAGAAGGTTATCTTTCGAATAAAGTAAATTTCAGGTCAATTTAAAAAATTCATCTTTCCCATTTAAAAGTTCTATACCTCTAAAAAAAACACCCTTTATATATATATATATATATATATATATATATATATATATATATATATATATGTATACAGGGGCGGATCCAGCCTCTCTCTTGGAGGGGGGGGGGGTGATATCACAAAAGTACAGTATGGCAAGCGAAAGCAAGTTGTCGACGGGAGGGAGGGGGAGACGCCAATAACATTCCCATTTCTAGTGTAAAAAATCAGGGTCGGGTTTATTTTTCTGAATTCGAAGATCTTTAGGGGGGTGATCGCAAGAAAAAATAAGTTGTGTCGATGGGGGGGGGGGGGGAGCCAGCAGCAAACACATTCCTAGTATAAGAGCCAGAATTGGGTCTATTTTCCTGAACTCAAAGCTCATGGGGGGAGAGGCGATGGCAAAAAAAAAAACATGTTGTTGACGGAGGATGGAAGCCAGCAGCATACACATTCCTAGAATAACAGCTAGAATCGGGTCTATTTTCCTAAACTCAAAGCTCTTGGGGGGGGGGCGATCGCAAGAAAAAACAAGTTGCTGATGGGGGGTGGAAGCCAGCAGCATTTACATTCCTAGTAAAAGAGCCAGAATCGGGTCTATTTTCCTGAACTTAAAGCTCTTGGGGGGGGGGGGGACGATAGCAAGAAAAAAACTAAGTTGTCGACGGGGTGGGGGGAGGGTAGGTGTGGAAGCCAACAGCATACACATTCCTAGTGTAAGAGGTACAATCGGGTGTATTTTCTTGAACTCTAAGCTCTTGGGGGGGGGGGACGATCGCCCCCCCCCCTGGATCCGCGCCTGCTTAACTATACAACTATACGACTAACTCTACTATGCTAATCATATCTCTATTTATACACCTGTACAAATCTGGAGCACAAAATTTGAGATCTATCTAGAAGTACGAGTCATTGATACACTATTCCTGTCGGCACATCGCGTCGGAATATTTGTATATACGAGGGCGTATCAGTAAGTTACTTCCAAATATTGATAACAATATATACAAAAACGCTTTGGTGAAACCACATATCTTCATCGGCTATAAAAACGCACTAGACTCCCGGACTATAGGAAGTTAATAAAAATAATTTCGCAGTCTATGTATGTGAAAATGTTATATTTTTCTCCTTAAGACCGTTAAGAAAAGAGGTATTAGTGAACTTACCAAACAAGCTGTTGGATCCGGAAAAATAATGGGCAGTTTTTCGATCTCATCTCTGGTACAAGATTTAAAATCGTGAATAGGCTGCAAAAGTCAAAAATTTTACTTGCTTAGAAAACATCAAATGTCTTACCCAATTTACATTCTCTAAAATTATAAGGAAAGAAACAAGTATCTTAAAAAATATTAAATATAATTAAACATGTCCTATTATATAACAGTTTTTCAAAAATGGTATAATAACAGAGCTAATATAAAACTATCTGTACTGTTGGCCAGCAACTGTTTCCTCTAGTTAATTTAATGTTTGGGAGGAGATAGTGATCATTTTATTTACGGGTGGTTCGAATAGTTTCGAGACTGGGTCATAGATGGCGTGTATAATAACACATCTATGCCTTTTTTTTATTTAGTATTAGGGGCGTTCTACTTTTCTACCGACAATGACGTGTTCCCTCCAGAAAAAAAATCGGTATTCTTCCAAAATTACAGTTTCCCAAATTTTATTTTGACAAGCTTTTTTTGGACAAAAATGTCATTATAATAATACTAAAATTCTGTTTTTATTGTTTTTGCTTTTTACAAAATCATTGTGACATAGTATTCGAAATGTGTGACAGAGGTGTTTTACATACAAATAAAATGTGTCTCTTTGCGCCGCCTAATGTTACAAAATGCTCTCGCTTAAAAAAATCATATAGAACCCTTTAATATAAAATTATTTATTGAACTTCTGAAATATTATCATTAAATTTATAAGAATAAAATAAACGTAAAGGTTCATACTATTAAACAAACAAATATTTTATCGTTGGGTCCGGCTGTATATGTTTTTTCTTGCTATCTTCCGTCACGCATTTTGCAAAACAAAAAACGCGCTTTAGCTGTTTGACCTTCAACACTAAGCAACAGAACGGTGTCCCCTCCCCCCTTGGCCTCACGCCTTGAGGCCCCACCCAGGAGCGAGCCGAGTTAGCCGCCCGCAGGTAGTGAACAGAGATGCGTGTATTTATTCGGCGACCCCTCTGTCACGTAAGTTACTACTTTGAAATCTTATTGTAGTTCCCATTTATATACGTAATATTATTGTTTGCCAGTAAATCTGTCATATTCACCCACTTTTACGAACAAATCGTAATTAGGTGAACGCTGAGATCCTCGAACATTATTATTTTACACCTCTGTCACGAGGCACCTCTGTCACAAAAATTCTGTGACGGAGTGGCATAACTCGTGACAGAGTGGTAATTTTTGTCTGGAACTTTGCCTTGATTGATTTTCACAATAGTTAATTAATGTTTTTTGTGTTCTATACATTACATAATCAATTATTTTATTCATTTAAGGTATTACCATCGGGGTATTTAAAAAATGGCGTTATCTGCGGCGGAAAGGCAGCGACGTTGTCGTAAAAAAAGGAAACAAGACTCCGAAAAAGTTGCAGAAGTGAAACCTAAAGACTTAGAAAGATACCATGCTCGCAAAAAGTAGTCAAAGATATGACACCAAGAGAACACAGACAAATGAAAAGAAAATGACAAGTTAAAAACTACAAGAGAAGAGAACAACAGAAAGCTTTGTAGGACGTTTTAATGAATACTCCGGCTTCCACACCTGTTCCTTCAAGCTCCAGGTCACTTCCTTTAAATTCTAGATCTTGTTCACTGACTCCAGCCTCATCCGCTGCTAGCGCAAGGGGAAGAGAAAAAGTTAGACGAGACAGATTGAGCAATACAGATTTGAAAGTTCAACCTGGAATTTTTTTGAATCTGGTCACGGTAAGGGAGCAGCTGATGGTATAGAAGGGTCTATTAAACGTTTAGCTGACCATTTCGTCGCCAGTGGACACGACATTGTTGACGCTTTACAATTTTATGAAGCACTTAAAGACCGCAGTAAGATAAAGCTGTTTTTAATGGAAATTCCAAGTGGAATTATTCCGTTGAAAGGCACTACGTCCACCAACTAGTGGCTCAGCAACCTGAAGTGCTGAGCTACCGAACATTGAGTTGTTTTTGCAACAAATTTTGTGATTGTTACAATTTGAAGACTTATCGCCCACTGCCTGAACATGAGATAGAAGTTAGCGACAGCCCAACCTGAAGAAGAACCACTGGCTGATATAACCAACATAATTAGAGTTCCTACAAAGAGATTTTATGAGACTCTTTATACTTCTAGTTCAGAAGATGAAGATGGTCAGCCCCTTGTTAATCTGAGAAAAACTGTGCACATAAAACCGGGTACTTCATATGACCTGTCTGTACACAACATCCACCCATTATTAATAAAAAATGGTACACATATGTTAGTAAAAGTACCCAGTAAAAACAAAGTAGAGTACACCTACTTAGGAGTTGCAAAAAGTTGTGTGGATGAAGATGGAGATGTTCGGGTGATGTTTTATAAAACTGTTGATGACACTGGAAAAATATTTAAATTAGTAAAATCAGATGTGATATTTGAAAAATTGATAAAAATAATTCCAAGTCCTAAAGAAATCAAAAGAGGAAGGCGTGTTTATTAAGAATTTGTTGAACCAATAGAAGTATTTGAACAGTAGAATAAGAGAAAAGAGAAGATTAGTCTGATTTTTCGTGTACCAAAGGATGGTTCTACTAAGAAATAATATTTTATGTAGCATTATAAGAGAAGTATTATGTTTTGTTATCGGTTTAAAAACTTTAGAAATGTTAAAGGATTAAGTTCAAATATTGGCTAATTAATATCTACCACTCTGTCACAATTTTGTCCCTCTTGTAATTAAACGTCGAAGTAGCATATGATTCAGTTTAATGAAAACATATACTAAAATAACATATTATAATATTATATATTGACCATACAATGTATTAACAGAATTTCAGCTATGTTTATTGCAATTATTTGCAAAATATTTCAAAGTTTGTTGTCTTAACAAGCAAAAATGTGACAGAGTGGTATTAAATGTCATTTTTTATATATTTCTAATAATATTTTCGATAAATCGAGCTAAATAATAATAAATGCTCATATTCTAGTTAAGCAAAGTTAAAAAAAAACTGAACACTTGATTTTACATAATAACTAATAAATTATTTTTTTTTGTGACTGAGGTGTTTATTTTTTCTTACTATCCCGATAAAACTTGAAATAAATAAAAGGTATAAAATAAAACTTCGATGCATTATACGTTTCTTAAATCTCCGATAACTAGACAATAATTTAAAATATATTTTATAAAAGAATATACACTTTTATTTTTTTTACAAATCTAAAAATTTATCACTCAGATTGTCGGTAGAAAAGTAGAACGCCCCATTAACCTTCAAACGATACGTGTTACAATTTGATGACATTTCGACCCTTTAGTGACGCATCTTTTCATATTTTGATAAAACACTGTTATTCGATGGGAAGAAATACCATTAAAATACAAGAATAACTTGAAAAGTTGAAAGTAATGGTTCTTGCGTTTAGACCGTGTCAAATTGGAATTATTATCCGACGTTTATCATACGATTGTACGAGGCATCTTCAAGGATCTTTACTCTACGAGATTAGAACACTGAATGACTAGCTCGAGGAATGGATGAAGAAATGGAAATTGAAGGCCAACACCGACGAAACACAGGCCATAGTCTTTACCAAGTCCAGAAAACAGCCTGTCGGCCAACTTCACCTCCACAACGATACCATTCCTTGGGCAAACAAAGTCAAATATCTCATACTCCTATATGACAAGAAGCTGATATGGAAGGACCACGTGATGGAAGCCAAAGCCACAGTACAAGAACTCTTGACATCCCTGTACCCCCTACTAGGTAGAGGCAGTAAACTATCCCTCAGGAACAAAATGACGATATACAAAGCTATCATGTTGATGTTGTACATATCCTGGGCACACATCCCGAAGACAAGAAGACACATGCTTCAGGTGGTGCAAAACAAAGTCTTGTGCATCATCGCCAACGCCCCATATATATATATATATATATATATATATATATATATATATATATATATATATATAAAGGGTGTTTTTTATAGAGGTATAAAACTATAAGTTGTCAACACTTTTTTAGCTGGCGGCCATTTTGTCAGCTGTCAAGTGATTTATGTTTACTTTGGTTTGGCATTTCAACATGAATAGACTGACGCCTGAACAACGCTTCCAAATTGTGCAAATTTATTTTGAAAATCATGGTTCTGTTCGAAATACGTATCACGCACTACGTCCATTTTACGGTCAACATAATCGTCCATCAGAGCAATTAATTCGATTAACTATGGAACGTTTTCGCACCACGTTTACTCTAAAAGATAATACGCATCCACAGAGACGTCGTACAGTGCGTACAGAAGAAGTCATTACTGCTGTAGAGCGTAGCGTAGAGGAAGACCCGGATCAGTCTATCCGCCATCGTGCACAGGAATTAGATATGTGTCCATTCACTTTATGGAAGATTTTGCGAAAAGATCTTGGTTTCCGTGCTTACAAAATCCAACTCGTGCAAGAATTGAAGCCACACGATTACCTAGCAAGGCGTAGATTCGGTGAATGGGCCCAAAACAAGACACATGCTTCAGGTGGTGCAAAACAAAGTCTTGTGCATCATCGCCAACGCCCCATGGTTCCTGAGGACAGATCAGCTTCACAGGGAACTCCAAATCCCCACCATCCTGGAGTTTGCCAGGACCACATCGGAGAAATTTTTCAGTAAGATCCCGGACCATCACAATAACATCATCAGGAACGCCTTCCGCTCCTGTCCGTTTCATAGGAGGGCGTACCCACTCCCAAGCGACCCACTGCAATGAGTCCTAGCCAAACTGAGGGAGGGCATTAAAATATCTTAAGTTAGCTTTAGTTCTAATATCGCATACTATTTTGTAAATTAAGTTTATTATATTTGTTAATCCAATATATCATATTATGTAAAAGAAGTTGAAAGTGTAACACTGGCTTAGTTTCAATAAAGAAACTATGAAATGAAAATGATTTTTTCATGCGGTATGTGACAATGGATGAAACATGGATTCAAGACTACACTCCGGAGTAAAATCGGGAGCCAAATAAGTGAACGACAGTGAGGAATTAAAGCCAACCCAAGCGACCAAAAACGCAACAGTCGGCTGGTAAAGTAATCGCATCCAAATTTTCGTTTGCGTATGAACTATCTTGAAGCGAATACTATATGGTGTTACTGGCACGTTTAAAGGAAGAAATCAATTTGACCTTGAAATGACGCTGAAATGATCTTTGGCTGACCTTGGCGGATTAAACAAACTACGAATATGGATTCAGCGACCTCAAAAAATCTACATATCTTTTTTTCAGATTTGTTTAGTGGATTTTTCTCAATCTGACCTTGAAATGACCGCTGACTGACCTTGGCGGATTAAACAAACTATAAATTAGGATTCAGTGACCCAAAAACCTACATTTTTTTTTAGATTTATTTAGTGGATTTTTCTCAATTTGACATTGTAATAACTCTAAAATGACCTCTAGTCGACCTTAGGGAATTAAACAAACTATGAATTCGGTTCAACAACCTCAAAAACGTACGTACCTACTTATTGAGATTTATCTAATGAATTGTATTCCATTTGACCTTGAAATGACCTTGAACCTGACGTGATAGCGGTTAGCAAACCTCAGATTTGGATTTAGAGCGTCTAATTACATACACAGAATAAAAATAGTCTGGTCTAATAGGCATCCACTTTTTTTGTAAACCTGTGTAATTTAACGCCCGCAATTGAAAAAAAAAATATATTTATAAATTTTTTTGCGACCGGAAACCGACGTTTTACGGAAAAAATTGTCGGTCTACTCAATTAAGCCACACAAGACATTACAAAAGTATATTAATCATTCTTCTTATATGTCGGAGGGCTCCAACACTATAAACCCATACACAGGGAAAGTTTAATATATTTTTAACCGACTTCTACAAGGAGGTTCTCAATTCGTCGACAATATATTTTTTTATGTACAGGGTGAGTCAACGATTGGATGAAGTAGGTTTGTGCCTTTTCAGTGAAATTAACAAAGAAACTATATTTATTGTTTGATACAGTTTATTTTTACGCAGATTTTAAAAATATTTAGGACTCTACAGGGTGAGCCAAAAAACTAGGACAGCATAAAGTTGTATTTTTTTTAAATAGAACACCCTATATACGAATCGTATTTTCGATTTAGCTTATAATTTTAAATCTTTTTTATTAAGGGTTTACTATAACAAAACTTTATAGTTTCTGAGATAATTAAGTTTAAAGAAAAAAGTCACATTTTCAAGCATCAATTCAATCCTAAATAACGTTTTCAATTTTGTGACAAATATATTCAAATTTGGAATTTAGCAAGGCCAAGGACAAGTTAACATAATTTTTACCTAATATTTGCAATAAAAGCTACAGGGTGTTGAACACATCGGCTCAAATTTGAACAAGTTTAAATGAATAAATATATATTTTTTTAAATGGTACACCCTGTATATTTTCATGTTATTTAATAGAGTAATAAAAACCCTAAAAGTTTTGTTCAATATATCCTATACCTATTTATAATAGTTTTTGAGATATTTCAGTTTTTCTTATTTTCCATACTTTTTTACAGAAATAGTCTTCATTATCATAGTAGCCATGGCAAAAACAATGTAAAAAAACATTTTTCTGTGTGTCAAATGTGTAACCGCAATCGCTTCTTTTGGTTTTTATGTAGTGTAATTTGGTTTTTTTTTTGCATTCATCTTATATTGTAAAATGAATTTTCCAAAGAATGAGTTAATAGATATGATTTATACAATAGGAGAGGCTCAAAAAAATTGCCTTCTTGCTCAAAGAATTTACAAAATGAAGTATCCTGATCGACGCCAGCCTAATACCCATACTTTTCAAAACTTAATGCAAAGATTTGATTCTTCTGGTACTGTCGATTATCCGAAACGTAAAGTGGTCAACAAACCAGTAACTAATGAAGAAAAAGAACTACAAGTATTGTTAAATGTTGAGGAAAATCCTTATATTGGTAGCCGTCAGTTAGCAGCATTATGTGAAACATCACAATCCACCGCTAATCGTACTACCAAGAAATATAGGTATCATCCATATCACATGGAATTACACCAAGAATTGCATGGACAGGATTTTGAAAGTCGTGTAAACTTTTGTCGTACAATAAATGCGGAGATTCAATTAAATCCAAATTTATTATGCAAGGTAATGTTTAGTAATGAAGCTACTTTTCGAAGTAACGGTGCCGTAAATAGACGCAACATGCATTATTATACCACAGAAAACCCATTTTGGATTAGAGAGGTGCAAGATCAAAACCACTGGTCATTAAATGTTTGGTGTGGTATTCATCATAATTGAATTATTGGACCCCACTTTTTTAATGAACCACTAAATGGCCATAGTTACCTGAACTTTCTACAAGAAGAACTACCCCAACTGCTTCAAGGTCTCGATAGGGATGAGCTCGACAGTATGTGGTTCCAGCACGATGGTGCGCCTCGGCATTACCATCGTGAAGTTCGTGCGTTTTTGGACCAACGATATCCGCAAAAATGGATTGGACGTGGGGGTTTCATTGAGTGGCCACCAAGGTCTTGCGACATCACCCCATTAGATTTCTTCCTATGGGGTTATATTAAAAATAAGGTGTATGTTAATCCACCAACAACAGTGGAAGATATGCGAAACAGGATTAGGGATACCTGTAGAACAATAACGCCACTAATTTTGTCCAGGGTCCGAGAAAATCTGCAAAAAAGACTAAATTTGTGCATCGCACAAGAGGGTCGTTTATTCGAACACTTATTAAAAAGAAATAATTAATCTTAGTATTTAATAGGTAATTTTTTTGTTTCAATTTAGTATAAAAGTAAATATGTATTTGCCTTGTCGTTACTGTTGTGTTAATTTTTTCACATTATGTTTAATTAAACTATTGCCGTTGTAATATAACGAATAATGTATTTCATCATATTTAACCACATTCTGTTTGTTTCTGTAGTTTCTTTTTATTATTTTACATGGCTACTATGATAATGAAGACTATTTCTGTAAAAAAGTATGGAAAAATAGGAAAAACTGAAATATCTCAAAAACTATTATAAATAGGTATAGGATATATTGAACAAAACTTTTAGGGTTTTTATTACTCTATTAAATAACATGAAAATATACAGGGTGTACTATTTAAAAAAAAAAGATATTTATTCATTTAAACTTGTTCAAATTTGAGCCGATGTGTTCAACACCCTGTAGCTTTTATTGCAAATATTAGGTAAAAATTATGTTAACTTGTCCTTGGCCTTGCTAAATTCCAAATTTAAATATATTTGTCACAAAATTGAAAACGTTATTTAGGATTGAATTGATGCTTGAAAATGTGACTTTTTTTCTTTAAACTTAATTATCTCAGAAACTATAAAGTTTTGTTATAGTAAACCCTTAATAAAAAAGATTTAAAATTATAAGCTAAATCGAAAATACGATTCGTATATAGGGTGTTCTATTTAAAAAAATACAACTTTATGCTGTCCTAGTTTTTTGGCTCACCCTGTAGAGTCCTAAATATTTTTAAAATCTGCGTAAAAATAAACTGTATCAAACAATAAATATAGTTTCTTTGTAAATTTCACCGAAAAGGCACAAACCTACTTCATCCAATCGTTGACTCACCCTGTACATTCATCATTGAACAACATATTATCAAAAAAGTGTTCATTTTCTGCCACTTTATCTAATACCTACAAGCAGAATTCAGTTCGGTTGTCAAAATCATTTCCGTGCAGCTCTTGACAAAGCTGGATTTTATAAGGATGAAATCTGTATTTGTTAAGAAACCTTGAAACACTTGCTTGGCTAATGTTAGTATTTTCGGATATATGATTCTGACTAATACCAAGATTTTCGATCGCTTAACTAACCTACTTCATCCAATCGTTGACTCACCCTGTACATAAAATCTTTCAGTACAAGGTTTATATTTTAGCCAGAATCGACTATTGGCTCTATAATTTCTAAGCTCTGTTTGAATTATTTTTTCAAATTGTCAACGACTTTTTTCCAGTTGCTAATTTGCACAATGTCCATATTCTTGCATAACTTCATCCACCTTATATTTAACCGATGTTTCCACAAAGCTTAAAGGTTTTTTTTTGTTCTGCAGCCATTCTATGATTTATTATTTTGTATGTCTGAAGATTGAGGATATGACGTTAAAAAGCGTTGTTCATTATTAATATTGGTTTTGGAAGTAAATTCAGATTAGTTATGTCTATACTCATTTTATGAAATTGTCATGATTCATGTTGTCATGGCAATCCCCATTTTGAAATCGTCAAATTAAAAATTCATTAATATGTTAACAAAAGCAAAATATTACGAAATAAGTTAGACAAATGTGAATTTATTTTGTTGGTATATTTTTTTTATTCACCCCCAGCAATGACCTTGTTCACTTATTTTATTTGAAATAACATTTTCATCATTTTGTCTAAAAAAATTAATGCGATAAGAAAATATATGCTCCATTCACCATTACGGCAGAAAAACATTATTATATAAAATTATTTTTAAATCCTGCATATCCGTTGACAAACCCATTTCGTATCAATATTTTCTTTAGAAATGAAAAAAAAAAAAGGAAAAGAAGGTCATTATTTTTTAATAATTAGAGAATTGCCGGACCTACAACAAGAAAGTTAACGCACACAGACGGAAACAATAGATTAAAGAAATAGTAAGATACAGTTTCTTTACAATTTTACTTTCACAGTATAAGAAATGACTAAACTAACTCCCATCGGTAGACACAGACCGGATTATTCCTTTCTGCTTCAGATATTATTTGTGCCCATATAATGTGACTCCCAGAACAAGAAAGTTACATGACACCGACTTTTTTACTAAAGATTGTAACCATGGTTGCAACTTTGATAACTTGCTCGATTTAGACACCATTTATGACTAATTGAACTAACTAAATAGATTTTCGAAGTTCGGTCCTGTCGATGGTCACCTGATCATTTTGTAGTGCGCATGCCGACATCTGATCTACGATGTTTACATTTTATTGTCGTAAATTTGCCGTTTTTGGGATTAAACTTTGCGGATCTATAAATATTTTATCTATGATGTACACCGATTACCCTGGAATGGCGGCATCGATTTGAATGAAGTTTTTTACGTTTTCTTCAAAATTGGTATGGGGGAATTCGCGGGGTCGTACACAACGAATTTGAAATTATTTTTAAAAAATTCAATATGGCGAATCCAATATGGCGGACAAGAAAAATTTAATTTTGTTCGTTTTGCCCCAAAATTGGTGTGGGAAATTTTTGGGGTCGCACATAACGAATCTAAAATATTTTTAAAAAATTCAATATCGAGGACAAAAGAATCCATTTGGTCTGATTTTCTCAAAAATTGGCACGGGGGAGTTTTCGGGGTCGTACATGACGAATCTAAAATTATTTTTTTAAAATTCAATATGGCGGACAAAAAATTAATGTTGTCCAATTTTTTTCAAAATTGATATGGGGAAGTTTTTGAGATCGCACATTATGAAGCTGAAATTATTTGAAAAAAAATCAATATGGCGGATCCAAGATGGCAAATTAAAGATTCTACATCTCTCGATTTTGTCTAAAATCAGCATTGGGGGATTTTTGTTGGTATTAATTACGAATTTAAAATATTTTTTGAAAAACAGTCTGGCAGATTCAATATGGCGTCTTAAAAATTTTACATTTTTCGATTTTGTTCAAATGTGGGACTGAATCGTTCTTGAGGATGTAAATAGCGTATATAAAATTATTTTAAGAAAATCTAATCGGGGTCGTGTATTACGAATATGAAGTTAATTTTTTACAACTATTAGGTTGATACGATAGAATATGGGGGATTGAAAATATTACATTTTCCGATTTAGTCTAAAATTGATATTGCGGGGTTCTTGGGGCTTATACAAACTCAATATGCAGTATAAAATATATTGGGACAAGAAATTTATGTCTCAAGTTCTTTAAATATCGATATTGGAAGGTTTTGGGGTCTATATTACTATTCTAAAATTAATTTGAAACTTAAGATAGTGGATTTACTATGACAGCCTAAATATTTGTTTGATACAATTTCACTGGTATTTGGAGTAAGAATCAAAGAATTTTTAGTGGTTCTTTTTAGGGTGAATCACAACTTCGGATAAAATGGGTACTTTTTTGCCCCTTTGCAGACATTGCGAGGTACACTAATCTCGATTAATACTTAGTTCAAATAATTTATGAATATCATAATGAATTCAAAACTAAAAATCGAAAAATAAAATTTTTATAAAAAAAATTGAACCGACTTCTAAAAGTGCGCTAAAAAGTGAAAAATTTATAGTTATTTTTCACTTTGAAATTGAAATTTTTGAAGTCGGCGCCAAATTATTTCTAAATGAAACACATAACTACTAATATATACAAATTATGGTAAGAAAGTAATTACAAATAAAGTATTTTTCATCTGTTTATGCGAATCACATTTTGTCAGGTATTTGTTTGGCGCCGACTTTAAAAATTTCAATTTCATATAAAAATTTAGTTATTTTCCACTTTTTAGAATAAAAATTTTATTACACGATAAATTTCCGAAACTTAAATAATCATTTTAATATTAATTTCCTTCAATATTTTTATTATGGCTTGTTTAGCTTAAAAACCTTATATTTCTATTTATGCACCGACTTCTGAAAGAAGAATGTTCTAAGTTCGATTGAAGTTTTTTTTATGTATGTACGTCGATTACTCCGGAACAGCGGGACCGATTTGAATGAAATTCTTTACGTTACGTTCAAGAAGTTGTTGGCAGAAACAGGTTCAGTAAAATCCGAGATGGCGCTTATAATATGCCGGTAAAAAAATGTTTTTCATATTTTCCCCAAATTGGTATATGGGTTTTCAGGGTCATGCATTAACGAAGCTACAACTGATATATCGGTATCGGTATCGATCGATCGCTAATAATTACTTTCTCATTATTGTTTTGTGACATATTATTAACTTATCAACATTAACTTACCGATGTATCAGGATCACTTGCAGCCATATTTTTGAGCAAAGCATTTATGTAGCCAGACATCTAAAATATTTAATTTATTTAGATTAAATTGTTAGTTTTCGGAGTCAAGCATTAACGAAGCTAAAATTAATTTTAAAGAATTCAATATGAAATATACTTTATTAACGTTCTTTAGTAAGTTTAATTTTTAATCGATTAAAAAAAAATTATCAGCCGATACACTTTGCTTATATCGGCCGATGTTGAAAATAGTCCTTTCAGATGATATAAATGATATATTGGTATCGGTATCGATCGATCGCTAATAATTACTTTCCCATTAATATTTTGTGACATATTATTTACTTATCAACATTTAACTTACCGATGTATCAGGATCACTTGCAGCCTTCTTGGTAAGCAAAGCATTTTTGTGGCCAGACATCTAAAATATTTAATTTATTTAGATTAAATTGTTAGTTTTCGGGGTCATGCATTAACGAAGCTAAAATTAGTTTTAAAAAATTCAATATGGAATATACTTTATTAACGTTCTTTAGTAAGTTTAATTTTTAATCGATTAAAAAACAGTTAGCAGCCGATATACCTTGCTTATATCGGCCGATACAGAAATTAGTCCTTTCAGACGAAATCCTACAAACCTGGAACGAATATTTTGACAACTTACTAAATATAAAAGGCACAACTCTCATCACAAATACAATATACCAGGGAGCAGAGGAACAGGTAGAAATTCCATCACTGACAGAGATCAAAAAAGCAATTAGCCAACTGAAGAACAATAAAGCACCCGGGAGCGACAACATAACCGCGGAGCTTATAAAATATGGCGGAGATCAGCTACATGAAGCAATACAAACCCTTGTGGAGAAGATATGGGAATCTGAAGAACTTCCAAAAGAATGGAACGAAGGGATAATTATCCCAATACATAAAAAAGGAGACCGATCAGTATGTAAAAATTACAGGGGAATTATGTTACTAAACGTTGCCTACAAGGTGCTATCCAACATACTAAGAACCAGAATATCCCCTTACGCAGAAGAAAACCTCGGGGACTACCAATGTGGCTTCCGACCAAGAAGATCAACTGTTGACCAAATATTTACTATTAGGCAGCTTCTGGAAAAGAGTTGGGAATTTAACAAAGATGTACACCAGCTGTTCGTTGATTTCCGCCAAGCATATGATAGCATTGTAAGAGATAGTGTATGGATCGCCATGGAAAAGGTAGGCGTGCCAAAGAAGATTATTAATCTGACTAAAATATGTATAGAGAATGCAAGGGCGAAAGTCAGAATCGGTAAGCACACTACGGACATATTCTCTATTGCCAGTGGTTTAAAACAAGGCGATGGCTTATCGCCACTACTCTTCAACATAGTGTTAGATATGGCCATCAAAGAGGCTAACATAAAACCGGAAGTATTCTCAAACCAGGGCCCCGGAATGATCCTAGCATATGCAGACGACATCGATACCGTAGGAAATAGCACAACTAAAACAAAGGAAATGTTTATCAGAATGGAAAGGGAAACAAAAAAAGTAGGACTCAACATCAACGAAGAGAAGACCAAATACATGCACGTAAACCGAAGAGCAGGTAGGGATAGAATAGGACAGAATATAACTATGGACACATACAATTTTGAATGTGTGAAAGAATTCCAATATCTAGGGGCCAATATAACACACGACAATGATGTGAGCAGTGAAATACGCACACGAATACAAAAAGGTTTTAAGTGCTTTTATGCATTGCAGGAGAAACTAAAATCAAAGCTGCTGTTCAGATCAGCCAGAATCCGTATATATAGAACAGTTATTAGACCGGTAATAACATATGGCTCAGAAACCTGGACCATCACAAAACAGAACGAATTGTTATTAAGACGTTTCGAACGCAAGATATTAAGAAAAATATATGGGCCTAGAGTAGATGAAACAACGGGACAATACCGCATCCGAACAAATGAAGAATTAAAGAGCTTGTATGATCAGCCAGGCATCATTAACGAAATAAAAGCCCAAAGACTTAGGTGGGCAGGACATGTTCATAGGGCCCATGACGAACGTCTCATCAAACGAATATGGGAAGAGAACCCGACCGGAAAGAGACCCTTAGGTAGGCCCAGACTAAGATGGAGGGATAACATCACAAAAGATTTAAATGTACTGGGAGTACGAGATTGGAGTAACGACATGATGGACCGAAGCAAATGGAGGCAGGTCGTGAATGCAGCGAGGACCCACGAAGGGTTGTAAAGCTACAGAGAGGGAGAGAGAGACGATATAACTGATATATCGGTATTGGTATCGACCGATCGCTAATAATTATTGTATCATTAATGTTCTGTGACATAGTATTAACTTATCAACATTTAACTTACTGATGTACCAGGATCACTTGCAGCCTTCTTGGTGAGCAAAGCATTTTTGTGGCCAGACATCTAAAATATTTAATTTATTTAGATTAAATTGTTAGTTTTCGGGATCATGCATTAACGAAGCTAAAATTAGTTTTAAAAAATTCAATATGGTAATATCCTTTATTAACATTCTTTAGCAAGTTTAATTTTTAATTGATTAAAAAAAATTATCAGCCGATATACTTTGTTTATATCGGCCGATACAGAAAATTGTCCTTTCAGACGTTATAACTGGGTAGCTATTCTCGTTCTTGAGAGAACGATCATCTTGATGGAAAGTGGGCGTGGTTCTCACGAAAAAGTATGAAACCGTATTCTCGTGATTTTAAGCGATGGTCACATCCATCAAATCTTGAGAGAACTTGTTCTACTAGTCTGAACCAAGAGAACGGCGAGATTTTGAGAGAACGATACTGTCATTCCCGTCATTATGCGGTATTTTTAGGTTATAAAAGTTCAAGAAAATTCATGAATGTTTTGAAAATATTGTAAATTTTATAAAATATTTTTGCTCGCAAATATACATATATAAAATGGGTTTTGAGGAAGTAATTTTGAACCACGATGGACCTGAGGATGTCAGATTAACGGAAAAGCAAATGACAAATTATAATCGTCGATTTCTACCACGGTTGCGTCGATTTGGAGATTTAAATAATTCAGAATTCACGAAGCTGTTTAGGTAAGTAACTATTATATAAATATTTGTGGAACTTGGCGGACTCTACTTCATTTAATTTATTTTACTGGCTTGGTAAAGATCAAAGAAGATATCTTGTACTAAAAATAACCCAATTTATAGAATTCTCAGGGCTTGAAAGGAGGCAACATCATCTTTGCCAGAAGTCATGTTAATATTTGATAACTATAAAGTTAGCATATGCAAGAGTAGCAAGTCATTAATGATTTTTTTACTTGGTACTTGGTTGGATTATACATATTTGTAATATATTACCTGCCATAGTTACTCTTAAAAAATTTGGAGAATATTAAGCTAATATTAATTTTTCTTTTTAGATTTAGGTACCCATATTAATATAATTATATTAAAATAAAAATATTTGTAGGTTCTTGGATTTTTTGCGACTAGCAGCTACCACAAAATAACTGGGTTGAATATATTTCTGGAGTGAGTCGCCCAAGTGTCAGTTGGAGTATTGTAGAAGAAAAACCCAGATGCTTTAAATAGAGACGATGCTATTTCAGAGTGGATCTAATTGCTACAAAATTTAAATGAATTATGAGCTTGTCCAATTGGGTAATTTTCTATTAAATTGTAAATTATATACAGCTAGCAGTAATACGTATTTTGTAAACTTAAAATTTAAATGTAATTTGTTTTTTTAAAAAAGAATTAAAACTGATGTTAACTAGGTAATATGTAAGATAATTTTGAAATATGAGATTTTTATAATGTTTTAGGTTTTATACTAAATATAATTTCCCTGGTATTTTAGGGTACATTGACAGCACTCATGTTGCAATTACAAGATCAGTAACAGATGACTTAAAATTTGCGATGAGACTTTATAAATCATGAATATAAATGCTAAATTTCTTAGTAGTACCCATGATTCTTATATTTGGAATGAATCTAACATTTCTAATATAATGGAAATGATCTATAGAAGAATCCCAGATTCATTTTTCCTCATTGGAGATTCGGGTAAATTAATTGTACAGTAAACTGATAATTTGTTATTAATTTAGAATATGTTTAAATATAATAAGAAATGTGAACCAAGTTTAATTTTTTCAGGATTTCTTTTAAGGTCATAGCCTTTGGAAGATATTTCACAACTGGGAATACCAGAGGAAAGATTTAATAGATATATGTTCATTATGGAGTACCGTTGAAAGATGTGGTGTCGTGAAGAATAAATTTAATGTTTTTCAAAAGATAGATAGATAATAATTTTTTAATATGGGAATATATATATTTCAAGTATGCAAAATGTATTTTATTGATGAAATAAATTTTTAAACATTTCATTGTGTTTTTTTACTTTGTATATTCATTCCCTGATATTTATGGGGAGTATAAAAAATAGCATTTTTACAAAAATAAGGGAAATCTTTCTTTTCCCAACCTAGTAGAAAATAAACTAAACTTGTATTTTAGGAAATGAAAATGTTAATTTTATTTCGCATGATATCCTTTACATCTGAGTAGGTGATACCAATTTCATGCAAACCGGCTATTTTACCACTAAAATATTTCGATTTGTTTTTTTACATATTTATTTTTTTCTCTATAAAACTCCCTTTCTAATTCTTTTCTCTCATTAAGAATGTTAAATAGGTAAAAAATATTAATTATTATATTCATTTTAAATTCGAATATTTACTTGCTAAATAGGGTTATGTCCATATTCACATTCTTTTTTAGGGTTAAATGCACAATTTATATGGTTACATACACCTTTGACGCTTGGCAACATAGCTTACTAGATTTTGTTTCCGATCTCCCATCACATCCTACGAGAATACAGTAATACACGATCGAGAGAATAGCCGTAGGATGGGATTGTCCCTATTCTCTCAAGAGAATGATCACTTCCTATGAAGAACCAGAATAGCTACCCTGATATAATCGGTATCGGTATCGATCGATCGCTAATAATTACTTTCTCATTAATGTTTTGTGACATATTATTAACTTTTCAACATTTAACTTACCGGTATATCAGGATCAGTTGCAGCTTTATTGGTGAGCAAGGGTTTTTTGTAGCCAGACATCTAAAATATTTAATTTATTTAGATTAAATTGTTAGTTTTCGGGATCATGCATTAACGAAGCTAAAATTAGTTTTAAAAAATTCAATATGACAATATACTTTATTAACGTTATTTAGTAAGTTTAATTTTTAATCGTTAAAAAAAATTATCAGCCGATATACTTTGCTTATATCGGCCGATACAGAAAATTGTCCTTTCAGACGATATAACTGATATATCGGTATCGGTATCGATCGATCGCTAATAATTACTTTCCCATTAATATTTTGTGACATATTATTTACTTATCAACATTTAACTTACCGATGTATCAGGATCACTTGCAGTCTTCTTGGTGAGCAAAGCATTTTTGTAGCCAGACATCTGAAATATTTAATTTATTTAGATTAAATTGTTAGTTTTTGGGATCATGCATTAACGAAGCTAAAATTAGTTTTAAAAAATTCAATATAGCAATATATTTTATAACCCCGCCGTTGTCTAGTCCCAAGTCCAGAATGAGAAAGGAGGAGGGTCAAGCGAGGGACTAACTATCCTTCGTTGTAAAGAACAGGCAGTTATGAAAACGGAACGAACGCCTCGGAAAAGGAATGATCTTCGAAGACGACACAAGCAACGACAAAGGACAATGAATATTGGAACATGGAACTTATTGAGCCTGTATCGGGCTGGAGCCACAGCCCAAGTGGTAAAAGAACTTGAAGACAGAGACATGGACATTATACTTGTCCAAGAGTTTAGATGGACTGGAACGGGAGTCCAAGAGATTAGATGGACGGTGAACAGGAACACCAATTTGGCACTGGGTTTATAGTCAAGGAAAGTCTAGCAAAGTTGGTTATCATTTTCAAACCAGTCAACGAAAGACTCTGTTACACTAAACTCAAGGGACAATGGTACAATTACATCCTAATAGCCGTACACGCTCCGACAGAAGGAAAGAACGATCAAATGAAAAATACCTTCTACGAACAACTGGAAGAAATGATTTGTAAACTCCCTAAACAAGACATGCAGATTATCCTAGGAGATTTCAATGCAAAGGTGGGCAAAGAAACAGCATACAAGCCAACCATAAGAAACCATAGCCTCCATGACCACAGTAACAACAACGGAATAAGACTGACTGACCTCGTGGCATCTCATAATTTGGTCATAAAATCAACAATGTTTGACCATAAGAGAATACACAAAGAAACGTGGGTGTCAAACGACGGCGTCACAAGAAACCAAATAGACCATGTCCTAATAGATGGTAGGAGAAGTAGCAACTGCCTAGACGTACGAAGCCAAAGAGGAGCGGATGGAGACACGGACCATTTCCTGGTGAGAGCTAAAGTCAGAATAAGGATATCGGCTCAAAAGAATCTCTAGAGTATGCAAACAGAAAGATGGTAAATAGACAGATTACAAGATAACAAGGCAAGAGAAAAATTACAAAGAAGTATCCACGAAAAACTAAAACAAACGAAAGATGAAGACAACATAGACGTAACATGGAAGAACATAAAAACAACGTTGATAAGCGCATCGGAAGAAACTCTGGGAAACAAGAAGAGAATAATCATAAAATGGTATGATCAGGACTGCCAAGATATAAGGGAAAGAAATGAGGCTAGAAGAAACATGCTCCAGAACCCATCAGACAATAATGTCGGAAAATACAAATATGCAAGAACAGCGGCAAGAGGATGGATAAAAAGAAAAAAGAGAGAATACCACACGCAAATAATTAAAGAAATTGAAGAGAATCGAATCAACTACAAAGTAAAACAACACTTCAGGGGAGTATCACGTATCAAGGCAGGATACCAGCCCAGGACAGGAAACTTCTTAGAATGAGAGAACGGAGACCTTATCGCCAATGAGAAGGAAATACTAGAAACCTGTAAAAAATACTTTAGCCAACTGTTGAACGAAAAATCTGACAGCACTCTGCCAAACACATAGATCCATACAGCCGAAATAGAAGACAGATGCCCTTCATACGAAGAGGTGATGCGCGTTATCAAGAAACTGAGAAACAATAAAGCCGCAGGCAGTGATAATATACCAGCGGAATGTCTTAAACACGGAGGGGATGCACTCCCCAGATCCATCCATAATCTAATACAAAGAGTCTGGCAGGAAGAAATTCTTCCAGATGAATGGAAGGAGGGAGTCATTGTGCCAATCCACAAGAAACAATGCAGCAGTTACCGGGAAATAACCCTACTGAACACAACCTATAAAGTCCCTTCGAACATTCTGCTGGAAAGAACCAAAACATATACAGAAGAAATCGTAGGGGATTACCAATGCGGATTTAGACCTAATCGCTTAACTGTTGACCAGATATTTGCCATAAAACAGATAATGGAGAAAACCTGGGAATTCGATCGTGAACTACATCAGATATTTATTGATTTTAAACAGGCATTTGATAGAGTTTGCAGAACGAGACTATAGATACAATGCAGGAGCTTGGCTTTCCCAAAAAACTGATCAGCCTAAGAAGGACGTGTATGGAGGAGTTGAAGTGCAAAGTGAAAGTGGGACAGTACTACTCTGAAACGTTTGAAATAAACAACGGTCTTAAGCAGGGAGATGCGCTCTCACCACAACTTTTTAACATAGCGCTGGAATATATAATCAGAAATTCAAAAATTGAAGCACCGATATCTATATTCCATTAAGATGGACCAAATCTACTGTTGGCATTTGCAGATGATGTCGATATGATTGGTAGTAGTAGAATAAAAATGAAAGAATACGGTTCGAAAGGGAAGCAAAGAAGATGGGACTTCAAATCAACGAAGACAAAACTAAATACGTGTTCATGAGTCGGAATGGCCGAAACAGAGACAGAATAGGTCAAAACATCACCATCGATAAATATAACTTTGACCGAGTCAAATAATTTAAATACCTAGGAACAACAATATGCGAAGGTAACAACGGATCACAGGAAATAAACAATAGAATACAAGCAGGAAATAGATGCCTGTACGCACTGCAAGATCTGATGAAATCGAAACACCTCACAAGACAAACAAAGATGGGCCTATACAAAATAGTTATAAGATCGATAGTTATATATGGTTGCGAAACATGGACGCTAACGGTAGCGAACGAAGAGAGACTACGAGTCTTTGAAAGAAAAATCTTGAGGAAAATCTCGGGACCAACGATAGATGAAACAACAGGACAATAGAGAACAAAAACTAACAAAGAACTAGAAGAACTATTCCCAGATACAGATGTAGTAAAAGAAATAAAGGCCAGAAGACTCCAGTGGGCAGGACATATCAGAATGCTTTCTGACGACAGAATAATAAGACTCGCTTGGGAGGAAGCACTGACTGGGAGAAGGCCACTGGGATGATCCTGACTCCGGTGGAGAGATAATATAACAAAAGATCTCGAAACTATGGGCATCGAACACTGGATGGAGGTTGCGAGAGATCGAAATGAATGGAGGCATGTCGTAAAGTCGGCTAAAACCCACCCAGGGTTGTAACGCCACGGAGTAAGTAAGTAAGTAATATCCGTTATTAACGTTCTTTAGTAAGTTTAATTTTTAATCGATAAAAAAAATATCAGCCGATACACTTTGCTTATATCGACCGATACAGAATAGTTTTTTCAAACGATATAACTGATATATTGGTATCGATATCGATCGATGGCTAATAATTACTTTCTCATTAATGTTTTGTGACATATTATTAACTTATCAACATTTAACTTACCGATGTATCAGGATCACTTGCAGCCTTATTGGTGAGCAAAGCATTTTTGCGGCCCGACATCTAAAATATTTAATTTTTTTAGATTAAAATGTTAGTTTTCGGGGTCATGCATTAACGAAGCTAAAATTAGTTTTAAAAAATTCAATATGGAATATACTTTATTAACATTCTTTAGCAAGTTTAATTTTTAACTGATTAAAAAAAATTATCAGCCGATATACTTTGCTTATATCGGCCGATACAGAAAATTGTCCTTTCAGACGATATAACTGATATAATCGGTATCGGTATCGATCGATCGCTAATAATTACTTTCTCATTATTGTTTTGTAACATATTATTAACTTATCAACATTTAACTTACCGATGTATCAGGATCACTTGCAGCCTTATTGGTGAGCAAGGGCTTTTTGTAGCCAGACATCTAAAATATTTAATTTTTTTAGATTAAAATGTTAGTTAACGTTCTTTAGTAAGTTTAATTTTTAATCGATTAAAAAAAATTATCAGCCGATACACTTTGCTTATATCGGCCGATATTGAAAATAGTCCTTTCAGATGATATAAATGATATATTGGTATCGGTATCGATCGATCGCTAATAATTACTTTCCTCGTTAATATTTTGTGACATATTATTAACTTATCAACATTTAACTTACCGATATATCAGGATCAGTTGCAGCTTTATTGGTGAGCAAAGCATTTTTGTAGCCAGACATTTAAAATATTTAATTTATTTAGATTAAATTGTTAGTTTTCGGGATCATGCATTAACAAAGCTAAAATTAGTTTTAAAAAATTCAATATGGCAATATACATTATTACCGTTATTTAGTAAGTTTAAACTTTAATCGATTAAAAAAAATTATCAGCCGATATACTTTGCTTATATCGGCCGATACAGAAAATAGTCCTTTCAGACGATATAACTAATATCTCGGTATCGGTATCGATCGATCGCTAATAATTACTTTCTCATTAATATTTTGTGACATATTATTAACTTATCAACATTTAACTTACCGATGTATCAGGATCACTTGCAGCCTTATTGGTGAGCAAAGCATTTTTGTGGCCAGACATCTAAAATATTTATTTTTTTTAGATTAAATTGTTAGTTTTCGGGGTCAAGCATTACCGAAGCTAAAATTAGTTTTAAAAAATTGAATATGGCAATATACTTTATTAACGTTATTTAGCAAGTTTAATTTTTAATCGATTAAAAGAAATTATCAGCCGATATACTTTGCATATATCGGCCGATACAGAAAATAGTCCTTTCAGACGATACAACTGATATAATCGGTATCGGTATCGATCGCTAATAATTACTTTCTCTTTATTGTTTTGCGACATATTGTTAACTCATCAACATTTAATTTATCGATGTATCAGGATCACTTGCAGCCATATTTCTAAGCAAAGCATTTTTGTAGCCAGACATCTAAAATATGTAATTTATTTAGATTAAATTGTTAGTTTTCGGGGTCATGCATTAACGAAGCTAAAATTAGTTTTAAAAAATTGAATATGGCAATATACTTTATTAACGTTATTTAGCAAGTTTAATTTTTAATCGATTAAAAGAAATTATCAGCCGATATACTTTGCATATATCGGCCGATACAGAAAATCGTCCTTTCAGACGATATAATTGATATCTCGGTATCGGTATCGATCGATCGCTAATAATTACTTTCTCATTAATATTTTGTGACATATTATTAACTTATCAACATTTAACTTACCGATGTATCAGGATCACTTGCAGCCTTATTGGTGAGCAAAGCATTTTTGTGGCCAGACATCTAAAATGTTTAATTTTTTTAGATTAAATTGTTAGTTTTCGGGGTCAAGCATTACCGAAGCTAAAATTAGTTTTAAAAAATTCAATATGGAATATACTTTATTAACATTCTTTAGCAAGTTTAATTTTTAACTGATTAAAAAAAATTATCAGCCGATATACTTTGCTTATATCGGCCGATACAGAAAATTGTCCTTTCAGACGATATAATTGGTATCGGTATCGATCGATCGCTAATAATTACTTTCTCATTATTGTTTTGTAACATATTATTAACTTATCAACATTTAACTTACCGATGTATCAGGATCACTTGCAGCCTTATTGGTGAGCAAGGGCTTTTTGTAGCCAGACATCTAAAATATTTAATTTTTTTAGATTAAAATGTTAGTTAACGTTCTTTAGTAAGTTTAATTTTTAATCGATTAAAAAAAAATTATCAGCCGATACACTTTGCTTATATCGGCCGATATTGAA
Organism: Diaprepes abbreviatus; assembly: GCA_034092305.1. NCBI lineage: Eukaryota > Metazoa > Arthropoda > Insecta > Coleoptera > Curculionidae > Diaprepes > Diaprepes abbreviatus. The sequence continues at coordinate 1,081,963 of JASJET010000040.1, forward strand.
AATAGTCCTTTCGGATGATATAAATGATATATTGGTATCGGTATCGATCGATCGCTAATAATTACTTTCCTCGTTAATATTTTGTGACATATTATTAACTTATCAACATTTAACTTACCGATGTATCAAGATCACTTGCAGCTTTATTGGTGAGCAAAGCATTTTTGTAGCCAGACATCTAAAATATTTAATTTATTTAGATTAAATTGTTAGTTTTCGGGATCATGCATTAACAAAGCTAAAATTAGTTTTAAAAAATTCAATATGGCAATATACTTTATTAACGTTATTTAGTAAGTTTAAACTTTAATCGATTAAAAAAATTATCAGCCGATACACTTTGCTTATATCGGCCGATACAGAAAATAGTCTTTTCAGACGATATAACTGATATATCGGTATCGGTATCGATCGATCGCTAATAATTACTTTCTCATTAATGTTATGTAACATATTATTAACATATCAACATTTAACTTACCGATATATCAGGATCAGTTGCAGCTTTATTGGTGAGCAAAGCATTTTTGTAGCCAGACATCTAAAATATTTAATTTATTTAGATTAAATTGTTAGTTTACGGAATCATGTATTAACGAAGCTAAAATTAGTTTTAAAAAATCCAATATGGCAATATACTTTATTAACATTCTTTAGTAAGGTTAATTTTTAATCGATTAAAAAACAATTAGCAGCCGATATACCTTGCTTATATCGGCCGATACAGAAAATAGTCCTTTCAGACGATATAACTGATATAATCGGTATCGGTATCGATAGATCGCTTATAATTACTTTCTCATTAATATTTTGTAATATATTATTAACTTATCAACATTTAACTTACCGATGTATGAGGATCACTTGCAGCCTTTTTGGTGATCAAAGCATTTTTGTGGCCAGACATCTAAAATATTTAATTTATTTAGATTATATTGTTAGTTTTCGGGGTCATGCATTAACGAAGCTAAAATTAGTTTTAAAAAATTCAATATGGAATATACTTTATTAACGGTATTTAGTAAGTTTAATTTTTAATCAATTAAAAAAAATTATCAGCCGATATTCTTTGCTTATATCGGCCGATACAGAAAATAGTCTTTTCAGACGATATAACTGATATATCGGTATCGGTATCGATCGATCGCTAATAATTACTTTCTCATTAATGTTATGTAACATATTATTAACATATCAACATTTAACTTACCGATATATGAGGATCAGTTGCAGCTTTATTGGTGAGCAAAGCATTTTTGTAGCCAGACATCTAAAATATTTAATTTATTTAGATTAAATTGTTAGTTTACGGAGTCATGTATTAACGAAGCTAAAATTAGTTTAAAAAAATCCAATATGGCAATATACTTTATTAACGTTCTTTAGTAAGTTTAATTTTTAATCGATTAAAAAAAAATTATCAGCCGATACACTTTGCCTATATCGGCCGATACAGAAAATAGTCCTTTCAAACGATATAACTGATATATCGGTATCGGTATTGATCGATCGCTAATAATTACTTTCTCATTAATGTTTTGTGACATATTATTAACTTATCAACATTTAACTTACCGATGTATCAGGATCACTTGCAGCCTTATTGGGGACCAAAGCATTTTTGTTGCTAGACATCTAAAATATTTAATTTATTTATATTAAATTGTTAGCTGGCGGGCAGTGGATATTTATCAGGGTGTCCATCGTCTCGTTATAAAAATTCCATGATATTTGCGGGTTTCACAGATGGATTTTTAAAATTTTACACACTTTTTAACCGATTTCTAAAAGAAGGAGGTTCTCAATTCGTCGAGTATGTATGTTTTTTTATAGTATGTACACCGATTACTCCGGAACGGAGGCACCGATTTGAATGAAATTTTTTAGGTTATGCTCAAGAAGTTGCTGCGGTGATCTCATATTTTTTTTTGGACGAAATTGGTGTAGTAAAATCCAAGATGGCGCTAACAATATGGCGACCAAAAAAAATTAATTTTGTCGGATTTTCTCCAAAATTGGTATAGGTAAATTTTCGGGGTTGTCCCCAACAAATCTAAAATTATTTTTAAAAAATTCAATATCGCGGATCCAATATGACGGACAAAAAAATTTAATTTTGTCCGATTTTCTCAAAAATTGGTACGGGGGAGTTTTCGGGATCGCACATGACGAATCTAAAAGCATTTTTAAAAAATTCCATATGGCGGATTAAAACATCAATTTGGTTCGATTTTCTCCAAAATTGGTACAGGGAGTTTTTGGGGTCGCACATGGCGAATCTAAAATTATTTTTAAAAAATTCAATATGGTGAATGAAAAATCAGTTTTGTTCGATTTTCTCCAAAATTGGTATTGGGGAGTTTTCGGGGTCGTACATAACGAATCTGAAATTATTTTAAAAAAATTCTATATGGCGTATCCAATATGGGGGATAAAAAATAAATTTTGTCCGATTTTTTTTAAAAATTGATATGGGGGAGTTTTTGGGATCGCACATTACGAATCTGACATTATTAAAAAAAATTAAATATGGCGGATTAAAGGTTCTACATCTATCTATTTTGTCAAAAATTAGTATTGGGGGATTTCTGTTAGTGTTAATTACGAATATAAAATATTTTTTGAAAAACTTAATCTGGCGGATTCATCCTAAAAACTTTACATTTTTCGATTTTCTCCAAACTGATATAGGGGATTCTTGAGGGTGTAAGTTACGAATTTAATAGTATTCTTTTCAGGATTCAATATGGCGGACTTAAAATTTTATATTTTTCAATTTTGTTCAAATGTGGGGCTGAATCGTTGTTGAGGATGTAAATAGCGAATATATAATTATTTTAAGAAAATCTAATATGTCAGAGGCGATATGACGGTCTAGAAATTTTGAATTTCTGGATTTCATCTAAAGTTGGTACTAGGGGACTTTGAAGTGTGTAGATTTGGATTAGATTAAGACGTTAAAATTATTTTTTTGAAATTCAATATGACGGATCCAATATAGTGAGTTGAAAATTTTACCTTATTCACATTTTATCAGATTTGGCATTAGAGTATTTTCGGGGTCGTGTATTACGAATATGAAGTTAATTTTTTACAATATGAGGTTGACAAAATACAATATGAGGAAGTGAAAATTTTACGTTTTCCGATTTTGCCTAAAATTGATATTGCGGTGTTCTTGGAGAGTATACAAACTCAATATGCAGTATAAAATATATCGAGCTAAGAAATTTACATCTCAAGTTCTTTAAATATCGATATTGGAAGGTTTTGGGGCCTATATTACCAATCTAAAATCAATTTGAAATTTAAGATAGTGGATTTACTATGACAGACTAAAGATTTGTTTGATACAATTTCACTGGTATCTGAAGAATCAAAGAATTTTTAGTTGTTCATTTTAGGGAGATTACAACTTTGGATAAAATGGGAAAATCGAAATATAAAATTTTTATAAAAAAAAATTGAACTGACTTCAAAAAGTGAGCTAAAAAGTGAAAAATAACTATAAATTTTTGAAGTCGGCGCCAAGTTATTATATAATTATTAAATTAGAAGAAATACAAAAAAAGCATTACAAAAAATGAAGAACAATAAAGCACCAGGACCTGGGGATTTACCTATCGAGTTAATTAAGCACGACACCACAAGAGCGTATGAGCTGCTTTGTGTAACTTTTAACAAGTTTTTGGAAGGGGAAACGATTCCAAGAGATTGGAGGAGCTCTTACATAAATTCCACTTATAAAAAGAGAAACAGGAGCGACTGCAGTAATTATCGCGGTATTAGTATTACTTCGTCTATTGAAAAGCTTTACGAAAGAGTCCTAACATCCCAAATACAAAAGAAGCCACGGAAATGGAAGAACAAAGTGGATTTCGACCTGGGCGATCCTGCGTGGACAACATATTTATAATAAAACAACTGGCAGAAAAGAGACTAGCAAGAGGAATGGAGCTTCACGCTACTTTTATAGATCTTCGTAAGGCATTTGACTCCGTCCTTTGCAGAAATTATGGATCGCAATGAAAGAAGCGGGCATAAATAGTTTATATATAAACGCCGTAAAAGCACTGTATTAAGAAAACCAAGCGGTTGTTAAGGTAGAAAATCGGGAATCCTGACCCGAAACTGGCAAGGAAATTACTTCAAATGAGTAGGAACCAATTAAGGACTATTACGGGTATAATGACGGGACACATGGCCGTCAAAGTACATCTGAATAGAATGAATCTATATAACGGAAACCTCGGCTGTAGACTATGTGGATAAGCCGAGGAAACGGTGAAGCATATCATATGTGACTGTGAGTCACTGGAGAGATTTAGACAACAAACATTCGGGTCAGTAAGTCTGGAACCGGGAAAAATACTCACTCACTTCTTAGCAGGACTATACAGATTAAGCCAGGGGGCTAGGTTGACAGAGTGGTTGTAATGTCTAGGGTGAGCACAATAGGCCTACTCTGGACACAACGTGTCCGGCTTTAGGACGGACCCGGGAGTATAAAAAAAAGGTCGGAAATCAAACTTCTGATGCTTTCTCACAAACCAAAGGGGTTAAACAGGACTCCCGCATCTCTCCACCCCTGTTTAAAATGTATCTCTGCAGCGCTTTAAAACAGTGGATAAGAGAATGTAGATCCGTGGGGATATGAATAGAGGGCACTCACTTGTATACAATCCTCTTTGCAGATGATCAGGTAGTTCTTGCGGAAGACCAGCAAGACATGACTTACATGATAAATAAACTTATAGAAGAATTCACTAAATGGAGTTTAGAGATAAACATACAAAAGGTACAATACATTACTATAGGAGGCATAGGACAAGACATCGAAACAGAAAGCGAAATAATAAAACACATTAGATAATTGGCTTTTTGTATTTATTAATAAAACTTACCGTTGCGTTGCCGTCTTGGCTGCTGCTAGGTTCTGCCACCAACGCCATTTCTCTAAAACAATACAATTAATAATGGTATACAGTGGTTGGCAAAAGTAGGCACCAAATATAGTCCGCGAGCCCAGTGGGCGTTCGTAGCCGTTGAAGAAACATGGCTCCACCAAAGTTTTTTTATAAAGTTTTAAACACCTGATTACGAATATTGAGGGCGGATTCCCGAAAAATGATCAGGTTATTTGCCATAAACAAAAAAATTGTTAATGAATAAAATTTGTTCATCAATTATAACGTAAATACCTCCGTGTATTAAAGGAAGTGAAAGTCTACTTCCAGGCGCTCACCTAGTGCACATAATGCATTAAAGCTTTCGCTGATCATATATATATATATATATATATATATATATATATATATATATATATATATATATAAAGGGTGTTTTTTTATAGAGGTATAGAACTTTAAGTTGGCAACACTTTTTTAACTGGCGGCCATTTTGTCAGCTGTCAAGTGATTTATGTTTAGTTTGGTTTGGCATTTCAACACGAATAGACTGACGCCTGAACAACGCTTCCAAATTGTGCAAATTTATTTTGAAAATCATGGTTCTCTTCGAAATACGTATCGCGCACTACGTCCATTTGACGGTCAACATAATCGTCCATCAGAGCAATTAATTCGATTAACTATGAAACGTTTTCGCACCACGTTTACTCTAAATGATAATACGCATCCACAGAGACGTCGTACAGTGCGTACAGAAGAAGTCATTGCTGCTGTAGAGCGTAGCGTAGAGGAAGACCCGAATCAGTCTATCCGCCATCGTGCACAGGAATTGGATAAGTGTCCATTCACTTTATGGAAGGTTTTGCAGAAAGATCTTGGTTTGCGTGCTTACAAAATCCAACTCGTGCAAGAATTGAAGCCACACGATCACCTAGCAAGGCGTAGATTCGGTGAATGGGCCCAAAACAATTGTCGTTGATCCCGATTTTCATAAGCGAATTTTGTTTAGCGATGAAGCTCACTTTTGTTTGCAAGGAAACGTCAATAAACAAAACTGCCGTATTTGGAGTGATGATAATCCTCAAGTGTATGTTGAGACACCGTTACATCCAGAAAAACTGACTGTTTGGTGTGTTTTATGGGCTGGTGGAATCATTGGTCCGTACTTCTTTAAAAACGATGCTGGTCAAAACGTTACAGTCAATGCTGACCGGTATAGAGCCATGATCACTGACTTTTTCGTTCATCAATTGAACAACCAAGATCGTGCGACTTAACGCCGCTAGACTATTTTCTGTGGGGATATGTGAAGTGGCTAGTCTACGCCGATAAGCCCGAAACGATTGATCACTTGGAGGACAACATTCGCCGCGTTATTGCCGATATACGGCTACAAATGTTGGAAAAAGTCATCGAAAATTGGACCTCCAGATTAGACTACGTCCGAGCCAGCTCCGGCGGTCATATGCCAGAAGTCATATTTAAATTATAATGCCAGAAGGTTATCTTTCGAATAAAGTAAATTTCATGTCAATTTAAAAAATTCATCTTTGTTTTATTCCATTTAAAAGTTCAATACCTCTATAAAAAACGCCCTTTATATATATATATATATATATATATATATATATATATATCATATAGAAATTAATTTTTCTTGAACCCTTAAATATGTTTTTAGTTGGTTATTTTCTTGGGAATATGGAATTAGAAAATAATAACCACATAAACTTCCTAGATATGACGTTGCATCACAAAAATAATACAAAACTAACTGAGTGGTACACAAAATCTACATGGTCTGGTCGCTACCTCAACAACAATTCCCAACACCACATGGCCCAAAAAAAATCAGTAAAAATTGGAATAGCCGATAGAGCAAAAGAGGTCCTTATGTCAAACTCTTATCCAAATAAACTAATAAATAAAATTGTTTAAGAAAGGCTAGAAAAATACAAACATGGAAACACTAAAACAGAAAATTTAGAAGACAATAAAACCAAAAAAAAATCTTTCATTGCCATACATACCAAAACTTTCCGAAAACTTTCAAACTTTTTTTAAGAAACATAATATAACCACTAGTCATAAGGGCCATAATTTACTTAAAATCAATTTCAGCAAATTAAAAAGTGACATTCCAAAAACAAAAATCAAATGTTGTCTACCAAATACCCTGCAAGGATTGTCCATCGAATTATATCGGCCAAACTAGTCAGTATCTGCAAAATCGTCTAAATGGACATAAATATCACAAAAAAATATTACAGCCCTAAAAAAACACGAAATGAAACACAAGCACACCTTTGATTATGAAAATACAAAAATCTTGAAAACTAAAACCAACAAAGGAAAACGAGAATTTTACGAAATGATCGCAATAAAAAAAATCCGAATGCTGTAAACGATAAAACAGACATTAATAATCTAAATCAAATTTATTTTAACATATTAAAATAAACCAATATAAGGAAATTTCTAAAATAAATAAAACAATAAATAAAAATAATTCTCCACTTTCAATTCTTCTAAATTGAATCACGATATTTTTTCAGAAAGATATCACTTCAATTAAAAGACCCAAACTTTTTACGCCACTTAAAGTACCTAAAACATACACCATCTGGGTTCCACATTCAGTCAAGTCAAGGCAGTTATAGGGTTAAAAATGTAGTGTCCATTCTGCTAGCTGTACTTTTAAAAATACCATTGAAAAGTTAATATACAAGAGAGTGTGTGATTATAATTGGTTTCTGATGTAATTGATTTTTATTTAAAACAAAAATCTCTGTTCTTAATAGTAAGTTTTTAACCCGTTATTCAGTATATAATAATATTAAAAATGTACATTTTTGTAGAATCCGCCGAAACCTTCAGTTGAAAAAGATTCGAAAGAATCGAAACGTCCTGAAATATAAAATATATATACAATAAGTATGACTACTTTATATATGCAGTTTCAATATAAAAATGAACTATATTCCCAAGAAAATAACCAACTATGTATATAAATATATATATATATATATATATATATATATATATATATATATATATATATATATATATATACAGGTCTGGAAAATCTCAACCAGAAACTCGACGTTTCTCAAGTATGATAAAGAAAATACTATATTATTTTCAAATCAGAATGAGACAGAAAATAAGCATCTCGTAAGCATCGACATACGTGTAAATTACCAGTTTGGCCCTCGGATGAGGGCGCGGTGAGAGCGGGCGGCAACATACGCCACGCCCTAGCATAACAAGAGCATTCCAAGTTATTTGCTTTCAATCACGCCGTCGAAACGTAAGTATCGTGTTTCGCGCCAAATTTTTTTGTTACACGGAACAAAAAGAGCAGATTATGAAGTGGTACACTATTCTGGTAAATAATCAGCAGATTTGTATTTACGTGCGAAAATCATCCTGTTCCTTGAAAATTTAGAATTTCGGAAATTATTAAAAATTTGGGAAAATCGGTTGTCTAAAAATTTGTAGAAAATGCACTGATAATAATGAGGAGCAACCGGTTCCTCAAATTACTGAAGAATGAGCAAATCGGGAGACTGATTTTGTAGTTTGGCAGAAATTAATTTTCCTTTCAATAGTATCGTAATTGCCTAAGAACTTAATATGAACGCTCGAACAGTTCGGAATATTTTAAAGTGGAACAAATATCGCTGTTACAAATTGCGAATAACTCAAGAAATTTTTCCGAAAGACCAAGAAACACGTGTTACTTTTATTTTTTAGCAGAATAAAAGTTTATTTTTGAGAATGATTTTTAATTTTAAAGTGGTCTATTAGCTTAATTACTTAGAAATTACCGTTGCATTTCACTAATATTTTTATTAGAATAAATGTTTATATCGTAACAAAAATATCAATTTTCTTTGCGCTCAACGCCAACAAAACTAATTTTTTTGTATTTTGACTATTTGATGAGGTAAATGTATCAAATAGTCATTAAATATTCCAAATTCCGTCGATTACGTTATAAGTTTAGACGAAAAGCAATAATACCCTCTCATTCGTTTCAAGGTACTGTTCGTCTTCGTGTTGCATGGAAGTTGGCGGGGGTAATATTGGGCGTAGGCGTTCCCTACGATCTATGAACTAACCTAAAACAAGTTAGACGGGCTTAGTGGGTTAGAATTTGAGGAAACGGCCAAAATAATTTGTAATTAAGAAATTTAAAATAGAAAGTTGGCTATAGTAACGTTTCTATTAAACCTCGATAATATGAACGGCCAGTCTATTCTTTCTGAAGTTTCGTCTTAGGTCAAAGGCAACAGTGTTATAGTTGCGTCGCGCCCAATTACAATTCAACGATTACAAAATTGGGCTAAACAGAAAGGCAGTAATATATTTTCGCCTTACTCTGGTGTGTAAAATACAAAAAAAGCATGTTATCCACATGACGAGCATCTAACTTTTACTAAATCAAAAGCCGAGGTTAAATTCCAAGGCTTACTGGATCATACAGTGGATCGAATTATATTGCTTCAATTAGACGCCCTTGAACAAATCGATAAATTAGATTTGTAGATATAAGTTTCATTTACAAATGGGGCTTCGATGGACTGTCAGGTTAGAACCAGTACAAAATGAAATTCACTGATCCGAATATTTCTGATACAAACTTATTCCTAACCTCTCTTATTCCACTTCAATTAGCAGGTATTAACACGCAAATTTAACAAGAACAGATTGTGTTGTACAATTCCAAATCCTCCTCTACTATGAATTGCGGGCCTCTGAAATTTGAATTTATTAAGAAAACCGAACAAAAGTTGCCACGACACGGGAGAGGAAAAGAATTGAAATGAATAAATGAATTCTTATTAAATATTTAATGCTTCTGTACAGGTGGTTATTTTTTAGTGTTGATCGCTCCTTCTTTTAGGGCAGTGCCTAGGCTAGCATGCCGGAGATTAGGGGGGGTTATTTAAATTTAAAGCGCCACCTGTTTTAGGCCCGTCGGTAAGAAGAAGCGATGATCTGATCGAAAACAGGAAACAACTGGATCCAAAAATAAAACACACCGATTCCAAAAACAATTAAAATCTATATTTAACAATAAAAAAAAGGGATTTTGAATTACAGTTTTAAACTAAAGAAATATGTGACTATTTGCTAAATGGATCATAACAAAAAAAAAACAAAGAAACAATGGACAACACTACTGCGAGTATGACGTCATCTGCGCCATACGCCAAGTCGGTTTAGATGTAGGTCCAGCTTTAATTTTCAGTATCGGCTAAACTGAATAACCTTACTTTTTGAGTACGGTTGAATTTTGCACTAACAAAGTATCTAGTAGGCCGATTAAATCTAAAATTATGTTTACTTAAGCCTAATTAAAAGTGTTGGACTATTAATATGTGAAGTGATGTTTTAAATTACCTAGTGTATACGTATACCTTCGGTTTACAAGGTATTTTAAATGAAATTAAAAATGAAGTGTCCTGTAATTGCTCGCATAAAGTCTTATTAGTTCCCAATCACAGGGGAAAAAGGAAAGTATACATTAAAACCGGTAATTTCACTGTTTATTACGAAGTTCTAATACCTGAAAGGCTGTTTTGTGATTAAATCCAAACACTTTCGACAAGCTGGATAGCCGATGGCCTCTATCGAGCAGTGGTGTGTAATATGTTGGCTCTGGTAGGCAAATCTAATTTTAAACAGGATGGCAAAGTCTCGGTATAATAAGAACTGTTTGTGGCATGTACCTGATTGTCTTTAAGGGTGCACCAAGTATTTAAAGTCACAAAGATGGTGTTTTAACTTCTTAGGTGAGATCACTTTCACTAAACTGTACTTAACGAAAAACGAATACAATAAAACTTTGTTTATCCTCAATATCTGGCAAATGATGCCTTAACGCACTAAACTATGATTTTAGCTGCAAACAGGAATAAAAGTAGTATTGTACTCTGAGAAAATCAGCAAAAAATCTCTGCTTTCTGGGTTTCTGCCAGTTTTCACAACCAAGGCTTCGCCCCGACTCTCTCTACTGACGCTCAAGAGCGCCAAGAAAAAAAACAAACAAAAGATTCACTAACTACACCCTTGATGAAAGTGGCAAAAGTGGAGCGTTTGATACATTTCTAGGCACACTTGATTTTTTTACAAAACCGGTTTTTGGTGTGACAGTGACAAAAACTTTTAGTTTTTATTTTATATGTATTAAAGAGGCTACTTGATGAAAATAAGAATATAATTTATGGTGAGTATTGGCTTGATTGTTGGTATTTTGGTAAAATTATTTATAGTTTTGTTCATGAAATAACAAAACTGTAACACACCTCCCCTCCCTGGAGAAAAGTTTCTTCGAAACTTTTATTTAAAAGAAAAATAAGGAATAAAAAAAAAAGAAATCTTACACTATTTTGACAACTAAATTAAAAATATGGAATATCAGGTTGTTAATTGTCATTATCCGGTGGGTGTGCTTTTAGGTCTTTAGCATGCCAAACGCCTAAATTTCTTCCTGACTCATCAGAAATCTCGTAGGACCATGGTGATAAAATTTTAGTGATGGTAAAGGGTCCAGCAAATTTAGGTGCAAGTTTAGCAGTAAACTGATTAGCCTGATTAGACACAACGTAATTTCTCTTCCAAACTTTTTGGCCTAAACAAAAACGATCATCACGACGTCGCAGATTGTACCGAGGCTGAGCTTTCTCGTACGCCTTGCGTAGTCGCTTGTGAACGTCAGAGAATACTTGTTCTAATGCTTGAGATCTATTGTGAAGATCACATCCTGTAGCATCGTCACCTGCCGGTAAGGGAGAACCTGAAGAAAACTGAATTTCACGTCCAAAGACCACAAAATTGGGAGTCAGACCGGTGACCTCATGTTTAGCAGATCTAAGGGCACAGGCTGCCTTAGGAAGAATCTTATCCCAATTCCGGTGATCTTCATTCACGTAGCTCGATAAGATAGTTTTAAGGACACGATGGACTCGTTCAACGGGATTGGCCTGAGGGTGATAATTGGCCGTATATTGAATTTTGATGCCATATCGTTCCATAGTGTCCTGGAAAATTTTACTTCGGAATTGCACTCCGTTATCAGCGATAATTTTATCAGGTCTACCATAAATCAGAATGACGTGATCTTCCAGCCACCGAAGTATATTAGGTGAAGTAGCGGCACGTAATGGAAAAAAGAGGGTGTATTTACTGAAAACGTCCAGAACCGAGAATATGTAGGAATAGCCAGACTTTGAACGTGGAAGTGGTCCAACTATATCGATACTAATAATTTGCCATGGTCGAGTAGCGGTAGGTTGTGCACTGAGCATGTGCCCTGCGGGAGCTTGTTGGATGGGTTTAGCTCGAAGACATGTATAGCAGCGACGAATATATTTTGCCACATCAGCTCTCATTCTCGGCCAGTAATATCGCTGACTAATCCTGGAGAAGGTTTTGAAAACACCAAGATGACCGCAGGTAGGTGGATCATGATGGGACTTGATGATTGCAGAACGCTGCTCACGAGGAAGGACAATACGCCATGTATCTTCGGGTTCGGCTAGTGAAGGATAAGGAAGTCTAGCTCGTTTGTACAATGTGCCGTTTTCAAACCACCACAAAGGATACTGAGAAGGGCGTTCTTCAACTTTTTTGATCATTTCCTGGTACCATCGGTCAGAAGATGAAGAGGACCGATCTATTGGCACAGGACTGACAGATTGTTCTATTGTCGCATCAATAATTGGCACTGAGCGAGAAAGAGCATCTGGGACGACGTTCTCTTTACCTTTTCGATGGACGATATCAAAATCGTACTGTTGCAACCTTACGGCCCATCGCGCTATTCGACCTACAGGATCTTTTATCGAATTTAACCATTTTAAACTGTAGTGGTCCGTAATGACTGTAAAATGGGTACCCTCAATATATGGTCGAAGCTTATCGATTGCATATAGTACGGCTAAACACTCCTTCTCGGTGGTACTAAACTTCCGTTCGTTTTTAGTTAGTGAGCGGCTTAGATAGCAAATAACATTTTCTTGACCATCGATGACCTGGGAAAGAACAGCACCTAGACCAAAATCTGAGGCATCGCATTGAATGGTGAAGGGCTTTTCAAAATCAGGACAAGAGAGTACTGGAGCCTTAATAAGATGTTCTTTTACTAACTTAAAAGCCGCCTCACAATTTTCGTCCCAAATAAATTTAACGTTTTTCCTGGTCAGGGCAGTAAGTGGCGATACAACAGATGAAAAATTTGGTACGAACCTTCGGTACCACGACGCAAGTCCAATGACTCTTCGCACCTCGGAAACATTTTTGGGAGTTGGGATGCGTACAACAGCGTCTATTTTCTCTGGGTCAACTGAAAGTCCGGACGAATTAACAACATAACCTAGATATTTCAGCTCGGATTTGCAGAAAATACATTTTTCCCGATTGAGAGTTAGACCAGCACGTAGTATGCGCGCAATGATTTCACGTAATACTCGAATATGTTCGTCAAACGGGCAGACCTACGAAATGCTTTGCGTCTGGAGCGCGAGTCTGAAACTGAACCTCCTTGTACTTCGGCGTTTGATGCAGAGAGTGAGTTATGTCTCTGCAGAGGCAAACTTTACTCAATGGAGCGTGACGTACAGATCTTCGATTTTGGCAACCGTGACAATGAGTTTAAGAAATTAAACACTCTTTTAGTTCATGTCTCTTTTAGAATTAAGCGAATTCGTGTAACGTCCGAAGCAGATCAGGTCCTGAAGAACGATCTTATTACGCGTTGTGCTAATTTAATCAGGCAACTTAATACGATTTACGACAAAGGCTCTTTATCCAGAGAGTATTTTCAGACTCCAGTAAATATTTCGGTAGCACAAGATACACTAGGACCCCAGATTCATCAGACACCGGTTTCTTATGACTTAGTAGATTTGAGTGATAATAATAATTTTAATGGTAACCCTGTTAATCAACAAAGTTTACCAAAGACCAACATAACATCATCTACCATTAATCATGCATTTGTTGACCAAAACTCCCAGTTTGACTTAATAAACTTTCATACTGAGGTACCAGCTCCAACCATATATTTTCATAATGCTCGTAATACACAGCCCACAACATCTGAATTTTCCCCATATAGCGCTAATTTTACGGAGTCGTTATTAGACCGTGAAATTGCAGCTTCTACTGCCCCTTCAGCTCCTGTTGCTTTTACTAGTTCAAGTCCATTAGATCTTAGCACTCATAACAAGCCAGTGCATTTTCGAAGTCAGACATTACTTGAAGATCATATGTCATTTATCGAGCACAATCCTCACCATCCCGTAGTGAATGTAGTTCAAAGTGCCCCTCAGTCACAAGCCACTCCAGTAACTAGACAACCAGCCTTTCATTCACAACATTTGGGTCAGTTACAGCCCGAAAGACTTGACACTGCCCTACCCCCTCATCACTACGTTGAACAGTTTCGGCAGCCCGTTACTGAGAGTCTTCCGCGAAACGTGTACCCGTCCTGTGACGAATTTCGACGTTCTGACAGACCAATAGTTCCTCAATCTCCTATTGCTCCGTCACTGACTAGTTCTCGCTTACAGGCTACGCCTAGTAACACTCATAATGTTCAATTTCACAACCAGCCCATGTCGACAATTCAGTCTAGGTCAAACATGAATGTTACTCAGCCTCAAGTGAATTCGTCAGTATATTCTACTGCTGAGCAGTTGCGAAATTTTGATTCTCCTAGCAGAAATTTGAGATCGCATGACCGTCCTTTGCCTAATAATGAGTGTGGCTCATCACAAATCAGAATGAACGTTTTTGATTCTTTTGCCCCTAATAAAGCCAATGTAAACTCAACCAGACCTTCAGAGGTACCTTCTCAGTCCATGCCCCTTGTTGATCTAACCAATCGATTGGACAATCTTGAGTTTTCCCCTCTGCGTGAATTTAACCGTAATGATTTGCCTACTTATGCCACTCCACCTCAGTTTTACGACATCAGTCGTTGGAACTTAACATATGATGGCCAGTCTAGCGTTACTAATTTTCTTGAAAGAGTTGAGGAGCTAAGATTATCAAGAGGTGTATCTAAAGATCATTTACTGCGTGCAGCACCCGAATTACTCACCCGCGATGCACTCTTGTGGTATCGAACCCGTTCATTTAATGACTGGGATGATTTAACCTCTCAATTACGAGAAGCTTTTCAACCTTATGATTACGAGTTTAGTCTTTGGGATGAGATTCGTAAAAGAACTCAGGGATCTCAGGAACCTGTCCTCAATTTTGTGGTTGCTCTGCAAAATTTGTTCCGTAAATTACCCGAACCTCCTTCTGAAGCCGTACAGCTGCAACTGGTCCGCCGAAACCTTCTGCCATATATTCAGAGCCGTCTGGCTACTCTCCAAATATCTTCATTATCTGAATTAACCCGAATTAGTCGCGCTATCGAGGAAACAAAGCTATCTCTTCAACGCTTCGCTCCACCACCTACTAATTACAGGCAACTTTTGGAACCTGAATTAGCATACCATAAGCCTACCCATCATGCTGCCTCAATGGAATGCCCAAACCTAACTCCTCTAGACTCGTCAATGCAGTCATCCCCTGATTTTCATGCTGAACGTTCTGCAACTACGACAGTTAATGCAAATGATGCAATGAGTCCACTTAGTTGCTGGAATTGTGATGGAAAAGGACACCGATTTCGTTATTGCGATAAAACTCGTAAGAAGTTTTGTTTCCGATGTGGCAAAAAGGAAGTTACCAGCAAGAACTGCCCATCTTGTTCAAAAAACGGCCTCGTGGCAAGGTCATAGGCCGTAATCCTTGCCAGAACTCTACGGCCATTGTATCTCGAAATGCTGTATTAAATTATGTGTTAGCACATGCTAAGGGTGATCAGCGTCCCTTTTTGAACGTGCAAATTTATGGTAAATCGTTACTAGGTCTTCTTGATAGTGGAGCCTCTCGAACTATCCTCGGCTCTACCGGATGGAACCTATTGCAGTCCTTAAGCAAACTTGATCTATCGCCAACTTCCGAGTGTATTGTGGCTAATGGTCAATCCTGTCCCGTTTTAGGTGTGGTACAGTTACCTATTCAGTTGCGTGACCGTGTGATTTTGCTAGAGACTTTAGTAAGCCCCACGTTGGGCGCCAAATTTTGCCACGACACGGGAGAGGAAAAGAATTGAAATGAATAAATGAATTCTTATTAAATATTTAATGCTTCTGTACAGGTGGTTATTTTTTAGTGTTGATCGCTCCTTCTTTTAGGGCAGTGCCTAGGCTAGCATGCCGGAGATTAGGGGGGGTTATTTAAATTTAAAGCGCCACCTGTTTTAGGCCCGTCGGTAAGAAGAAGCGATGATCTGATCGAAAACAGGAAACAACTGGATCCAAAAATAAAACACACCGATTCCAAAAACAATTAAAATCTATATTTAACAATAAAAAAAAGGGATTTTGAATTACAGTTTTAAACTAAAGAAATATGTGACTATTTGCTAAATGGATCATAACAAAAAAAAAACAAAGAAACAATGGACAACACTACTGCGAGTATGACGTCATCTGCGCCATACGCCAAGTCGGTTTAGATGTAGGTCCAGCTTTAATTTTCAGTATCGGCTAAACTGAATAACCTTACTTTTTGAGTACGGTTGAATTTTGCACTAACAAAGTATCTAGTAGGCCGATTAAATCTAAAATTATGTTTACTTAAGCCTAATTAAAAGTGTTGGACTATTAATATGTGAAGTGATGTTTTAAATTACCTAGTGTATACGTATACCTTCGGTTTACAAGGTATTTTAAATGAAATTAAAAATGAAGTGTCCTGTAATTGCTCGCATAAAGTCTTATTAGTTCCCAATCACAGGGGAAAAAGGAAAGTATACATTAAAACCGGTAATTTCACTGTTTATTACGAAGTTCTAATACCTGAAAGGCTGTTTTGTGATTAAATCCAAACACTTTCGACAAGCTGGATAGCCGATGGCCTCTATGGAGCAGTGGTGTGTAATATGTTGGCTCTGGTAGGCAAATCTAATTTTAAACAGGATGGCAAAGTCTCGGTATAATAAGAACTGTTTGTGGCATGTACCTGATTGTCTTTAAGGGTGCACCAAGTATTTAAAGTCACAAAGATGGTGTTTTAACTTCTTAGGTGAGATCACTTTCACTAAACTGTACTTAACGAAAAACGAATACAATAAAACTTTGTTTATCCTCAATATCTGGCAAATGATGCCTTAACGCACTAAACTATGATTTTAGCTGCAAACAGGAATAAAAGTAGTATTGTACTCTGAGAAAATCAGCAAAAAATCTCTGCTTTCTGGGTTTCTGCCAGTTTTCACAACCAAGGCTTCGCCCCGACTCTCTCTACTGACGCTCAAGAGCGCCAAGAAAAAAAACAAACAAAAGATTCACTAACTACACCCTTGATGAAAGTGGCAAAAGTGGAGCGTTTGATACATTTCTAGGCACACTTGATTTTTTTACAAAACCGGTTTTTGGTGTGACAGTGACAAAAACTTTTAGTTTTTATTTTATATGTATTAAAGAGGCTACTTGATGAAAATAAGAATATAATTTATGGTGAGTATTGGCTTGATTGTTGGTATTTTGGTAAAATTATTTATAGTTTTGTTCATGAAATAACAAAACTGTAACAAAGTCTTTAACGAAAATAGAAAATTATGAACTCGAACCAGACAACTTGCACCATATAAAAGAGTTCGCTTTGCCACCCAAGCTTCAGTACAGTACAACTTATCTATGACGATGATAGACGGCTAGGTGAATGTTTTGGCTGGAGCGAAATCGGTCGAATCTGCCAAACAACATCTCAGTTCAACAACATTGATACTGTGTCCCAGTAAAAACAGAGTATTTCAAGCTACAACTGTTAGCTCTACACGCATGTATTAGATTCTTCGAATGCTGCTTGTATTTGTCGTATTAACGTGACACACAGCAGTGGCAAGCTCGTAAGCAGAAAGACAAAGAGGTGAAAGCACAGACAAAGTTTACCATCCAACAGGCCTTTAAGGAGAGAGATTAGGACTTCTTGTTGAGAGGCCAAAGAAAATGTTAGGAAGCACTAATGATGGCAACATAGTTCGACGTTTCTTCGCGAACAGTGATAAATCAGCCATTATAACAAGAGTAAAGCGAAAACTGATCCTCCGGTTTCCCGTCATTTTGCAAACCATTGGAAGTCGACATTAAATTGCAAGATTTGGAAATACAAATTTCAAATAGCAAGATTATTCTTCAAAGGATATTCTTGGTACAACATTCCAACAGGAATCCACAAATGACTTACTCCATTGACCAGACATCATAGCATTTGCAATATTACCGATAGGTAAACTATCGAAAGATGCACAAAAATCAACGGACAAGTTAATAAGAAACTATCGCCTAGACTTTGCCCGAAAATCTTCTCGAGAAAAAATATGGAGGATGTGTTCCAAAACTTTTGGCGTCGATGGATCCTTACACTGTTTTTGATATAGTAAGGATTCGGATAACAATTCATATGTATTGGAGAATGAGAAAAGAGCTGTTAACAAAGAAGGCAGTGATTAAAAAGTTCTTTTTATTAGTTTTATTACAGTCGTATTATTTATTCATTTATGTGAATCAATAAATATTATATTACTTACAAATTATTTGCACTGGTATTTATTAAGAAATCTTAAGCATAGAGGAAAAAGTACTTTCGCCTTTTTAACGATTATCGATATCCATGTATTTATTATTATAGTATTATATTTAAAATGTACCTTGAAGTCAAGCGCAATATTTTATTCATGGAAATACAATTATTCTTTTTATTTTATTTTTAAAGCGTTGAACCACATTAGACGTTTTTCGAATTTATTTTCATGATTTTTATTTTTAATATCAAATCTGTGCTTTCGACCCACTGTATTTTGACGACCCGAAACCAGCGAAAAGTCCTTGCGCGACACCATTTTTGCTGTAAACTAGGAAGCAAGCTACGATACAACAGTATGCTTTATTTCACTTCTTCAACGTGGCTAAACGAGTTGTCCGTCGCTTTCTTTTTTTTCAGAGGTTCTGTTCTGGATTTTCCACACCTGTATATATATATATATATATATATATATATATATATATATATATATATATATATATATATATATATATATATATATATATATATAATTAAAAATGCGAAGAAAATGATGTAAAAGCAAAATCGATAAAGACCGGAAAAAAAGTGGTAAATTTAAAATGGCTATATCTCAGCTAAATTTGATCGAAATTTTTTTTTCAAAAGCTCATTTTAGCGGGCGAAACGTCAACCTTCTTTTCTCTCAAGCAATGCCTATACCTGTATATACTCAGAAAATAGTTATGGACAAAAGTTTGAAAAAGAAAATTGCGAATTTTTTTTCCCTTTCTTTTTTGCATTTATTTAGCAGAAAAAATAATTTTTCTGACCTTCGGAAAATACGTTTCAATAGGAAATTCAATTTTCTACAAAAAATCGTAATATACGTGTATATTAAAAATGCGTAGTTTTTGAGTTATTTTTGAAAAACTGAAAAAGTGACATTTTCATCCCGTTCTCAAAAACGTACCCCTGACTTTAATAGCACTTTGTGATTTTATCATATTTGAATGCCAGAGAAACGTATTCAATGTTTTTACTAATTTATTCCTTATTACCTCCTTTTTTCCTTATAGTCAATAGCCTAAATGGCATACCATCTTTCTGACAACCTGAAGTTTATTCTGGTATACCCACCAAAATTTTCGATGTAATGACACAAAACTTACCCAGAGAATTTGTTAACGCTCAGTATTAGTTTTCTTCCTAGTATCAAGTGTTCTGGAAATAAACGTAAAATAATAATATGAATAAGTTACACACTGAATTGGGATGTTGACCATTTTTGGGAAAGTGTTTAAAATCATGCATAAGTAATGTAGACGAAACTATTTAATATAATTTTTTTAATAAAACTATACTTTAAAAATCATAAATTTTATATTCCGTTTCAAATTTCCTAAGTGATCAAGATTACTTCAAGTGATAGAACCGGAAGTAATAATGACTCAAAAGAATAACCGTATCAGGACGGAGTGCCAGTGATGACGTTAGTGTGACATCATTCACTTTGATTTGTGTTCATTCTCAGGTGACTCGAAGAAGATTCCCACACAGCACTAGACGTCTTATGGACGTCATTTTTATATCCAGATTGTCTGAACGTCTTAAGACATAAATAAGGCGTCTTATAGACGTTATTTTAAAGACGTCCATAAGACGTTTATATATAACGTCTTTAAGATATCTTTTAAAAGTCTACATACAACATTTTATATGAAAATAAATACAGTTGTGTATAATTTAGTTGATAAAAACTAAAAAGCATTTCCTTCCCTATGGATTTTGTCGCAGTTGGGTAATAAGTTTGCAACGCCGCGCAGAGCTCAGCTGAATACAAGTTGAGGTTAAAATATTTGATTGAACGAAAAATTTTTAGTAGCCTCACTACGATCTTGGTTAATGGAACTCTTGCTTGATCTTTTTTATCAATACTTTGGTGCTTTTTGTCACAGACTGTTTGATGTACCGATAACAATAACAATATGATGCCAACTAACTTTAAAAAACCCGCCTTCTGTTCCTGTCAACTCTGTCATTTTTGTTTTTGTATTTCGTCATGTCGTTATTCATTTTTAATATTGTTGGGGTGCTGACTCTGAAAATTTAGCTTTTGAAAGAATTTTATTAAAATAGTTGATTTATCTATGTGCCTCTGAAAATCTTTTTTATTCGTGTTTATGTAATACTTAAGGTAAGATCGAGAATCATATGTACTTAGGAAAAACAGTAACGTTATTTATTGGTTGTGTTACAGGAAATTTCCGAATGCTTTACCACTTATATTTTTGTAGTAACTCTATGTTATTAGAAGTATGAAATGAAATCTTCAAAAATATTATCTGTGCGAAAAAGGCTTGCACAGCTCATCCAGACCCGGTCCTAAATATTACAAGAAATATTACTAATGAAGTGGAAGGCGAAATGTTTGTTTATGGAGTGCTCCACTAATGAAACCTGTAAGATTTGTTTTGTTCCTGATGATTGGTTATATTTAAAGATAATAGAAAATAGAGTTTTGTTAATTACAAGAAGTAATTTTGTTTAAGGTTTTAGAAATTTCAAAACTGGGAGTAGGGAGCATTTATGAGTTTGTAAAGCGAGCTTGTAAAATTACCATGTACAGTTGATTAGTACGAAAAGGAAAGAGAAAGTTCTACGATTGCAACTTGGCGAGACTTATTATGAGTAAGTTCTGTCTTTCATTATGCATATTAACCTTGAAATAGCATAAGTCACGATTCTATAGTAGAGGACAATTATAAAAATATCCCAAAATTTACTCCCACAAATGATAAACTTTATCCTATAAAATTAAAATCAGTTTGTTATTAGGATCTACAGAGACAACAGGACTGGCAAAAAGTCGGAAGAATGAGGAAATTTCAATCCAAACATGGCTGAAAAGGGCATCAGACCAGATTTGTTATTCGACTAAATAAAAATTCTTGTTTTTAAAACTATTTAAAGATTTGTGTACTTTGTATTTCAATAAACTTTTATTTTGTTGATAGTCTACCTTTTAGAGTTATTATATCGAAGGGATAAACTAAGGCTTAAATTTGATAGGTTCACTTATAGTTCGAACTGTAGTAGTTCTGAAAACATTTGCTCTTCTACCTCACTTCTTAAATTTCAAATTAGAAAAAGTTTACATTATGCTTAAGTTATGTATTTTTTTGTATCAAGAGATTATGTTGAAGATATTTTTTAAAGCAAATTATTCATGCGGAACTTGTAGTTATTTAAAATGGTAGTGTATATTTTGCTCTTGATTTTTTCTTAATTAAAGTTATTTCTTGGACTTTTGAATAATTAAGGTTTGACTTTGTAAACAAGACAAACAAAAAAATTAAAGGGACCCTTTTTAATATACATAATTTTATTGGTGGAATATGTTGTTTTAATGTTGGGAAGGGACGTTCATAAGACGTTGTAAGCAAATGTCTTAAAGACGTTACCTTTTGTAACATAAGACGTCTATACAACGTCTTATGGACGTCATTCGTCTTTTATGGACATACATAAGACGTCCTGAATGTTGAGATCAAACGTTTTATGGACGTCTTTAAGACGTATTTGTGGTGTTTGGGTTTAATTACATTTTTATTATAAAATAAAAATAAAATTCCTTAAAAATAAAAAAAAAATATTGTGTTTCTTAGGTTTTTTATTGTGGAAACTACCGGTCGGCGGCAAAATTATATTTTTATTTTAATACAGTGAACATCCCAATTGTCTCATTGGATTTTTTTTGCAATTCAAACTAAATTTCCTTTTGAAAATTATGGTTCTTCGGTTTACATAATTAAAAGTATATACCGCGTAAAATTGGTAATAATATGTTATTCACCCATTACCAAATTTCCAATACAAATATGCAAAATAAGTGAACTAGTTTTAGCGGTACTTTTCCTATCGCTGCTTTTAAATATAATATAATTTAATATATTATTACATAGAAATCATTTATTAGAAATAATATAATTTTAACGTTTTCTTTAATCATATGTATTTACTACAAATAATTAAAATATTCTGAAAGGTTACCCATGTTAGAATTATTTAATCTTGTACTATCTATGACTTCGTTTAAATCGGCTTTTTTCGAGCCAGCTTCAAACCGAAGCCGCCTCATATCTTACTGGAAATCTAGGCGTTTATTTCACAAAATTAAACATAACTTGACCTTGGCTTCAAGTCATTTTCGCAAAAAGTTGACGTCTTGTCTGTACCTAACCTCAAAATAACGCCTTGTTTTGATATTTTTCTTACTTAAAACCAACTGTTGACCACTGTGAAGGGTAAAATGTTTTATTCTGCATTTAGCCTTTAACTTAGGTGTTCTTAAACATTAAAACTAATTCGAAATAATATACTAACGCCCATTTGACACATGACGTAATCGTTCAGAAGTCAACAGCTGATTTCAAGCGCGCTTAAGGTGTTTATTTCGCACTCGAAGCGCGCTTGGGTCAAGTCAACCCTAAATCGTTTCAGGCTTCAAGTATAATCTCACCCGTTTAATTCGTTATTTCTAAGCCGCTTGTAGAAGGCGCTTGACTTCAAGCGCGCTCTAAAGTGTCGATATAAACGTACTGTATAATTCATTCCGAAGAGCGTCTTACATATGTGAAAGATGGCGTTAATCAGTCTCTTAGTAATCCTAAATGTTCAGTATCTCATGTTCCTTGTACAATTTTAAAATTATATACACATAAATAAAAAAGTGTGTTCCTCTTATAGTTGGCTCTCATTACTTTGCAAACCACTGCTCTAAATTGCTGCGTGGTAGACATGGAACACCAGTTTCTAAGTTTTTTCTTTTCCTTCCCGTCCCTCTCTTCCCTTATACGTTCCCTTGCATTATCATCTGTATCAATTGATATCTGCTCTCATTTCGCGTGAAGTGTTCTAAGTACTCCAGTTTTCGTGCTTTTACTGATGTTATTACTTTATTTTGTTTCCATTCGTTGAAGAATCCTCTAATTTGTGACACGGGTCCGTTCATGATATTCTCAAAATTCTGTGCTAAAACCATATTTCAAAAACCTTCAGTCTTTGACCTGGGCCCCTATCCTCGAAAATGTGATGTGAATAGCGATGGGAATAGCGATGTGAACTTTTTGACAGTAAAAGCCGTATTCTTGAAAAGCCAATGTTGCCAGATATGAACGAGCTAAAACTCGAAAATTTCAAAAATAAAATGGATGACGGATTGAATTGAACTGTCAGACCGAAAATGTCCGTAGTATATTTTGTTGCCATTTTAGGCAAAAAGTAGTTTTGGTACTTTAAAGTAATCGTCAAAAGTAAAAAAAAAATAGTGCTGTTGTTATTTTTGTGAAGTTATTGATTGCCATTACAATATTTGTACTTTGCCTGGATTAAATTTATCTTAAATTGACGCTCTAGAACTGTTAAACAAAAATGCATACAAAGAGCCAAGTACTTGAAAATTCTAATATATAAAGAAAAAGGGATATCAAGAAAAGCAGCTAGCATATATACAAAGTAATATACTGACAGTAACTGCAGAAAGTCAGCACTGATAAACCTTGAAACGGTGGAAATTACAACTCTACGAAGTATGACTAAAAGCCATAATCCCAATCCACTACGGAAACTATCCAATCAGTTATTTATTGTATGAATTCACAAAGTGTCCAGCCTCTTACTGCGAGATGTTCTGTCCTGACAAGTAAATTTGAAAGAAAACCTGAAAAACAATGATAGAGAAACTGTTTATGACCAGGGACCAAAATCAAAGGCCAGAGAGAAGACGTCCATTAAAGATACTGGCGGATCTCACATTCAACTTTAAATATATATTTTCTTCATTTTATAAAGATTTGAAGATCAAATGTACCATAAATAAGTTTTTTATGCTGAAGGACCTCATTCGTTGGTCTGTAGGATTCATATTTATATGTCCCGATAAATTATAATCATAATATTTATTTAATTGTAGTGTCGTATAGTGTTTAACACAGTCTAATTAAGTTAAGTGCTGTAGTTAACGACGTCACTGAACACTGAAAGAGAATGACAAATTAGGGCATTCTATGTACAGCCCGGTATTTATACCGACTGGTGCTCAGCGAACTGTAATCCAGCGTTACAATCGATTTCTACGTGTGATGTAGACTGTAACCTGCATCTCTATTAATATTATTTGGATATTTGCAAATTTCGATTGATAATCTAATTTTACGTTTAAAGAAACCAGACACTGATGCTAGCACCTTAGTTTCTTGTACTTTAAAAGTGTGACCTGAGCAATGCTGGTGTTCAGCTACTACAGATTGTACGATTTGTTTGTTTTTTATACATATATCATGCTCCTTAAGCCTAGTGGATATAGACTGTCCGATTTCACCTGCATACTCTTTACCACAAGAGCAAGGTATCTTGTAAACGCCCTCTATTTGAAATGGAATTGCGTTCTTTGGAGACTTCAAACATTGTCCAATTTTTTTACATGTGTTGAAAATTGTCTGAATATTTGATTTTCGGAGCAATCTGGCAATCTTGTCGGTGGTTCCGTGTATGTAAGATAATACAACACTGTCCATAGGAGGTTCATTTATGACATTTTGTTGAGGAGTTAGGTTTTTATATTTATTAATAGAACGTCTTATATCTTCAGGGTACCTATTCTCGTTCTCGAGATAACGATCATCTTGATGGAAAGTGGGCGTGGTTCTCACGAAAAACAAAGAAATCGTATTCTGATAATTTTAAGCGATAGTCACATCCATCAAATCTTGAGAGAACTTGTTCTACTTGTCCGAACCAAGAGAACGGCGAGATTTTGAGAGAACGATACTGTCATTCCCGTCATTATGCGTTATTTTTAGGTTATAAAAGTTCAAGAAAATTCAAGATCGTTTTGAAAATAAAATATTGTAATTTTTATAAAATATTTTTGTTTACAAATATACATTTATAAAATGGGTATTGAGTCAGTAATTTTGAACCATGATGGTCCAAAGGATGGTCAGATTAGCGGAAAAACAAGTGGCAAATTATAATCGTCGATTTGTACCACGGTTGCGTCGATTTGGAGATTTAAATTATTCGGAATTCGCAAGGCTGTTTAGGTAAGTACCTACTAAATAAATATTTGCGAAATTTGGCAGATTCTACTTCGTTGAATTTATTTTACCGACTTGGTAAAGATCTGTGAAAATATCTTGTACTAAAAATAACCCAATTTCTAGAATTCTCAAGGCTTGAAAGAAGGCAACATCATCTTTGCCAGAAGTCATGGTAATATTTGGTAACTATAAAGTTAGCAATACAAGATCAGTAAGTCATTAATGATTTTTTACTTGGTTGGATTATACATATTTGTAATATATCACCTGCTTAAGTTACTGTTAAAAAATTTGGAGGATGTCAAGCTAATACAGGGTGTCTCAAAAGAAAGTTCACATTTAAAAAATCGATTTAAAAAAAAGTCAGGACTTTATTGAAAAAATGTTTATTACATATTAAAATACATTGTTTGGGAATTTATTTTTTAAAAATGATATCGTCCAAATGTAATCCGTTGCGCTCACGGCATTCATTTAATCGAGCACTAAAATTGCCCATGACGGCTCGGCAGGTATTCTTCGTGATGTCTGCCATTTCGTTGCGGATATTTTCTTTTAATTGTGCCAGGGAAGTCGGTTTGTTGGCGTAAACTTTTGATTTGACATAACCCCATAGGAAAAAGTCCATAGGTGATAAATCAGGACTGCGTGGAGGCCAACTTATGTCACCTTTCTTTGAGATCAATTTGCCAGGAAAAATTTCACGCACTCGTGGCAGAGACATGTTGGACGTGTGTGAAGTTGCTCCGTCTTGCTGGAACCATGTTCTTTGGTTATAGCCAGGAAAATTTTGCAGTTCAGGCACGAAGAAGTCGTCTAACATCTCCACATACCGCTCTGAAGTCACTGTTACTGTGCGTTCCCTTTCATCTTCAAAAAAGTACGGGCCGATAATTCCTCGAGCCGACATCGCAGCCCATACAGTCACTTTCGGCGAATGTAGAAGTTTCTGATGTTTGTGTTTTGGATTGTTTGCACTCCAATAGTGGCAATTTTGCTTGTTTACATGACCATTAAGATGAAAATGGGCTTCATCCGAAAAGAAGATGTTGGTAAACGTTGAAAAGCGTTGTCATCTGGTTTACGAAGTCAAGCCTCTGACCAGCATCCTGAGGCTTCAATTCTTGCACCAACTGAATTTTATAGGGGTTCAGCTTTAAATCTTTGTGTAAAATGCGGAATAATGATGACCTATGCACATTTAAAGCAACAGCACGCTTACGAATCGAAACGTTTGGGTCGTCACCAACTGAATTTTATAGGGGTTCAGCTTTAAATCTTTGTGTAAAATGCGGAATAATGACGACCTATGCACATTTAAAGCAACAGCACGCTTACGAATCGAAACGTTTGGGTCGTCACGAACAGACTGAGTAACACTCTCTACGTTTTCGACCGTTCTCGAAGACCTCGGACGCCCGGATTTTGGTTTATCTAGTGTTGAACCGGTCTCTTTAAACTTCTGACCACATTTTCCAATAAGCCGAGCGCTTGGCGCATCATTTAAGTGACGAATATGTCGAAAATTGCAGAATTTTCTACGCGCTACAGTCGCCGAATTACCGTTTTTGTAAAACTCACGTACGCACAAAGCACGGTCCGATTCCGAGAAACTCTCCATAGCGACTAAATTCCCAAGAGCCAGGCTACCGATTAACATACCCCCCGCGCCGCTCGGAATAGTTGCGTTCACGCAATAAGCAAAACAAATGTGTACTTTCTTTTGAGACACCCTGTATTAATTTTCCTTTTTACATTTAGGTACACATATTAATATAATTTTATTAAAATATTAATATTTGTAGGTTCGTAGATTTTTTGCGACTGGCAGCTACCACGAAATTACTGGGTTGAATGTATTTCTGGAACTAGTCAGTCAGGAAGTGTCAATTGGAGTATCAGGAAGAAAAACCCAGATGCTTTAAACAGAGAAGATGCTATTTCAGAGTGGATCTAATTGCTATAAAATTTAAATGAATTATGAGCTTTTCCATCTGTGTAATTTTCTGTTAAATCCTAAATTATAAACAGCTAGCAGTAATATGTATTTTACAAACTTAAAAATTCTATACAATTTGTTTTTTTTTTTTAAAAGAATGCTACATTTCCTTGTAGTACCCATGATTCCTATTATATTTGGAATGAATCTAACATTTGCAATATAATGGAAATGATCTATAGAAGAAACCCAGAAGATTTATTCTTCCTCATTGGAGATTCAGGTAAATTAATTGTACAATAAACTAATATTTTGTTATTAATTTAGAATATGTTTAAATATATACAGGAAAGTGAACTAAGTTTAATTTTTTCAGGGTTTCTTTTAAGGCCATGGCCTTTGGGAGACGTTTCACAGCTGGGAACACGAGAGGAAAGATTTAGCAGATATTTGTTCATTGCGGAGTACCGTTGAAAGATGTTGTGAGGTCTAGAAGAATAGATTTAGATGTTTTCCAAAAGATAGATTGATAATAACTTTTTTTATCGGAAATGTTCATCAAGAACAAGAGATACACCCTGATCTGCAAGAAGCAAGACAGATCCAATAACACATTATCAGCAACTACTTTAGAGAAAATTAATAATTTTACTATTAGCGTAATATTATGTACCTATATCAAGTATGCAAAATGTATTTTATTGATAAAATAAATTTTGACAGATTTCATTTTGTTTACTTAATTTGTATATTCATTCCCTGATTTTTGTAGGGAGTATAAAAAATAACATTTTTACAAAAATAAGGAAAATTTTTCTTTTCTTAACCCGGTAGAAAAACTAAATTTGTATTTTATGAAATGAAAATTTTAATTTTATTTCGCGTATCCTTTACATCTTTGACGGTGATACTAATTTCATGCATAACGGATATTTTTCCTGTAAAATATTTCGATTTGTGTTTTTACATATTTATTTTTTTTTTCTCTATAAAACTCCTTTTCTAATTCTTTTCTCTCATTAAGAATATTAAATAGATTAAAAATTTTAATTATATTTACTTTAAATTCGAAAATTTGCTTGCCAAGTAGGGTTATGTCCATATTCACATTCTTTTTTAGAGTTAAATACACTATTTATATGGTTACATACACTATAGACGTTTGGCAACATAGCTTACTAGATTTTGTTTCCAATACACGACCGAGAGAATAACCGTGGGATGGGATTGTCCCTATTCTCTCAAGAGAATGATCACTTCCTATGAAGAACCAGAATCGCTACCCAGGGTAGCTATTCTCGTTCTCGAGAGAACGATCATCTTGATGAAAAGTGGGCGTGGTTCTCACGAAAAAGTAAGAAACCGTATTCTGGTAAGTTTAAGCGATTGTCAAATCTATCAAATCTTGAGAGAACTTGTTTTACTGGTCCGAACCAAGAGAACGGCGAGATTTTGAGAGAACGATACTGTCATTCCCGTCATTATGCGATATTTTTAGGTTATAAAAGTTGAAGAAAATTCATGATTGTTTTGAAAATATTGTAAATTTAATCAAATATTTTTGTTCGCAAATATAAAATGGGTATTGAGGAAGTAATTTTGAACCATAATGGACCTGAGGATGTCAGATTAACGGAAAAACAAATGGCAAATTATAATCGTCGATTTCTACCACGGTTGCGTCGATCTGGAGATTTAAATGATTCAGAATTCACGAAGCTGTTTAGGTATCTATTATATAAATATTTGTGGAACTTGGCAGATCTGCGAAAATATCTTGTACTAAAAAAAAACAGAATTTATAGAATTCTCAGGGCTTGAAAGGAGGAAACATCATCTTTGCCAGAAGTCATGGTAATATTTGGTAACTATAAAGTTAGCATATGCAAGAGTAGCAAATCATTAATGATTTTTTTACTTGGTCGGATTATACATATTTGTAGTATATTACCTGCTTTAGTTACTTTTAAAAAAATTGGAGGATATTAACCTAATATTAATTTTTCTTTTTAGATTCAGGTACCCATATTAATATAATTTTATTAAAATATAAATATTTGTGGGTTCGTAGTTTTTTTGCGACTAGCAGCTACCACAAAATAACTGGGGTGGATATATTTCTGGAGTTAGTCAGCCAAGTGTCAGTTGGAGTATTCTAGAAGAAAAACCCAGATGCTTTAAATAGAGAAGATGCTATTTCAGAGTGGATCTAATTGCTACAAAATTTAAATGAATTATGAGCTTGTCCAATTGGGTAATTTTCTGTTAAATTGTAAATTATATACAGCTAGCAGTAATACGTATTTTGTAAACTTAAAATTTGAATGTAATTTGTTTTTTTTTTTAAAGAATTAAAACTGATGTTAAATAGGTAATATGTCAGATAATTTTGAAATATACGAGATTTTTATAATCTTTTAGATGTTATACTAAAAATAATTTCCCTGATATTATAGGGTACATTGACAACACTCATGTTGCAATTACAAGATCAGTAACAGATGACCCAGAATTTGCAATGAGACTTTATATATCATGAATATAAATGCTAAATTTCCTAGTAGTACCCATGATTCTTATATTTTGAATAACTCTAACATTTCTAATATAATGGAAATGATCTATAGAAGAAACCCAGATTTATTTTTTCTCATTGAAGATTCATGTAAATTAATTGTACAGTAAACTGAAATTTTGTTATTAATTTAGAATATGTTTAAATATATAAAAGAAAATGAACCAGGTTTAATTTTTTCAGGATTTCTTTTAAGGCCATGGCCTTTAGAAGATATCTCACAACTGGGGATACCAGAGGAAAGATTTAATAGATATTTGTTCATTATGGAGTACCGTTGAAATATGTTGTGGTTTCTTGAAGAATATATTTAGACGTTTTTCAAAAGATAGATAATAATTTTTTAATATGGGAAATGTTCATCAAGAACAAGAGATACACCCTGATCTACAAGAAGCAAGCCCGATCCAACAACACATTATCAGTAACTACTTTAGGAAAAATTAATAATTTTACTATTAGTCAAATATTATGTGTATGTTTCAAGTATGCAGAATGTATTTTATTGATGAAATAAATTTTTACAGATTTCATTTTGTTTTTTTACATTGTATATTAATTCCCTGATATTTATAGGGAGTATTAAAAATAACATTTTTACAAAATAAGGAAATTTTGTCTTATCCCAACCCAGTAGAAATCAATCTAAATATGTATTTTAGGAAATGAAAATGTTAATTTTATTTCGCATGATATCGTTTACATCTTTGTTGGTGATACTAATTTCACGCATAACGGCTATTTTAGTAGTAAAATATTTCGATCTGTGTTTTTACATATTTATTTTTTTCTCTATAAAACTCCCTTTCTAATTCTTTTCTTTCATTAAGAATATTAAATAGGTTAAAAATATTAATTATTATATTCATTTTAAATTCGAACATTTGCTTGCTAAGTAGGGTTATGTCAATATTCATATTTTTTAGGGTTAAATGCACAATTTATATGGTTAGATACACTTTTGATGCTTGGCAACATAGCTTACTAGATTTTGTATCCGATCTCCCATCACATCGTACGAGAATACGGTAATACACGAGCGAGAGAATAACCGTAGGATGGGATTGTCCCTATTCTCTCAAGAGAATGATCACTTTCTATTAAGAACCAGAATAGACACCCAGACACTGATGCTAGCACCTTAATTTCTTGTAATTTAAAAGTGTGACCTAAGCAATGCTGGTGTTCAGCTACTGCAGATTGTACAATTTGTTTCTTTTTTATACATCTTTCATGTTCCTTAAGCCTAGTAGATATAGACCGTCTTGTTTCTCCTACATACACTTTACCACAAGAGCAAGGTATCTTGTAAACGCCTTCTGTTTGAAATGGAATTGTGTCCTTTGGAGACCAAACATTGTCCAACTTTCTTACATGTGTTGAAAATTGTCCGAATATTTGATTTTCGGAGCAATCTGGCAATCTTGTCGGTGGTTTCGTGTATGTAAGGTAAGACAACACGGTTTATAGGAGGTTCATTTATGCCACTTTGTTGATGAATTAGGTTTTTATATTTATTAATAGAACGACTTATATCTTCAACAGAATATCCGTCGCCTCTCAGAGCATTAGTCAGTTTTTCTGTTTCTGATTTCAGTGATTGTTCACATATTGAAAGGGCTTTATGTACCAAAGAGTTTATGACGGAACGTTTTTGAGAAGGATGATGGTGTGACGTTGCATTGAGATATCGATTTGTATGTGTTGGTTTTCTGTATACAGAATGTCCTAACTTTCCACTCTCTTTTCTTTATACTAGTACATCAAGAAAAGGAAGGGCACCATTCGATTCAGTTTCCACAGTAAATTTTATGCTAGTTATGGTGTTGATTTAGACGATCCAAGAAATTATGGAGGTTATCTACGCCATGCGGCAAAACTACAAACGTATCATCTACATATCTTCACCACAATTTAGGTTTTAGAGGAGCAGAGGACAAAGCGTTTTCTTCGAAAGCTTTCATGACCTTGTTAGTTATCACAGGTGATAGCGGAGATCCCATGGCCGCTCTAGAAGTCTGCTCGTAGAAAGCTCCTTGAAAAGTTAAATAAGTGGAAATCAGACATGCTTTAATTAATTCTAGTAGAGTGAAGTCCATATTATTGCTTCGTAATATGTCAGATATTAGGGAAAATGAATAATCTATAGGAACATTTGTGTACAGGGATTCTACATCAAAACTGACCAATATATCTCCGGGCTTTAATGGGGTGGTTTTTAATCTTTGGACAAAGTGTCCAGAGTTTTTGATGGTTTTTCCTGTAAAGGGATGTAAAAGTTTGGCCAGATATTTACCTATTTTGTAGGTTGGCGAGTCTATTGCGCTGACGATTGGACGTACATTTTCTTTTGTGCATTTTAGGCAGTCCGTAGAGGCGTGGAATCTTGAAGCTGCTTGGTTTAATGGCTTTCTTTTCTTCTGGAGTGAGGCTGGAAGCGTTAATTAGACATGTAAGGTTCCTTTCGATTTTGTTTGTTTGATCCGTCCGAATAACTTTGTACGTATTGTCGTCCAAGAGCCAGTATATTTTTTCAGTATCTTTGTCCTTATCCATAACAACAGTTGCATTTCCTTTGTCAGCTGGATAAAATCACCTACGCCCAAGCAGAAAAACGGGACAATTTTCAACACATGTAAGAAAGTTAGACAATGTTTGAAATCTCCAAAGGACGCAATTCCATTTCAAACAAAATCCGTTTACAAGATACCTTGCTCTTGTGGTAAAGTGTATGTGAGTGAAACAGGACGGTCTATATTCACTAGGCTTAAGGAACATCAAAGATGCATAAAAAAGAAACAAATTGTACAATTTGCAGTAGCTGAACACCAGCACTGCTCAGGTCACACTTTTAATGTAAAAGAAACTCAGGTGCTAGCATCAGTTCCTGGTTTTTTTCAACGTAAAATTGTGACAGAATTTGATCATAGACTCCTGCCAATGACATATTGAGGTAGCGTTACCCATTCTATCTATAACCAATTTGCTGCCACACATTAATTTGTAGCTATTTTAATAACCTATAATTAAAGCTCACAGTAATAAAGACACTCTGGAAGTCTGGTCGTTCATCTTTTCTCTTGTACCTTTAGTACCAAACAACTATGGTTATTAAAGCTTACCACAACCATAACTCAGAACTTCAGGACTCAGGTAGTGTTGCTAATTAGCTGGACAGTTGTCATCTCTTGTTTACAGCTACCACAGCAGTACGTCCGCACGTTAATTCGCGAGAAGGGCTTTTAATTAAATTAAATAAAAGAAGTTTCTCAAAACAACTTAGTCTATTAACAAAGTAAATAGAATAAAAACGAACTATTTACAATGAGAAACTTAAAACTATTAACAATTACGAAAAAAAAACTAGCATAATTGCTCTTATTGACCGTTCTGTTAACCAAAAATGTAAAACCCAATTTTGAGGAAACACGTATAAATAGCTTACTAAAATATTAAACAGAAAAAGAAATGAAACGCGAAGAACAGATATTTATATTACTTTATCAAACCGTACGAAAATCGCGAAACGCTCGTCTAAAGTAACACACGATATTCCCTTAATTTTCCAAATTAAATCAAAAACAAATCTGGATGGTGGTCCCACTTCTAACGAATTTAAAATTGTGACTCCAATTTACTATTCCTTAAAAGAGTGTCTTCGAATCTTACACCCCCTCTCCCTCTTTTTTAGTGACTTTTTCGGTCGTACGTCCTGTAACCGACAATTTCATTCCCTTAAAATTCGAAGGTTTCGATCGTTACATGCTGAGGGCGTTAGCTATTCTATACCGGATGCTCGATTTCCGAATTGGCCTGTGAGCGTCTTAATCTCAATTTTTATATAAAAGAACAGTAAAACAAACTAACCTACGTCTGCCTATAACGAAAAGGATATATGATAAAGACTGTAAAAAAAAAACTAGTCACTTTTCTTGGCTATTTTGACAATAAACATCTTAACTCGTTATTTCTTGTGAATAGAAAAAACAGTTATTATTCAAAATTCTTTTTACAAATGGTCAAACGATATATTTCTATTATAGTGAGTTTATTTGATCATTCTGTTGTTTCCTAATAATGGGAAAATCGTTCAATATTTTAAGACATTTTAACGTTTTGATCATATACCATATGTTATAAACCTCCCTTATTTTCGGTTTTATTTACATACGTGGAGTAACGATCCCTGAAGATGTCTCTAGCAATTGTAGGCGAAACGTCGAATAATAATTCCAATTTGACACAGTCTAAACCCAAGAACCATAATTTTCTTGACCAAAGCCGTGAAAGCTTTCGTTTTTTAAATTTCCTTTTGTATTTATAGAATTAAATTAATTGTTAAACATACCAGAGAGTATTTTGTGTGCGGCTCTTCTAGAATGCAAGCTTGTAAACATCATTACGCCAAGCCTTCCGAAGATGCGTAGTTTTAAGACGGTCAGTATGTCGATAATGGATTTTAGGGCTTCGAACAGGTCCAGACGGCTCATATTTTCGGGGAAATCTTTGAAATAGAGCACCCGGGACTGAAAAAAAAATGGAAATGTAGGAGCATTTTATCGCTTACTGTCAAAGATATTTTTTAAACTTTTATTTAAGGAAATAAGGTTTTTAATTACAATTTTGGAAATGTACTCGGGAAGACCAGTGGGTTTTCGTAACCAATAAAGGTACATAACAATGACCAAAAATCATTAAATTCAGTTACGACAATTCTAAGAAATTTGGGAAAAATCAGTATGTTCTTAAAACTTTATATATATATATATATATATATATATATATATATATATATATATTCTCGATTGTTGAACCATAGATTATATCATTTTTCCTATATAAATATGAACCCTACAGACCAACGAATGAGGTCCTTCAGCATAAAAACCTTATTTAGGGTACATTTCACCTTCAAGTCTCTACAAATCTTTATAATCTATATATATATATATATATATATATATATATATATATATATATATATATATATATATATATATATATATATATATATATATATATATATATATATATATTCTCGATTCTTGAACCATAGATTATATCATTTCTCCTTCATTTTGTCCTTTCTTGGGTTTAAGTTCTATATTTAATAAAAACACAAAACAAATTGAAGTTTCGCCCTTTATTCCAGGCATTTTCAAAATTTTTTCCTCCTAAAAATATTTTTATATAATTAAAATACACCACATAAAAAACATATCTACAATTTCAAAAAATAAACAAGACACTTAAAAACAGTATTTAAATTTTTAAAATTTTTTTAAAAATATTTA
This sequence comes from Diaprepes abbreviatus, assembly GCA_034092305.1. Classification (NCBI taxonomy): domain Eukaryota; kingdom Metazoa; phylum Arthropoda; class Insecta; order Coleoptera; family Curculionidae; genus Diaprepes; species Diaprepes abbreviatus. The sequence continues at coordinate 1,117,419 of JASJET010000040.1, forward strand.
ATTTTACCGGTACACACCTTGACATTTTGCTACTCTGTTACTAAATAAAATTCAAACTTTACATCGTCTACTGAGGATACATGGAATGCGAATGTGTATTATTTGTTTTATATTTTTTATATTTTACAATGTATAAAACAACAGATAAGGTATATGTTTAGTTTTATGTTTAAGAGGATATTCAATTTTTGATTCTTATTTGACAAGATCGAATACTTAATATTTTTGTTTAAATAAGGCTTGTGTAAATGTGGCTCAAATTTCCCATATCTGTTCTGTCGTTAACAGTGTTTTTATCTTTTTTAATTTCAATAATTTCCTTTATCTGTAATTTTTGGTAATTCATATCTTTGTTTTTTATTATGGTACTGTTATAATTAAAAGTATGTTTTTCGTCCTGTGTGTGTGTTTAACGCTGTTGAGGCGTTTTTCGTATATTTATGGCCATTTAATCTGTTCTTCAGCAATTGGCTCGTCATGCCTATATATTTTTTGGGACAATTTGTGCAAGGGATCGAATATATTACATTTTATTTATTCATAAGAGGAGTTTTATTTTTTAAATTTGGGAACAATGTATTTAATTTGTGTGACCTGTGGCATACGATAATATTATGCTTTTTTAAAATGTATTTTATTTTATACATTTTAAAAAAGCATGCTATTATCGTATGCCACAGGTCACATAATAAATTAAATATATTGTTTCACAAATTTAAAAAGTAAAACTCCTCTCATGAACAAATCAAATGTAATATATTCGATCCCTTGCACAAATTGTCCTAAAAAATATATAGACATGACGAGCCAATTGCTGAAGAACAGATTAAATGGCCATAAATATACGAAAAACACCTCAACCGCGTTAAACAAACACACACAAGACGAAAAACATACTTTTGATTATAACAGTACCATAATAAAAAACAAAGATATGAATTACCAAAAATTACAGATAAAGGAAATGACTGAAATTAAAAAAGATAAAAACACTGTTAACGACAGAACAGATATGGGAAATTTGAGCCACATTTACACAAGCCTAATTTAAACAAAAATATTAAGTATTCGATCTTGTCAAATAAGAATCAAAAATTAAATATACTCTTAAACATAAAACTAAACTTATTACCTTATCTGTTTTTTATGCATTATAAAATATAAAAAATATAAAAAATATAAAAAAAATAAAACACATTCGCATTCCATGTATCCTCAGTAGATGATGTTTGAATTTTATTTAGTAACAGAGTACCAAAATGTCAAGGTGTGTACCGATAAAATTAAATATTTTTAAAAAAAATTTTTAAAATTTAAATACTGTTTTTAAGAGTCTTGTTTGTTTTTTGAAATTGTAGATATGTTTTTTATGTGGTGTATTTTAGTTATATAAAAATATTTTTAGGAGGAAAAAATTTTGAAAATGCCTTGAATAAAGGGCGAAACGTCAATTTATTTTGTGTTTTTATTAAATATAGAACCTAAACCAAGATAAGTTTTTGTCCGTGTAATTTAAAATAAAATAGAATAAAATATTGGCGAAGCGGACGTGAAAATTTGTCAATCTACATGATTCTCATATTAAAAAGTGCGGAGCACTCTAAAATATGGAAAAACTCCGGGTCCGACAGAGCTGTTTCGCCCTAATATGGGACTCGTCAGGCCACCGCATTCGGTACAAACCATCATCTCGTCTTTGCATCGTATAAAGCTGAATTTAAAATTAAAAAACAGCAAACAAGACGACAAAGGCGACATTTCGATGGTCCACTTGATAATACAAGAACCACACAGATTAACAAAGTTTGTAAAAGAACCGTCATATGGTGGCGCGACGGTGAATTAAAACAGAAATATGTAAAATCGAGTACACGAAACGCGCTGCCCAAAGGATAGGGGTCGCATTTTTCGGCACTGGCAAGCAAGCCTACCGCTTATTTTAGCAGCCAAAGCCACGTGCCGCACCAAACGCAACGAAAAATGCGACCCCTATCCTTTGGGCAGCGCGTTTCGTGTACTCGATTTTACATATTTCTGTTTTAATTCACCGTCGCGCCACCATATGACCGTTCTTTTACAAACTTTGTTAATCTGTGTGGTTCTTGTATTATCAAGTGGACCATCGAGATGTCGCCTTTGTCGTCTTGTTTGCTGTTTTTTAATTTTAAATTCAGCTTTATACGATGCAAAGGCGAGATGATGGTTTGTACCGAATGCGGTGGCCTGACGAGTCCCATATTAGGACGAAACAGCGCTGTCGCCATCTGTCGGACCCGGAGTTTTTCCATATTTTGGAGTGCTCCGCACTTTTTAACACGAGAATCATGTAGATTGACAAATTTTCACGTCCGCTTCGCCAATATTCTATTTTATTATATATATATATATATATATATATATATATATATATATATATATATATATATATATATATATATAAAGGGTTATTTATCCTATACAGCACGGAACATGGCAGCCACAAAAACGTGACTTTCACAAAGTTTTACTTTTGGGATATATGGGGTCTAATATGTTACTTTTTAAAATTATTTTCATATTATACAGGGTGTCCCAAAATCTCTGAAAGTATCAAAGTTGTGTTTTTTTAAAAGGAACTCCCTGTATATTATTGCATTTTTGTATTCTACGATTAAAATAACTGCCCATTTTAATAAGGTTTATAATACCCAAACCTTAAGGGTTTTTAAATAATCTAAATTTCGACAAAATCTAACCAAATTTTCATGTTTCAAATACTAAAGAAGTATTTCAGTTATGTCCTCTAAATTTACAGTGAAGTGTAACAATAAGTCATATTTTATATCTCAATTAAAATAATCTTGCTATATTATGCAGGGTGTCCAAAAATTTAAACTAATCCAATAAGAAATATAAGTGGCTATAACTTGATTAATTTGAATAGAACGCTATACTTTTTAACTTCCCAGAAAATGCACCTTTTAAATATCTATCGAATGGTATAAGGGTGTTCTATAGCTAAGTCTTCGCCTTTTCACAGAATACTCCAAATAATCATTTTCTGCACCATTTTGTGTTTTTTGAATAGATGTTCTATGGCATTTAGAAACGTCAGATAATTCATTTAATCTGTCAGTTTAGTCTGCAAAACCTGTTGCTATAATAGCGGTATTCTATTTGTAACTGTGAAGCTTCATTTATTGAATTGAATTATTTAAATATTGTTGTGCTATTGCTTTGTCAAAATGAAAATTTATCCAAAGGGAGAGCATATTGATATGATTTTTATCCTTGAAAAAAGTCATCAAAATTGTTTGTTGGCTTCTCGAGTCTATGCTCAAAAGTTTCCTGAAAGAAACCATCCTAAATCAGCCGTTTTTGTGAGACTATTAAACCAGTTTCGGGAAAGTGTCAGTTATAAAAAACCTGTTATAAGAAAACCTGTCACTGAAGATGAAGAAAATGTTTTTACTGTGGTTCAGTGATCGAAAATTCCAATATTATTCAGAATCATATACCCAAAAATATTAACATTAGCCAAGCAAGTGTTTTAAGGATTCTTAACAAATACAGATTTCATTGGTAAAGATATTCCTGATTATTATTCTTAGAGTTCTAAATTACCTGTCATTTCCAAATGCCATAGGCAACTAGATACATTAGAACATCTATTCAAAAAAACACAAATGCTGCAGAAAACGATTATTTGGCGTATTCTGTGAAAACGCAAAGACTTTGTTATTTAACACCCTTATACCATTCGATAGGTATTTAAAAAGTACATAACTGAAATACTTCTTAAGTCTTTGAAACCTGAAAATTAAGTTAGATTTTATCAAAATTCAAATTATTTAAAAGCCCTTAAGATTTAGGTATTATAAACCTTATTAAAATAAGCACTTATTTTGATCGGAGAATCTAAAAAAGCAATAATATACAGGGGGTTCAATTTTAAAAAACAAAACATTGATACTTTCACAGCTTTTGAAACACCCTGTATAATATGAAAATAATTTTGAAAAATAACTATATTAGACTTCCATATATTCCAAAAGTAAAACCTTTTTGAAAGTTACTTATTTTCGCCGCAATATTCCGTGCCCTTTAGGGTGCATAACCCTGTATATAAATCAAAGGATGAGATTAATAGTCAACTGAAAATTGGTTCAAATATGTAATTTCCTATTTTGTGAAAAAGCGTTTCTTAATTGAATATCGTTTTGAAGAAAAAAAGATGTACAGTAATAAAAAAGAGAATAATACTGGCTTCGAAGGAATCATAAATAATACCAAAATAAAGGTTTTTGGCTAAAATCTGCTACAACATCAAACATAAACCTTGTTTTATATACCCCTTGAATTTGGTATCAGTGCTATAAAAATTGGGTAAAATGTAGGCTTGAGATTTACTTGTTACATATCAACATCATATTTGGAGTTAACTTCTTGACTTGAACTGAGGGGCGAAAATTTCAGAAATTGGCAAAAAATAATTAAATTTAAGAAAAATGTTTATAAACAGAAAAGAAGCCTTTATTGAAACCCCAGGAAGTTAAAGGGGATATAGAAAGCTACAAAAATTGTCTAATTGTCAAAACAACTGCGCAAGTACAGTATTTGTACTTTAAGGGGAATACAGTTTTACATGCCCGACCTCATTTATTTTCAGGTATTCCCCTTCCTTTTACCCCCTCCAACTTCCTTGTTGAGACCGCATGTTATTCAAGCAATTATTAGCTTTGTTCGCGGAAAGGATTTAGAACCAATTCTGAACTAATACGCATGCGCACTTGAAATAGTAACGTTCGCGGAACAAAGTTCTGAATTTTAAGTTACAGTCCCATGTTCGCGGAGAGAATAATTCTGTTCGAGATCGATTCTGAACGAGTTCTGCCGAATCTAAGAACTGACGACAAGAAAAATTTGAGCGTAAGCGTATTACGCGCTTTTGTGTTAAAAATGTATCGTCTACAAGGGACATTTCGTTACGTGGTCATAAGGTCTTGTCTTAACCTAACTTTTATCAGGATTTTTGTTCATATTTTATCTAAAAATTAAAATCTAGAAAAAAAAGTTACAAAATGTAAATACAATATTTATATAAGCTTTATTAAAAAAATAGGAAAGTCGTCGCTACTGGGCCCGGTCTGTATTTGAGGAAAACATTGGAGAAAGGCTTGAACATACTAAAAATTTAATTAATTCAAAAAATCGTCCTGCTTTTTTAAAAGTATTTTCCTGTTAATATTGGTGAATTTGAAGAGCTCTTCGCTGTTATTGGGCCAATAATTAGAAAACACGATATGGAAATGTGTACAGCTATACACTTATTACTAGGTTGGAAATAACATTGTGATATTGAGCTGATGAAATCAACAATGCGAATTCCGAGTCGGTAAACAGTGTTTCTGAAATTATTCAGGTTTCTTGTGCGGTAATCTGGCACTCTTTAAGAAGTTTTATTTTCAAAGTTTACCACTTCTATCTGGTAAAGAATTGCCATGGAGCTCAAACACGAGAATTTCAATATAACAGTGTAATTTTAAAAATCGTTTTAATAATTACAATTGTTTGTAGTTTTTAGAAGAATACATTACATATGATACTAACTAGATTTCTGTTATTAAATTTCCATCAATGTTAATTTTTACTTTTTAATTGTTTATACTAGGTTCATATAAAGTTTGCGAAGGGTAGGGTTACCAGACGACAAGAATTTTCCTGACATGTCTGAAATTTTAGCTCCCTGTTAGAGAAATAGGAAAAAACTGCAATTGACAGTATTTTTTTTAATTAAAAGAGGAAAATATAAGTAATAAAAAAAATATTTATTAATCATTCTAGTAAGGAAAAATAAATTAATTAAACGTTAACAAAATGACTCAATTGTTAATTTAGTATATTAATAAATTTAGTTTGGTACTTTTTATTGCTTGATGTTTCTTTTGGCAATTGCTGGTCTTTTATAACCATTTCATGACTTTTTCACATGATATGTTCTTTAAGTTAAATTGTGTCTAGAGTAGAACCTTAACAGAATATATTGTTCAGTAATCATGTAAATAAATAGTTATAAGTTATATTTGTTAGTACGCCTATGACTGTAAAATAATAATTTAGACACAAAAATAGAATATAACTAGGACATGAACATAGAGACGAGGGGAATTAAAATTAAAAAACTACAATAGTGACATTAAATTAGTAAGTAAGAAGAAATACTGTTGTTACCTCATGATTTAGTGCATATTTTAATAAAATATTAAAAGTGATAATAGAAGATTTATTTGAATTCATTGAAACTAGTGATAAACCAAAAGCAGAACCAGCAAAGTTATAACATTGGTGGCAGCACAAAGCAAAGCTTATACCAATATAGACAGCCTATTTCTCTCTTTAGTCCACTACGCTCCCATTAATGAGAACACTCGCTCGGCATTGGCATTGGCATGTCCGGATATTTACTGAAAAGTCAGGAATATTATCAGGAAACCTCATTATTTGATTTGGTAACCATAGCAATGGATATGTCTGTGGATTAGCGTTTCGATATCAGAGATTGTCTTTGAATAGAAATTGTATTATATAACGGCCTTTATTGCATAAGATTTAATTTATACCGGGTGTCAACGAATCTATTAGACAAGTCATAATTTCTAGAGTATTATGTGTATCAAAATGAAAATTGGTACAGGTAAATGGTATGTGAAGGGGAGAGTTTTCGCATATTTTCCACTTTCCGGCCACTTCCGGTCTCACCGGAAATGGCCCCGGTTTTGAATTTTTAAATGGAACACCCTGTATATTTTAACATCTTTGGATTTCTGAGACAATTCTAGATCAGAATGTGACATTTTAAAAACTTTTTACGTCTACTTCATTTTTTTAGAGCCACTTTTAAAATTGCATCTAGGTGGCCATGATCGGACGCAAACTAATCTAAGGGCCTTAGGTGATGTCAAAAACATACAATCGCAAAGTTTTAGTTACTAGTATGAAAGACAGGAATAAGACAAGTTGACAAAATTACGTTTTCATTTCTAACTATTAATTTTCAAATGGCGACCCCTTTTTGACAACTACTTTTCGAAAAAACCATTCTTTGACGAATCTAACGGTACTAATTTATTTGCGATTGGATTAGACATAAGAACAGAAATTAAATATTATTAAGCAAAATACTGGATAATTTATTTACTTATGACAAGTGCGCCATGGACAGCCATGATGCATAATAATTTGCAACTGTTTTTATCAAGTCTTCTTTGGAAAACAAAGCACTCACTTAAGTAGATAATGACAGTGACATACGCTCTAAGAACAGACGTAAAAGTTTCTTAATTTTCGTTAAGTTTAGTTTAAATTTTCGTTAAAATAATGTATACTCAAAGTGAAAAAATGGATATGTTATTAATATTTGGAGAGTGTCATAGAAATTCAAGGAATGCTGCCGAGTTGTATGCTCATAGATATCCGAACCGGCAACATCCAGCCCATCAGTATTTTCCGTATGTCGAGACTCGTTTTAGGCAAATAGGAAATCAAGAGGCGGAACAGAGGTTTATCATAAATGAAGAGACTGAGATTAACGTACTTGCTATGGTTGAGGTTGATAAAACAGTTTCGTTAAGAAAAATTAGTCAAGAACTGCAGATAAGTTATGAATCAGCAAGAAAAATACTGAAAAAGCATGGATATCGAGCATTTAAATATCAGTTACATCAACATTTGTATACTGAAGATGGCGATAGACGGGTAGTGTTTTGTGATTGGCTGCTTCAAAATCATACAGTTAACCCAAATTTTTTCGATTTTATTCTATTTTCCGACGAATCCCGATTTACAAATAATGGTATGTTCAATAAGCAAAATACTCGGTACTGGGCCCAACAAAATCAACATGAAATGAGAGAGGGCCATTTTCAAGAAAGATTTGGCGTCAATGTCTGGGCTGGTATCGTTGGAAACAGAATAATTGGGCCAATATTGTTTCAAGGTCAGTTAACAGGGGTTAGATATTTAGGTTTTCTTCAAAATGAAATCGAAAATCATCTCAGTGATATACCTTTAGCAGTTTTACGGCGAATTTACTTTCAACAAGATGGAGCACCGCCTAACAATACTAGAGAAGTTCTTAATTATTTAATAGAGCATTTTTATAATCGAATTATTGCAACCAATGGTCCGGTACGGTGGCCAGCCCGCTCACCGGATCTTACTGTGCTCGATTTCTTTGTCTGGGGATATGTTAAAGAGTTTACTATGGAGCAGCCTCAGCTACTCTTGAAATATTAGAAGAAAGAATTTTACGGGCATTTAGAAGTATAACGTCCCAAATGCTACAAAACGTGTTGAGAGAAACAATTGAACGAGCTGAAATGTGTCGTGAAAAAGAAGGAATGCACTTTGAACATTTACTACACTAAACTTTTTAACAAATTCAGCTACTGTACTTTCAAATATTTTAAGTGCGTCGTCTAAGTTATTAGTTTATTTTGTTAGTTTTTTGTTAATTTTGTTAAATTTTTAATCCTATTCCTGTCTTTCATACTAGTCACTAAAACTTTGCGATTGTATTCTTTTGACATCACCTAAGGTCGTTAGATTAGTTTGCGTCCGATCATGGCCACCTAGATGCAATTTTAAAAGTGGCTCTAAAAAAATGAAGTAGACGTAAAAAGTTTTTAAAATGTCACATTCTGATCTAGAATTGTCTCAGAAATCCAAAGATGTTAAAATATACAGGGTGTTCTATTTAAGAATTGAAAACCGGGGCCATTTCCGGTGAAACCGGAAGTGACCGGAAAGTGGAAAATATGCGAAAACTCTCCTCTTCACATAACATTTACCTGTACCAATTCTCATTTTGATACACATAATACTCTAGAAATTATAACTTGTCTAATAGATTCGTTGACACCCGGTATAACAAACAACTGTATTATTGCAATTGTTATAAAATTAATAAAAAAAATGAACAAGAATTGTTTTTTTTTTGAGGACCAAGCATTTTTAATAAATTAAAATAATTTAGCATAGTTCATAAATATCCATTATCTCAAACTCGCAAAATAAAAAATATAAATAAAACAACGAAATTCTGAAAAAAAATGTAGGTTATGTTCACCCAAAATATTAAAAAGAAACAGTTTCCGCCATATTTAAAGAAGTCTGCTGAAAAGTTAAACACTATTTTGCGTAATGACCTTGGAAAAGGCGGATTTAGGCGGGAAATGTTCGGTCTTTATCTTTTTTTAAATTTAACAAATCACAATGCTTGAAATTTGACATATGTCTTATTATGCTACGTTTACGCCCAGATTTTTCTTATCGTATAGACCCATTCTGAAAGTTCCTAAATCGTTAGTGGTAAAAAAAAAATTGAACTGGTTAACAACTGAGCATGCGCTGTTCTGTACTCTTTCTAAATTGGTTCGGAAAGTAATCCGCGAACAAAGCTATTAAATTTAATACCTTTTTTATTTCCTGCGGTTCCAGCCAATCGATGATTATCTCGGTCTCCCACAATGTCAGTGGTGTCGACACTTTCCTCCTGGCTTCTAATGCCTTTCGGTGACTTTCGTACGTTAAAATGTAAGAGTTTGTATCATCGGACCAGTTCTGTTCCTTCATGGTAACCTTTAATAATCCCTCGCCAATAATGGAAGTTATTAATTCGGCCACTTCATAACGACGAATGCTTCGAGGAACTTTTTGGACCTCTAACTGGTTGTTATCGAATGACATTTTGACAGCGATTGTAATGCCTGGTACAATTTCAGTGTAATCGAACAGCAGTGCTGCCTTTCTAGCGGCTAATCGGCTTAGGAATTTTACATAGCCTATACCTGAAATAAGATTTTGATTCAGATCAAAAAATTCGACTCTTGACAACATACATTCGGATATACTATTGGACAAAAATGGAGGACAAGGGATTTTTGGAGACAAAATATATACAGTGTGACCAGTAAAATCAGCATCATATGGGATTTTTTTAATTAATAGCTTTATTTGAAATTTGACTTTGGCCTCTAGACCATGGCTTATCTGTAAAATATTGGGGTTTCGTGGATGTGAAATGGAACATGGAGATTTTTGCATGAGAGCCTTCAGAATAACCTGAATAACGATAAATTTGATATGCGTCAATTCAAAAAGTTGGGCAACATTGTTGTTATTAATAAAAATTTTGTCACGGTTAAAAATTTATCTTAAATTTATTATGGTTAATTTCGTTAATTTTACCTTCTTTTAGCAAATATTCACGTTTTGGGCAGCGCTATATCATTGTTATTAAGCATTTCTCATTTCTCCTTCGTATAACAGTCTAATATTCATTGCATTTTTGAGTCCTATTGCTTTTCGAGCCATTCCAAATTTCACTCCCTTGCAAATTTTCTTCCCAACTTAATTATTTTCTTTATCTTTCAGTAATTTCCTTATAAGAAATACAGCCCTAATTAAAATCCTTTCATAACTTCTATTTTTAGGTCGGCCACTCTACTTCACTGTTTAGGTTGTTTATATTCAAATAGAATGTTATTATTTACCTTTTTATAAGATATCATTCCTTTTTTTTTTTGTGCTGGTCATTTCAATTAAATTGTTACATTTATCCATTTTAGTTAGTTTCCTGAATTTTTATTTCAAGTATTTTCAAGGATTTGTTTACCTTTTGTTGGGGTTATGTTAGTGATGTGAGAATACGTATTAAAATAACCGAACAATTCGAATAGTAACTTAATCGTATTAAACCGAATAGTTCTTTGGCATCCGGAATTCGGAATGTGATGTGCGTCGGTTCTATTGAAATCAATGGAAACATAGTGTCAGAATAAGAATAATTTTATCCTTGTTTCGTTCGTAGTAACGCATAAGTATGTCTTGGTCTTCGGAGCGACAAGAAAACGAAGATCGAATGCTACGGACGCTGCTCGTTTCATTCGTATTAGTTCGTACTGTTTCGGGTGATGTGGGAATACGTATTGAAATAACCGAGCAATATTCGAATAGTAAATTAATACGTATTAATTTAGACACTTCCCTGGCATACGGAATGTGATGATACCAATGATTTTTTATATAACGAACGATGCCCGATGGAGACGGATGTCACGGACGCTGCGGCATCGAATACACTTGTTCGTTCACCAGTGCTGGAGATGATTATTATTCTATTATTTTAGGTGCAAGTACTTTTGATAACGCAGAGCATAAAAATATATTTTAAAGTTATAAAATAAAAATTCATATATATATATATATATATATATATATATATATATATATATATATATATATATATATATATACAAAAAAAAGTTTTATTAAAGAAATTAAAACAAAATATATATCATAAAAACATATAAATTTAACGTTAGTTCCAAAAACATATCTTAAATTATTTTTAATAAATCAAGGAAAACATACATTCTAATAATATTTAATTTGAACATAAATAAAAAATAATCCAAGATGGTTTTCTTTGAAAGTAATATGTAAAATATATAAACAAAACAATAATTTTCAACTTAAGTAGAAGTGGTACGTCGTTTTCGCAAAATTTCTTGCTGCTGACTTCCGTTCATACTTAAAAGAATTAAAGAGCCAGGATTATTTTTTAATTCTGTGGATTGGCTTATACATGGAATCTCATCTTGGTAAAAAAAACTTCAGGGATATTTTTTACTGCTTGGAGTTTAACAAAACCTGAAATATGAACTTGAGTCTCATCGGTAACATTATTTTTATTCATTTATTCATGTACAGAAGTGGACGTATTTCAGAAATATATATATTTTTTAAATTACCAATAGTATTTTAAATATTTTAATTTTCGATTATACAACCGACATAGGGGAAATTTACTATTTGATGAATTGACAAAAAAAAACAATTGATTTTTGTGCGGGAGCCATGATGTAAAACCTAAAATTTGACGCGGCGCCTATGTCTAAATTTTTACTAAACCACTGTTGTCCAACTCCCTATCTAGAGCCGCGAGGAGTTCGATTCGTATTAATTCGTAATGTTTCGTCAACATTCCCCCATTCGTATTGTTAAACAATCCGAATATTACATTCATCCGCAGCCGTATTATTCGAATATCAAAATCATCCGAATATTTACAACACTAGGTTATGTGACCATTTCACTTGACGTTTAGGCAATTTCCATTCTTTTAAGCTGTTGCTTGTTGGGTTGCTATTTCTGTGGTAATTTTTGGGAGCAAATTTGGCTGAATAACTAATACCGTGTTGTTAATGGCTGAGGGAAAATTCTTATTTCCTATTTTAGGAATCAACAATGAAGTCCTACTTAATTTTGAGTCGGAAATATCAACGACTTTTTAGTTAGCAATGCCGTTTGAGTCCACTATTTTGAGCTGTCATTTCTTTTGTGGAATTGCTACTTTTTCCTGTGAAGTTTTGTATTTCGGAGCCGAGAAATTTCCATCCTGATTTGTTGCCGCCATCCTGCGGATTTTGATGGAAAATTTCATTTTGGGTACCTCGATAGCGTTGTAGTGATTTGTGTGATTTAGTATTTTTTTGCGCTAGCTATCGAGGTACACCCTGGAAACAAGGATTTTGTCGGCCCTTGGCATTATCTCTGGAATCAGTCTGACCCCCAGAAAATCGGGGTCCACCTCTAGGGACACAATTCCAGTCTACCCTTCGGGGTCAAGTAAACATCAAGTCCACCCAGGGGCGGATCCAGCCTCTCTCTTTGGGGGGGGGGCGGTGATGTCACAAAAGTATGGCAAGCGAAAGCAAGTTGTCGACGGGGGGGGGGGGGGGTAGACACCAGCAACATTCCCATTTCTAGTGTAAAAGGCAGAGTCGGTTGTATTTTCCTGAAGTCAAAGATCTTGGGAAGGGGAGGGGCGATCGCAAGCATACCCATTCCTGTACTCTATTCAAGAACTAGAGAGAGTAATAAAACTGTTACCGAAACCTCCAATGTACCTGCTCCAGTACCGCAGGTAACTGAAGACTGCCGTAAGTCTAGTTATATTTAATTATATTTAAATATTATAAGCTTTTATAAATTTACTGCAACAATAAAATTTCTGATAGTTCAATTTAATTTCCTTCAGTGAGCAAAGTACACCTTTCAATGTGGCCTTACTGAGATACCCAAAAGATATGACTTCCACATCTATATTTATTCCAAAATCGTTAAACCAGGGCATTTTTTCCTCAACGAAAAACTTATTACGATGAATTTTTATGATGCCTTAAGACATCCAATATCTAGATAATAATGTTAAAAGCTCTGTTGATACGTGTTCTAGCATGACAGAAGTTGGAAAATCTACTGTGTATCCAATACTGATGGAGAAAAAAACGACTGGAATTGTTAGTACTCCCAAACCACATTCGATCACAGGCAGACGAAAAACCTCGTAATTTAACTGAACTTTTGAAAGATTTTTTTGAATAAAGTTACTGCAGAAAATTGGGAAAAATCCATATAATAAAAGAATAAAAGAAAATGTGGAAACTCGATCGGTGAGATAAAGGAACCAATTATAATTAATTGGAGTGAAGATAGCTTCACTGACTTTGATTACGAATTAGATACTTAATGTTTACCAGCGTAAACACAATTTATTATTTAAATTTCTGTAACATATAAAAATTAATCATATCTGAATCCCTTTTTAGTGTTTAATTGTAATTCTGCAGATGGTTTAAGAAATAAATGAACTGAAACTTCAAATGTCCTAAAAATGTTTTTAATTAATTATGACCGAGAGCCCAAAAAAATTTTAATATTATATGGACGAATTTATTTTTTTCTATATGTTTAACTTCTTGTATTTTTGACAAAAGGTATTTTGTAAGTTTTTATAAATTATAACTTAGAATTTTTTGAGAGAAAAAGCTACATTTTAATCTGAATGTGACTAAAACGGTTTCTATGTCATAATTAAAAATAATCAAAATACAATTATGATTTGTGTTAAATATTGTCACGAGCAAGGATTGACAAAACTTTAATTGTCCAACACCCTGTATAATAGTTAACCGTATGGTTTGTTTTTGCTGACTATGCACTATTATACATGGTAATTGATTGGAAAATAATCAAAGATCAGTCTAGTTGAGTCTCTCCTAACAATGACATCCTGAGCTTAAAGAGTGTTCCCCCAAATCAAGAAGCTGTTCCTAAAATTTATGTAAGTAATGATCTTCAATTCTTAAATTTAATATAATGTAAACTGTTCTAATGTTCCGGCTAATGTCTTTATTCTGTAATTAAATTTAGTCTTGTTTTCTTTTGAATACACTCCAATTTGTTACGAAATTCAATTAAGTTTTTTTATTATTTTTACCCCCTTACCAATAAGATCCCGATGAGTCGCAATCTGAAAACTAGAATGCGACTAGTCGCACATTGAAAAACTACAACGCGACAATATGTCAAAATTATCTATATTTTCTAATGTATGTGAATTATTAAGAAATCATAAGAAATAGAACAATATTATAAAAACTTTTTATTTTAAGTTTATTACCGAAATAATATTCTATACCATAAATACTTAGTGATAAAATAAACCTTCTTTTGACGCCTAGGACAAGGATTAAAATCCTTTTTAACACTTCACACATCCAAATATCTATTGTTATCCAACCCAAATAGGCCATAATTATAGATCGGTATTTTTGATTATAAAATTTCTAACCCATTCCTTCGAAAAATATGTGTCTAACAGATTTTGCCAAAGACACAGGACTAAAGAACACAGGTAGTTTGCAAAGAAAAAAAATGATAAAAAATGATTTATTACTCTCTCTAGTTCTTGAATAAACTATAGTAAAAGAGGCAAAATCGGATCTATTTTCCTGAACTCAAGGCTCTTGGGGGGGGGGGGGCGATCGCCCCCACCGCCCCCCCCCTTGGATCCGCGCCTGAGTCCACCCCTAGGGAGGGACACAACTCTGGTCCACCCTTCGGGGTCAAATAAACAACGTATCCACCCCTTGGGATACACAAATCAGATCCACTATTTGGGTTCAAGAAAAACATCATCTCCACCCTTAGGGATATAAGCCAGTCCACCCTCTGCCTAAATTCCACAATAGAAGGACTTCTCAGATCAACAAAAACTTAGAGTATCAATAAAAGCATTTCTTTATTTTTAACATCAATGTTTTCATTTATCCCACCGCTTCTTGTGTTCATTTAATTTAATTATTTTTATTTTTATTATTTCGGTGAAGTAAGTTATAGAGCTAGGTTGGACGCTAGGCCCGAATAACAACGTGGGGGGTTTCCGAGTTTACCCGGCTGAAACTCGGTGGCGCCTATAATGGCTGTATCCTTTTGAGTAAATTATCACTGATCAAAGTGAACAAAGTGAAACTGATAACTTCATGTTCTTTTGAATATGCGTTTACTTGTCATTGGGCCTAGCTCGGCACTTGCTAACCTGTGCCGCCTTTAGCTTCCAACCCTGCTCTGCTCGCTCAAGACAGCCTTTCTTTCTTTTTTTGCGCCTACAAATAAATACCAGTGTAGCAATATAAAATTAATGAAAAAAAGACTTTTTTTCAAGTTTTCTCTCGTGCAACTTTGAAGGTATTCATTTTAGAGGAAAGTTGAAAAGGAAAAAAGTTCCGTAATTAAATTTGCCATAAGACAGGGTTGTTCGGACATCTCAAAATATATTTCTCTTATTGGAAAATAGCAATAATTAAAAAAAAAGGTAAAAAAGCAGTTTTTAATCAATTTTTTTCGACCATTTAAATTTTTCTGAGGACCTTCATATTAGAGCAAAGAAAATTTTATGTCATGATAAAATAACACACTAAAATTCGTTAGGATCGAATAGATAGTTTTTGCACAATAATTTTGCAATTCGATTTCGTTTACAAAAATTGAACATTTTTCAAGTTTGTCTGAGTTCAAAATATCCCGTTAACGTATTTAAATTTATTTTCGACATAGAGTAGGGAACTCAAGTTTTCCAACTTTTTTTCAGAATCAAAATCGAATAATTTGGACGCCCTCAGGAATTGTTTAAAGACATTGTTGATATGTTTGCTTATAAACAAATAGATTATCTCAGCGGATTTCCATTGGATTTTTTTGCAATACATGGTTTGAAAGTACTTGAAAAGACGCTTCATTTCGTGAAAAAAAATTTCAAATCCTTCAATTGGTTTCCGAGATACAAACTGTCAAATTTGACAGCTTGTTACGGTGAATCTATAAACAATACAGACCTGATTCTTGAACCAAAAACTTTGACTTGCCGAGTTATTTTTTGATACAAATATTTAAATGTTTATGTTATCGGAAACTTTAATAAATAATGAAAAAAAAAAGTGGGGAACTCAAATTTTAAAATTGAATTCGAAGATTCAAAATACATATCTGAAAAAAATTTTCATTTTCTCGACTTCTAATGGAACAATTTTGATCATTTTTTTTTTAAACCGATTTACCGCGAATAATGGAGCTCAAATATCATGCCATGTGCCCATCATGCATTCATTTTTTTATAAACAAATGACGTTATTTATAAATCATACTTAGAGCATACTGCACCCTACAGTATTGGACTTTCCAAGCGAATCTTTGTTTATTAATATAATTAAGCATACTATAACGATATATATATATATATATATATATATATATATATATATATATATATATATATATATATATATATATATTTACTTTAATTATCGAAATTGTTTAAACAATCTTTTTATGAACAAATTGAAAAAAATTTTGGTTTTAAATTATTTTATTCGTAAAATACAGATAAAAATAAAATAATTATTTTATATAAATTATATATGAAAACTTAGTAGTTTTAAAGTTATAAGTAATACAAAAGACTGGGATTGGGAAGTGCAGAAATCATGTTTGGAACCAGTTGAAACCAGATACACTGTTGCCAAATAATCTATTGAAAAAAGTAAGCTGTAAATGTATAAAACAGTGTTCCAAATTATGTGGCTGTATTAAACATGGATTAAAATGTACTGATTCCTGCTCAAACTGCAACGGACAAACTTGAAAAAATGCACAAAACCAATATATTGACGTGGAAGAAAGTTCTGAAAATATAATTGATTTTGAAGAAGTTGACAGAGAAATAAAAAATGGCTGTTTCGATATCAATATACGATTAGATGACGAAGATTTCAATGAAAATGATGATTCGGACATTCCACAGCCTAAGAGAGCCCGATTCGAATGAATAAAAAAATTTTAATGTAAAAAAACGTTTATCTGAACTCTGCAAAGTTTGTAATATAATATTTAGTGTTAAGAGAGCTTTATTGAACTTTTTGAACATAATTTATAAAGAATAACTATTTTATTTTTATCTGTATTTTACGAATAAAATAATTTAAAACCAAAATTTTTTACAATTTGTTTAAACAATGATTGTTTAAACAATTTTGATAATTAAAGTAAATATATATCGTCATAATATGCTTTGTGATATTAATAAACAAAGATTCGCTTGGAAAGACCAATACTATAGGGTGCAGTATGCAGTAAGTATGATGCATAAATAACGTCATTTGTTTATAACAAAATGAATGCATGATGGGTACATAGCATTATGATATTTCAGCTCCATTATTCGCGGTACATCGGTATAAAAAAAATGATCAAAATCTCTACATTGGAAGCCGAGAAAATGAAAATTTTTTTTCAGATATGTATTTTGATTTTCGAATTTAATTTTAAAATGGAAGCTCCCCACTTTTTTTCATTTTTTAGTAAAGTTTCCGATAACATAAACATTTAAATATTTGTATCAAAAAAGAACTCGGCAAGTCAAAGTTTTTGGTTCAAGAATCAGGTCTGTATTATTTATAGATTCATCGTAACAGGCTGTCAACTTTGACAGTTTGTATCTCGGAAACCAATTGACAGATTTGAAATTTTTTTCACAAAAAGAAGCGGCTTTCCAAGTACTTCCAAACCATATATTGCAAAAAAAATACAGTGTGAATCCGCCGAGATAACCTATTTGTTTATAAGCAAAAATATCAACAATGTCTTCAAACCCACACAGCACTAGACGTCTTATAGACGTCATTTTTATATCCAGATTATGTCTGAACGTCTTAAGACATAAATAAGGCGTCTTATAGACGTTGTTTTAAAGACGTCCATAAGACGTCTATATACAACGTCTTTAAGATATCTTTTAAAAGTATTTCCTTCCCTATGGATTTTGTCGCAGTTGGGTAATAAGTTTGCAACGCCGCACAGAGCTCAGCTGAATACAAGTTGAGGTTAAAATATTTGATTGAACGACAAATTTTTAATCGCTTCACTACGACCTTGGTTAATGGAACTTTTGCTTGATCTTTTTTATCAATACTTTGGTGCTTTTTGTCACAGACTGTTTGATGTACCGATAACAATAACAATATGATGCCAGCGAAACTATAACTTTAAAAAACCTGCCTTTTGTTTCTGTCAACTGTCATTTTTCAGATTTGTATTTGTGTTTCTTGGAGTGCCGACTGTGAAAATTTAGCTTTTAAAAGAGTTTTATTAAAATAGTTGATTTATCTATGTGCCTCTGAAAATCTTTTTTATTCGTGTTTATGTAATACTTAAGGTAAGATCGAGAATCATATGTACTTAGGAAAAACAATAACGTTATTTATAGGTTGTGTTACAGGAAATTCCCGAATGCTTTACCTCTTATATTT
The DNA here is from genome assembly GCA_034092305.1 of Diaprepes abbreviatus. Lineage (NCBI taxonomy): Eukaryota > Metazoa > Arthropoda > Insecta > Coleoptera > Curculionidae > Diaprepes > Diaprepes abbreviatus. The sequence continues at coordinate 1,136,108 of JASJET010000040.1, forward strand.
TTGTAGTAACTCTATGTTATTAGAAGTATGAAATGAAATCTTCAAAAATATCCAGACCCGGTCCTAAATATTACAAGAAATATTACTAATGAAGTGGAAGGCGAAATGTTTGTTTATGGAGTGCTCCACTAATGAAACCTGTAAGATTTAATTTGTTCCTGATGATTGGTTTATATTTAAATAACATAGAAAGTAGAGTTTTGTTAATTACAAGAAGTAATTTTGTTTAAGGTTTTAGATATTTCAAAACTGGGAGTAGGGAGCATTTAGGACTTTGTAAATCGAGCTTGTAAAATTACCATGTACAGTTGATTAGTACGAAAAGAAAAGAGAAAGTTCTACGATTCCAACTTGGCGAGACTTATTATGAGTAAGTTCTGTCTTTCATTATACATATTAACTTTGAAATAGCATAAGTCACGATTCTATAGTAGAGGACAATTATAAAAATTCGCAAAAATATCAAAAAATTTACTCCCACAAATGATAAACTTTATCCTATAAAATTAAAATCAGTTTGATATTAGGATCTACAGAGACAACAGGACTGACAAAAAGTCGGAAGAATGAGGAAATTTCAATCCAAACATGGCTGAAAAGGGCATCAGACCAGATTTGTTATTCGACTAAATAAAAATTCTTGTTTTTAAAACTATTTAAAGATTTGTGTACTTTTTATTTCAATAAACTTTTATTTTGTTGATAGTATACCTTTTAGAGTTCTTATATCGAAGGGATAAACTAAGGCTTAAATTTGATAGGTTCACTTATAGTTCGAACAGTAGTAGTTCTGAAAATATTTGCTCTTCTACCTCACTTCTTAAATTTCAAATTAGAAAAAGTTTACATTATGCTTAAGTTATGTATTTTTTTGTATAAAGAGATTATGTTGAAGATATTTTTTTAAGCAAATTATTCATGCGGAACTTGTAGTTATTTAAAATGGTAGTATATATTTTGGTCTTGATTTTTTCTTAATTAAAGTTATTTCTTGGGCTTTTGAATAATTATGGTTTGACTTTGTAAACAAGACAAACAAAAAAATTAAAGGGACCCTTCTTAATATACATAATTTTATTGGTGAAATATGTTGTTTTAATGTTGGGAAGGGACGTCCATAAGACGTTGTAAACAAACGTCTTAAAGACGTTACCTTTTGTAACAAAAGACGTCTATACAACGTCTTATGGACGTCATTCGTCTTTTATGGACATACATAAGACGTCCTGAATGTTGAGATCAAACGTTTTATGGACGTCTTTAAGACGTATTTGTGCTGTTTGGGAAGAATTCCTGAGGGCGTCCAAATCATCCGATTTTCATTCTGAAAAAAGAGTTGGAAAACTTGAGTTCCCTACTATATGTCGAAAATAAATTTAAATACGTTAACGTGATATTTTTAACTCAGACAAACTTGAAAAATGGTCAATTTTTGTAAACGAAATCGAATTACAAAATTATTGTGCAAAAACTATCTATTCGATCCTAACGAATTTTAGCGTGTTATTTTATCATGGCATAAAGTTTTCTTTGCTCTAATATGAAGGTCCTCAGAAAAATTTAAATGATCGAAAAAAATTGATTAAAAAACTGCTTGTTTTTTTAACTTGCTATTTTGCAATAAGGGAAATATATTTTGAGATTTCCGATCAACCCTATCTTATGGCAAATTTAATTACAAAACTTTTTTTCCTTTTCAACTTTCCTCTAAAATGAATACCTTCAAAGTTACACGAGAGAAAGTTTGAAAAAAAAAACGTCTTTTTTTTCGTTAATTTTATATTTTTATTAATAAAAACAATGTTGCCCAACGTTTTGAATTGACGCATATAAAATTTATCTGTCGCCATCTGTCGGACCCGGAGTTTTTCCATATTTTGGAGTGCTCCGCACTTTTTAACACGAGAATCATGTAGATTGACAAATTTTCACGTCCGCTTCGCCAATATTTTATTCTATTTTATTTTAAATTACACGGACAAAAACTTATCTACATATTTATTTACTTGTTTGGCTTTGAAACACGCTAAACGATGCTCTCATGGTGGGATCGTTTGGTGCGGTACGTGGCTTTGGCTGCTAAAATAAGCGGTAGGCTTACTTGCCAGTACCGAAAAATGCGACCCCTATCCTTTGGGCAGCGCGTTTCGTGTACTCGATTTTACATATTTCTGTTTTAATTCACCGTCGCGCCACCATATGACGGTTCTTTTACAAACTTTGTTAATCTGTGTGGTTCTTGTATTATCAAGTGGACCATCGAGATGTCGCCTTTGTCGTCTTATTTGCTGTGTTTTGATTAAAAATTCAGCTTTATACAATGCAAAGGCGAGATGATGGTTTGTACCGACTGCGGTGGCCTGACGAGTCCCATATTAGGACGAAACAGCGCTGTCGCCATCTGTCGGACCCGGAGTTTTTCCATATTTTGGAGTGCTCCGCACTTTTTAACACGAGAATCATGTAGACTGACAAATTTTCACGTCCGCTTCGCCAATATTTTATTCTATTTTATTATAAAATTTATCGTTATTCAGGTTATTCTGAAAAGTCTCATGCAAGAATCTCCATGTTCCGTTTCACATCCACCTAAAAACAGATAAGCCCTGGTCTAATCAATTTCTGCTTCAATTTAAATGAACATTAACCACAAAAATAGTAGTCACATGATTAGCATTATATGTCCAATTTAAATTTTTTTCAAAAAAAAATCAAAAATCTCAAATAATCGAAAAAAGTTATTAGAAAAAGTTTGTCTAAATGCAATGCATTATAATTAAGACAAACAAGTACACAGTGTCATTAATAAAGCCGGCATTATGTGGAAAATAAATTTTTATTCTTCATATTATGATTTTTTATTAGAAAATTTGAATCTCTTTAATTAAAATATTTTCTTAATATTAATTTGAATTACTTTTAGATACAAACTACGTTTTCAAAAATAGTTATTTTATGAAGTTACCTTATACAGGGTCAAAAATAATTAAACTTTGCATCACATGTGACCAAATTTTAATTGCCCTATTTGGATTTTGTAGTACATACATTTAATATAGCGCTACTTTAAACAAAACATGTCTAAGATGAAGGCATTGTTAAAACTAAGAAGTTTTATGTAGTTTGCGTTGAGTCTTATTTTGCAACAGTGGTGCAATTTACAAAAAATGGTCAAAAAATCTAAATTTTCTTATACGGCTAAAATTTTGCATATGGGCTAAAAATTGCATTTAGAAAAACTTTTTCTAATAACGTTTTTCGATATTTTGAGACATAACCCCACTTTTTATTTTTTTTCTTGGAAAAAAATTCAAATTTGACAGATAATACTAATCACGTGACTACTATTTTTTTGGTCAATTTTCATCTCGATCGAAGCAGAAATTGTTGCCAAAGTCAAATTTCGAATAAAGCTATTAATAGAAAAAATCCCACATAATGCGGATTTTACTGCTCACACTGTATATATAGGGTGAGCCATTTTAATCTATATTTATGTTCTGAGACCCGAAAATAGAAAGTATGTAAAAAATCATCGAAAAATTCGGAAAATTGTGCATTTCCACCTTTTCCAATTATAACCATTACAAATTTTAACATGCATTTTTAAATTTGGTAATAATTCGGATTAGAGTAAATCTAGAGTGAGGTGTCATTTGGTTTGTTTTGTTTTTAATAATTTTCTTGATTTTTCCGATAAAAAAGTGCACACTAATAGAAGCATCTGTATTATATAAAATTTCATAAGTTTGCACTTTTTTTAATCAGAAAAATCAAGAAAATTATTAAAACAAACAAAACCAAAATGGTATCCACCTCTAGATTTACTCTAATCAGAATTACCACCTTAAATTTTTATTAAAAAAAATAAAATAACTAAAATCATATCGATAGAAAATTGATTTAAATAGGATAAAATAATTACTTCAAAAAAATTATTTGCAAATAAAAAAATGCCTACGCCACTGGAAATAGGCAAATTCTGAATGAAAAAACGCCCTTTAAATGGAAAATTATAAGTTATATATGTTAAAACTATCGTAAATAACTTAACTTAAACATATAATATACAATTGACAACAACAATTTACACTGATGTTTACTATTTTTGTGGTAATAATTGGAAAAGGTGAAAACAACCAATTTTCCGAATTTTTCGATAATTTTTTTCATACCTTCTATTTTCGGGCCGTAGAACACCCATATGTTGTTATTTTTCGCCAATTTTGCTTGGTTTTTCCGAGAAAAAAAATTCATTTTCACTCATATAACTTGTATTTTCCGATGACTATTTTTAAATTTTGGGTATTTCTAGTAAAAGTTACAAACACGACACGATATTTAATCATTTTTTAACAAAATTTATATGAATAACCGCGAAAAATACGAATTTTCCATAAAACGTAAGAAAACCATTGTTTTGTCATTTTATACAGTTTCTAGGCATGCATGGTTGGTTGCATACGATTTAAATCCAAATAAGTGATGCGATGTTGCCACGTTGCCGTGGATTTTAAATTTTATTAGGATGGAAAAATTAGTGGTTTAAATGGAATTAATTGTGATCATTCCAGTACTGAAGCGTAAAATGTGGGTAAAAGTGCAGAATTGGAATGCCAAACATAAACAGATCGTTCGGCAAGCTACGTTGATTTAAAAACGAAAATTACAATTACACTAACCTAAACTAACCTGAACTAAACTTATCTAGATTCCATGGAAAAACCACACACGATCGGTGAAAAAAAACAACATATTCTTGGTCTACGACACGAAAATAGGAAGTATGTAAAAAATTACCGAAAAATTCGGAAAATTCTTCAGGTTAGTCAGAAGATATGTAAAAAAATCATTAAAAAATTCGAAAAAATGGGCATTTCCACCTTTTCCAATTATTACTATTACAAATTTTAACATACATTTTTAAATTTGGTAATAATCCGGATTAGAATAAATCGAGAGATGGATGCCATTTTGGTTTTGTTTGTTTTGATTCGTTTTTAGTAATTTTCTTGATTTTTCCGATAAAAAAGTGCACACTAATAGAAACATCTGTATTATATAAAATGGTAAGAATTCTTAAAGAGTGAAATGATAGGAAAATGAAGTTTATTCGAAAAAATTTTGATACATACACCCTATTTCGAGGTCGTAGAACACGATTCTGACCTCGGTTTTCCATAATTTTTCTTCAATTTTTGCGGAAAACAGAGAAAAACACTTTTCACTTTAGGTTCCATTTTTTTTACTAAATCGTTAAACTTTTATTATAACCACAATTTTCACAGTGATAGAAGCTTCTGTATGATACAATTATCAAAATCACAACAAACCAAAACAAAACGGCCGCCATCGACAAATAATAGTTTGCATAGTTCGCTAAAGATGGCGTACTTGTTGAAGTCGGCGATGTTGCCAGATTGCAAAAAAAAACGATTTCTCTGAAACTCATATATATTCTTCTCTTTCTATTTGAATTGGAAAGAAAAGGTCCCAAAAAGACTTTTTTTCTTTCCTTTGATTATTGAAGTACTATTAATTACTCTTATGTCTATGCCTTTGATGTGCGATTTTGACTCTAAATATTAAAGGTTTTAAGGATTATAGTATATTTGTCTGTTTCCTTCCAAATACCAGTAGTTTTAAGCGAATAATATGAATTGATTATATTGCTTATCTCCGTTAGCAGAAAGTGTTTTTTAATTAATAAATCTAGGTCAATTTAGGTTAGTTTAGCTTAATTTCACTTTTTTAAACTAACAAAAACCAAGCTAAACCTGTACCAACCAGAATTAACCAAAAATTTTAGATTGTTAAAGTTAATTTTACCGTTTTTTATACATTACACACATTAAACTATGTTGTGAACTGTAATGGATAAATTTTAAAGTTTATACCAGGAAAGTATAAATCTAGGTTAATTTAGATTAGTTCAGGTTAGTTTCTGTTTTCCAAATTAACCAAAATCAAGCTAAACCTGAACCAATCTACCCTAACCAAAACAAACCAAAAATTTTGAGGGGTTAAGATTATTTTTACTCAGAAACTGTTTTGAACATTAAAAAAATTAAACTATGTTGTTGACTGAGGACAAATCTTATAGTTTTTATTATGAAAACATTTAACATCTGGCAACGTTGCCCTTTTTACGTGATTCTGCGGCCAGTTTAGATAGTCTGACGGTTGATGACGTTTCTAAGACGTGTTTTTGATTTTTCGTTGAAAATACAAGTTTTTATAAATTGGTTTGCTAAAATTTGTGCAAAAATAATTGAAATATATTACGTACAATATATTTTAATTAGTTCTATTGAAAATAAATACGTAAATTAGGTTTTTAACTGAAATAAAAGTGCTTTGTGAAGTGACGCTTGTTTTTTAGTTTTCCGGGAAAGTGAGGAAAAATAGTGAAAAATCAAAGTCAGAATCGTGTTCTACGACCTCGAAATACGGGGTAAGTATCGGATTTTCTTCAAAAAGAAACATAATTCCATGCATTTCATGCTTTACCAATTTTTACTTATAAAATTTCATAAATTGGGCCTTTTTTAATCAGAAAAATCAAGAAAATTATCAAAACAAACAAAACCAAAATGGTATCCACCTCTAGATTTATTCTAATCCGAATTATTACAATTACTTCAAAAAAAAAAAAATTTGCAAATAGAAAAATGCCTACGCCTCTGGATATAGGCAAATTCTGAACGAAAAAAATGTCCTTAAAATGGAAAATTATAAATTAAATATGTTAAAACTATCATAAATAACTAATCTTAAACTTATATACAACTGGCAACAACAATTTACCTTGAAGTTTACAGTTTACAGGGTGAGCCATTTTAATATATATTCATGTTCTGCGATCAGAAAATAGAAAGTATGTACAAACTCATTGAAAAATTCGGAAAATTGGGCATTTCCACCTTTTCCAATTATTACCATTACAAATTTTAACATACATTTTTAAATTTCGTAAAAATTAGGATTAGAGTAAATCTAGAGATGGGTGTCATTTTGGTTTTGTTTGTTTTGATTTGTTTTTAATAATTTTCTTGATTTTTCCGATAAAAAAGTGCACACTAATAGAAGCATCTGTATTATATAAAATTTCATAAATTTGCACTTTTTTTAATCAGAAAAATCAAGAAAATTATCAAAACAAACAAAACCAAAATGGTATCCACCTCTAGATTTGCTCTAATCCGAATTAACAACTAAAATGATATCGATAGAAAATCGATTTAAATAGGATAAAATAATTACTTCACAAAAATAATATGCACATAAAAAAATGCCTACGCATCTGGAAATGGGCAAATTCTGAATGGAAAAGCGCCCTTTAACTGGAAAGTTATAAATTAACTATGTTAAAACTATCATAAATAACTGAACTTAAACATATAATATACAATTGGCAACAACAATTTACCTTGATGTTTACTATTTGTTATGGTAATAATTAGAAAAGGTGGAAAAACCCAATTTTCCGAATTTTTCGATGATTTTCGGGTCATAGAACACGAATATGTGGTTATTTTTCGCCGATTTTGCGTGGTTTTTCCAGGAAAAAAATCATTTTCACCCATATAACTTGTATTTTCCGATCACTACCTTTAATTTTTAGGCATTTCTAGTAAAAATCACAAATACTACACAATATTTAATCATTTTTTAACAAAATTTACATAAATAACCGCGGAAAAATTCGGAAAATTCTTCAGAATATTTTAGTTATGATTTCGTTTATGTTTGGCATCCCAATTCTGCGCGTTTATCCACATTTTAAGCTACAATACAGGAATGACCACAGTTAATTGCATTTGAACTACGAAGTTTCCATCCTAATGAAATTTAAAATCCAGGTCAATGTGGCAACATGGCATCATATGTTTCGATCTAAATCGTATGCAACCATGCATGCCCAGAAACAGTATGAAACGACTAGCCAACGGTTTCCTTACGTTTTACGGAAAATTCGCATTACCGCTCTTATTTATGCAAATTTTGTTTAAAAAAAACTATTAAATATTGTGTAGTGTTTGTGAATTTTACTAAAAATGCCCAAAAATTAAAGGTAATGATCGGAAAATACAAGTTATGAGTGAAAATGAACTTTTTTTCGGAAAAACCATATGAGACATTGGTGTTCTAGGCCCCGAAAATAGAAGGTATGTAAAAAATCATTAAAAAATTCGGAAAAGTGGGCATTTCCACCTTTTTCAATTATTACCATTACAAATTTTAACATAAATTTTTGATGTCATTTTGGTTTTGTTTGTTTTGATTTGTTTTTAGTAATTTTCTTGATTTTTCCGGTAAACACGATTCTGACACCTCGGTTTTCCATAATTTTTCTTCAATTTTTTCGGAAAACAGAGAAAAACACTTTTCACTTTAGGTTCAATTTTTTTCATTAAATCACAAATTTCACAGTGATAGAAGCTTCTGTATTATACAATAATCAAAATCACAACAAACCAAAACAAGGATTTCTTTATATATTCTTCTCTTTCTGTTTGAATTGGAAAGAAAAAGTCCCAAAAAGAAATTTTTCCTTTCCTTTGATTATTGAAGAACTATTAATTACTCTTATGTATATGCCTTTCATGTGCGATTTTGACTCTAAATATTAAAGGTTTTAAGTATTATAGTTGCTTTTGTTTGTTTCCCTCTAAATACCAGTGGTTTTAAGCGGATAATATGAATTGATCATATTGCTTATGTCCGTTAGCAGAAAGTGTCGAGTGGCAGAGCTTGTCCCGCCTAAACGTGGTCTCTGCTGGACAATAACATTTTTTAATTAATAAATCTAGGTCAATTTAGGTTAGTTTAGGTTAATTTCAGTTTTTTAAAGTAACCAAGACTAATGTCAACCTGTACTTACCCGAACTAACCAAAAATTTTGGAAGGTTAAGATTCATTTTACTCCTTTTTATACGTTACAAACATTAAACTATGTTGTTAACTGTAATGGGTAAATTTTAAAGTTTATACCAGGAAACTTTAAATCTAGGTTAATTTAGATTAGTTCAGGCTAGTTTCTGTTTTCCAAATTAACGAAAATCAAACTAAACCTGAACCAACTTATCTTAACCAAAATCAACCAAAAATTTTGAAGGGTTAAGATTATTTTTACTTAGAAACTGTTCTGAATATTAAAAAAATTAAACTATATTGTTGACTGAGAAGGACAAATCTTATAGTTTGTTATAAAAAAAATTTACATCTGGCAACGTTGCATCTTTTTACGGTGACCAGTTTAGATAGTCTGACGGTTGATGACGTTTCCGAGACGTGTTTTTGATTTTTCGCTGAAAATACAAGTTTTTCTAAATTGATTTGCTAAAATTTGTGCAAAAATAATTGAAATATATTACGTACAATATATTTTAATTAGTTCCATTGAAAATAAATACGTATATTCGGTTTATTACTGAAATAAAAGTGTAAAGTGACGCTTTTTTTTGTTTTCCGGGAAAGTGAGGAAAAATAGTGAAAAATCAAGGCCTGAATCGTGTTCTAGACCTCGAAATACGGGGTAAGTAAAGAAATTTTTTCAAAAAAAAAAACAATTCCATGCTTTCCACGCTTTATGAATTTTTACTTACAAAATTTCATAAATTTGGACTTTTTTTAATCAGAAAAATCAAGAAAATTATCAAAACAAACAAAATCAAAATGGTATCCACCTCTAGATTTACTCTAATCTGAATTATTACAATTACTTCAAAAAAAAAATTTATAAATAGAAAAATGCCTACGCCTCTGGATATAGGCAAATTCTGAACGAAAAAAATGCCCTTAAAATGGAAAATTATAAATTAAATATGTTAAAACTATCATAAATAACTAAACTTAAACATATTATATACAATTGGCAACAACAATTTACCTTGAAGTTTACAGTTTACAGGGTGAGCCATTTTAATCTATATTCCTGTTCTGCGATCAGAAAATAGAAAGTATCTAAAAAATAATCGAAAAATTCGGAAAATTGGGCATTTCCACCTTTTCCAATTATTACTATTACAAATTTTAATATACATTTTTAAATTTCGTAAAAATTACGATTAGAGTAAATCTAGAGATGGGTGTCATTTTGGTTTTGTTTGTTTTCATTTGTTTTTAATAATTTTCTTGATTTTTCCGATAAAAAAGTGCACACTAATAGAAGCATCTGTATTATATAAAATTTCATAAATTTGCACTTTTTTAAATCAGAAAAATCAAGAAAATTATCAAAACAAACAAAATCAAAACGGTATCCACCTCTAGATTTACTCTAATCCGAATTATTACAATTACTTAAAAAAAATAATTTGCGAATAAAAAAATGCCTACGCCTCTGGAAATAGGCAAATTCTGAACGAAAAAAATGCCCTTAAAATGGAAAATTACAAATTAAATATGTTAAAACTATCATAAATAATTAAACTTAAACATATTATATACAATTGGCAACAATAATTTACCTTGATGTTTACTATTTTTTATTAATCATTGCCACTTTTTACTTATAACAGTAAAGACATTTAGCTCAAAATTAGTCATAAACGCCAAACATTACTAAAATGCCATTCTCTCTTTTAATCTCAGTTGCCGATAATAGTAGCCTACTGTGATATTTTAGAAGAAAATGTAAAGCAATCTCATGCAATTGGTATGAATTTGTACATTTTTCATGCGCTCTACGATAGCATTTGTCTTACCTCTATTAAAGCCGCTGAACTCCATTAAAATACGAATATCATAAATCTCTCCACACTGTAGCAAAAAATGATATATGTTCTGAATCAAGATATCTCTGGGCAAATTGGCTAAGAACACTTCAAAGCCACGACCATCTGGATCGACGGCCGTTCTATGGTACGCACGCAATTGGCTTCGATCGTATATTAGCACGTATGGGTCGGGCATCTTGTGTCCACATATTGGATGAAGGCGAAGCATCTTGTAGCAAGTATAGCCACAACATCCACGAGAAATTTCCAAAAAAATTTAACGCAAAATCTACAATTTCAACAAAAGGTAGTTAACATATGCCCTTTCTGGGATATAAACTGGTAAAGAGAAAAAAGATATGGAGGGGATAAATTAGAAAGGGAGATTCGAGCGGAGAATGTCGGAATGAAAAAGGAATCTTTTTTTGAACTTCTTGTGCATCGTTGCCAATATTGTTTAAATTCGTGGTAACGGTAATTACAATAGTTTTGTTAGCTGATCACTTTCCGAACCGATTCCGAACGAGTACAGAACCAGTTCAGGATTATCGTACAGCACATGCTCAGTTAGAGTGGGTCCACACGATAAAAAAAAATGGGCGTAAGCGTAGCGTAATAAGATATATGTCAAATTTGAAGCGTTGTGATTTGTTAAATTTAAAAAGACAAAAACCGAAAATTTCCCGCGTAAATCCGTCTTTTTCAAGGTCAATGCGCAAAATAATGTTTAACTTTTCAGCGGACTGCTTTAAATATGGTGGAAACTGTTTATTTTTAATATTTTATGTGAACATAACCTGTTTTTTTTCAGTTTGGTGTTTTATTTATATTTTTTTTTTATTTTGCGAGTTTTGAGATAATGGATATTTATGAACTATGCGCAATTGTTTCGATTTATTAAAAATGCTTGCTACCGAAGATTATTACTGCTTGGTACTAAAAGAAAAACAATTCTTGTTCATTTTTTTATCACTTTTATAACAATTGCAATAATATAGTTGTTTGTTATATAAATTAAAGCCTATGAAATAAAGGCCGTTATATACTACAATTTCTATTCAACGACAATCTCTGATATCGAGACACTAATCCACAAACATGCCCTTAGGTATGGTTACCAAATCAAATATTGAGATTTCCTGACAATATCCCTGACTTTTCAATAAATACCCGGACATTTTATCTAAATGTTGTATGTGGTATGTTAAGGCAGTGAGATTTTCAAAATGTTTGCAATCGAAGCACCAAATGCAAATATCGAGCGAGCGTTCTATATTGTTATAAGCTTTGCTTTTCGCTGCCACCAATGTTATAACTTCACTGGTTCTGCTTTTGGTTTATCACTGGTTTCGATCAATTCAAATAAATCTTCTAATATTAATTTTAATATTTTATTAAAATGTTTTCTAAATGAGTTTTTCTTCTTACTTACTAATTTAATGTCACTATATTGTAGTTTTTTAATTTTAGTTCCCCTCGTCTCTATGTTCATATCCTAGTTATATTCTATTTCTGTATTTAAATTATTATTTTACAGTCATAGGCGTACTAACAAATGTAACTTATAACTATTTATTTACATGATTACTGAAATGAAAAAGTGTGTATTTATGGGACGATTACAATATGAACAAAGCTAATGGTCTCTGTAAAAACTAAAGTTTTAGAGTTTCGGAGATTAAGGCATGCTTTTGTTTGAACCTATTAGAATATAAATTTACTTAATATATAGTTTCTTCTTAAGGGAGCATTAAATCTGAGACTATAATTATCTATTAATCCATAAGAATAACATAAATATTTATATATAGTAATTTAATAATTATTAATTTGTAGTAATAGTTGTTTTATAACAATATCGTCTGTTAAGGTTTTACTCTCGACACAATTTAATTTAAAGAACAAATCATATGAAGAATGTCATGAAATGGTTATAAAATACCAGCAATTGCTAAAAGAAACATCAAGCAATAAAAAGTACGAAACTAAATTTATTAATATACTAAAATAACAATTTTGTTAACGTTTAATTAATTTATTTTTCTTACTAGAATGATTAATAAATTTTTTTTATTACTTATATTTTCCTCTCTTAATTTCAAAAAAATACTGACAATTGCAGTTTTTTCCTGTTTCCCTAACAAGGAGCCAAAATTTCAGACATGTCAGGAAAATTCCTGTCGTCTGGTGACCCTATCCTTAGCAAATTTTATATAAACCTATTATAAACAATTAAAAAGTAAAAATTAACATTGATGGAAATTTGATAACAGAAATCCGATTAGTATCATTTGTAATGTATTCTTCTAAAAACCACAAACAATTGTAATTATTAAAACGATTGTTAAAATTACACTGTTACATTGAAATTCTTGTCTTTGAACTCTTGGCAGCTCTTTACCATGTAGAAGTGGTAAACTTTGGAAATAAAAACTTATTTTAAAGAGTCTCATATTACGGTACAAGTAACCTGAATAATTTCAGAAACACCGTTTACCGACTCGGAATTCGCATTGTTGCTTTGACATGCTGATTTCATCAGATAAATATCAAAATGTTATTTCCAACTTAGTAATAAGGGTATAGCTGTACACATTTCCATATCGTGTTTCCTAATTATTGGCCCAACAACAGCGAAGAGCTCTTCAAATTCATCAATATTAACAGGAAAATACTTTTAAAAAAGCAGGACAATTTTTCGAATTAATTAAATTATTGGTATGTTCAAGCCTTTCTCCAATGTTTTCCTCAAATACAGACCGGGCCCAGTAGCAACGACTTTCCTATTTTTTTAATAAAGCATATATCAATATTCTCTTTACATTTTGTGGCTTTTTTTTTCTAGATTAAAATACTGCCGTAATTATTGTTTTATTTTGCTTCATTTTAATTTTTAGATAAAATATAAACAAAAATCCTGATAAAAGTTAGGTTAAGACAAAAAAAAAACACGCCCCTTATAACCGCGGAACGAAATATCTCGGGTGGACGGACTTAAAAGGGTGTAATACGCCTACGCTCAACTTTTTCTAATCGTGTGGACTCACCCTAATTAACTGGTTCAGGGTTTTTTTACCACGTACGTTTTAGGAACTCTAACTTTGTTCGCGGATTACTTTCCGAACCGATTCAGAACGAGTACAGAACTAGTTCAGGATTGTCGTACAGCGCATGCTCAGTTATTAACCGATTCAGATTTTTTTTCCACGAACGATTTCGGAACTTTGAATTGTCTACTGTAGTATGAATCTAATAATTTAACATCTAACTTTTTTGTTTTGGGTTTAACATATGGTGTTAAATGCTGATTAAACTAGTTGTTTTTGTTGTTTTAAATAACTTTCATAACTTTGTCTTTTATTGGGTTTTATTATCTGTATTATTTTAAAGATATATTATATATAATTGTCGTTGTTATATAGGGTGCATTCCACTAGGCGCTCACAACGCTCAAAATATTCCTTCAGTCGTTCCACATAACGACTACGGTCGTCGCGGTCGCGGCGAAAACGTCATTAATGACGTCATTCTTCTCGCTCACGCCAAGCTCACAACGACCCATCTGAAAAGGTGGGTCAAAGTGGCCGTTCAGAATTTTGGCGCGGTTTTTTAAATTTAAAGACAATTGAATGTAAGAGTTTCAAAATTACAGTGTAACATATGAGAAAAAAATAAGTATAATTTAGTTTAGATTCAAAATACACTGAATTAGATGGTGTAGTCCAATCCACAAAATGTGTTACTGAAAAATACATTTAAAAAATGTAGTAATTATATACAAGCACATTTATAGAATGTAGTAATTATATAAAATTTACCCTAAAATGACTTGAATTCTTTATCTGAATAACGATTAATAACATTTTCATAATCAATAATACGTGGCTTAAGTTTTCGCTTTTCCCGACTTTGTAAAACTGCATTCCATTCTTCATCTGGACTAGATGAAGTACTTTCTGAAGCATGATTACGATCCACCATTAAATATCCAACTGTCACCACAAAAGATATTTTGATTATTTTTCAACGTAAATTACTTAAAGATTCCACTAAAATAAAATATAAGAAACTAAATAGTATTTTTCTTTAATATAAAGCAAGTTAACCAATAATTATAACAAATTATTAATATTAAAGCTTAAAAATTATAACATAACCTTCTCAAGCTACTGATTTATTTTCAAATCCGCCATTTGTAATAGTTAACTCAACGCTTAAGACGTCCACAATCCATTCCACTTGGGTTTATGATTAGAATGCTCACAAGCTAGTGGAACGGGAAAAACTGCTATCATGAGCGTGATCGTTGTGGGTGCTTAGTGGAACGCACCCATAATATAAAGTATAACTGTCAGTTTCTTTTGGAATATAACGTCTTGTTACTGTCTATGTATTTGGAAAAGTTATTTTATTCTCCTTATGACCGTAAAGAAAGGAGACAGAGAGTAAAATTGTATATTTTAATAAATGTCCTACCGTTCCGGAGTCTATTCAGATGTTCCTTTGTGCTTTTTAAGATAACAGTCCGGCATCAGATTCTGGGGGTAATATCCTGCCTATATTTTGCGATATGGTGATTTTTAAGTAGACAGTTGTTTTCTGTGCATTTTGTTCTCAGTTCGTTATTTTTATTAAAAATATCGCACATCCCTAGTACGAAACTTTGCAATAGATATTTATTGGGGTGTACATAGGCGCTTGCATTAAAATCGGCCAATGTATATTAAAACTAGATAGATTACGAAAAGTGTTTTTGTCGTTTTTTTACGAGCAATTTATTTATATATTCTTGAAGATATAATTTTATTTTGTTAGTATATTTTTAAAGTATCAAAATTAACCCACTAAAATACGTTCTGTAAGTATTTATCAACACTTTTTGTTTTATGAAAAATATCATGAAAACTGGCAATATTGGTAAACCATTTTCCCCTGCTTAACGAATATCTGCGATATCTCCGCCTTGTTTCCTCTAATCCCCTTCCATACATCAACTGCAAAGGCGAGAATCGGCTGTGGAAGGGATCGAGATAGTTAAAATGGCGCCGAAAAGAAAGATATCAAATCAGTGGCGTCCTAGCAGAACATTTTCTACAAACGTTATTAAAAGTATCACGAAATTACTGCAGTTGAAGTAATAAATTCTGGATTTATCAAAATGGTTGTTTCTTTGTGGTTTATTTAAGAAGTAAAATATATTTTCCTTTGGGTTTTTAGAAATATGTGGTAAAATGAACGAGCCAGGTTTATTAAAAAGGTTCGAGTTTTAAACCGGATCTAGTTGTCACAGAAGTTAGATCTTCTAGTTGGTAAGCCTAGTTATCTTTATACAGGGTGTCCATTTAGTACTTCGGTATTCGATTGCGCTATATCGTTATATCTATGAAAAATTTGACAGGAAGACTGTTATTCAGATTAAAGGGAAAATTTTAAAAATAATGTAGCTTATACAGTGTGTCCCAATAAAGCATGAAGTATAAGTTAATTTTTTTTTAAATGTAAGGACCCACATTAACAGGGTGTTGTTAAGGGATAATGCATGGTAAATATAAATAAATAAATGATAAATTGATAAGAAACACAGTTGCATGAAATTTTATAATGTTGTTATCATAATTTCATCGAAAATTATTGGAAATTGTCCCTTATTTATGAATTTTTGAATAAAATATTTATATTGTGTTTTTAATCAGCGTGTGTGTATTCATTATCTGGGAGTGATCTTTAAAAACAACTGAACTCACCTGAGAATAGAGTAGAATTTACAGGTAGGAACATATATACATATCTGTGGAACATCTTAAATATAAAAAAATTTTGGAAATTTAAATATTTTCAAAATTCGGGTAAAAATAATTGTAATTTTTATAATTATTTTGTACCTGGCTCCCAACAAACAAACATTAAGTACTTTTGATTAAATTTTGATAATTCCTTTTGAAAATTAAAAAAAAAAATCTTAAAATAAAATAATAATAATAAATTAGTTTCCCACCAAATTAAATTATTATTTTTAACTGGGTAAATTTTTGTGCGAGTGCGTATAGCGCTTAAAGGTTCGTTTGTGCAAGAGCATATAGCGTGACCACACTCCGATAAAAATCGTCATATATACCCAGATAGCACAAGATTTCCATTGGATATCCAGAATAGGTACATATAATGTTCTGTATGTCCATGGACCGTTTATGGATGTCCATTAGATGTGATGACCTGTAATCTATATGGACGTCCATATCTGGATGCCCAGTATAAGTCACTCAGACGTCCATTAATTAAATTTCGGGTTGTCGGTAAAATCGGATACTGTAATATCGGCCTGTAGAATTGTCATTTGTTAACCCGCCGGCCCGCCATGATCATAAAATATCCCTTCAGATATTTTGTGCCCATTATTGTGTTGACGTCGAGCTAAAAAAGACCTTTGGAGTTTTAGTTGAGCTAAAATCAAGTGTGCTTTTTATTTGAAGAAGATGCCACCGTTAAAGGTAAGTATGGTTATTTTTAATTTAATTTTTTTAATTATACTAAAAATTACCGAACGAAACTACAGACATGTCCGACGAAAAGCTGATAATTTAGTATCAAACTCGCACAAATTTGAAAGTGAACAAAATATTCAGTATCAAAACACGTATGTTAAAATATAGCTTTTGTAGCTATACTTTTTCATACAATCACTTATTTAAATGGAAATTACTACAAATAAGTGCAAATATTTTGATAGGCCAATGAATTTTGTATCTTGTTGGTTAAAATGAAGCACAGATAGAGTTGTAAATTTGTGTAATAATAAAATTGTAAATTTTAGAGAAAATTCTCTCTGACAAAGTCATTATTGAGTAATCAGTCTAATAAGATTGCTGGCATTAATAAATGTTATCAAAATTTATAATGGAATAAAAGCTATAGCAAATTTGAATAATTATATTAATTTTTTTATGACTATTTTGGATTAAATGCTAGTAAAAGTTTACATTGATGTGTATTTTTGTGCAGTATAATTGTTAAAAAATATATAATAAAGTTTTGACAGTTCCACTCTAGGTTTAGACTTATAATTTAATTTATTTTAATTATTTTTTAAATGAATTTTCCACAGATTGGTCCAAATAAAATTCCTATGTAAAAGCCAATTTGTACCAAATTAGAGAGGATATTCAGGTAATCCTAAATAGGGAAAAAACAACAAGTATCTACAAAGAATTTTCTGCAGGAGTTCACCTATCCTTTTCTTAAGAAAATAATCAGCTGCCTCAAGTCACATAAGATCTTCAGGACAATTTAAACTTTAAAGATGCAGTAAGTTTATTACACTTCTCCTGAAATAAAAACTGAAACTTATTCGAGTAATGCTTCTTTATGTGTATGAGTCTATTGATAAAAAAAACTTAATTTACAGGATTATTTTATATATATTTTTTTCTTTGATTCTTAAAGTCAAAAATATTTTTAGGTTAGCATATGTGGAATTAACGTTTAATTATCTCAATAAAGTAATATAATTTTAGGTTTTACAATTAGCGAAAATTGGAGGAAATTATACCTATTAACTTATTAAAAGATATTTTATTGTAACAATGACAGATAGCCTTTCCAAGAATTATACATATGATGGAACAGTAAACTGCCCTTTAAAGAACTTATGTTCACTATTTGTAGGTAAGTTATCACTTAAATATAAAAATTTGATGAAAAAAATCTCTGTTTTATTTGTCATACTCGTAAATAATAAGAACAAATTGGGTGTCAGATTTCACACGTTGAACTCTAGATCCTCTTGTTCTGATAATATCCAGACAAAAAGTGTGTTAAAAATTTTTTTTCTGGTCTGTTGGTTTAAGCACTCTAAGCAATAAAGATGCATTTGGTTTTATATATATATATATATATATATATATATATATATATATATATATATATATATATATAGAGAGAGAGAGAGAGAGAGAGAGAGAGAGAGAGAGAGAGGGAGAGAGAGAGATTTAAATTCCTACAAAACCATAAAATACTGCATCATTTAACATTAAACCTTATTAATTTTCAGCTGCGGTAGAAGAATGGGGGGCCGATAAAAAACAGCCGAAGACGAGATTAGACAATGGCTGAAGAGAATAAACGACAGAAATAAATATAGAAAAAAATAATCATTGTAACAATAAAAAGTCTTTATTTAAATAATTGGTATATTTTCTATTACCCAATTGAAATTGTACCTATTACTATGGAACCAGATAACTTATTCATAGTGATCCTTCTACAGCTTGAACAATTTAAATCAATTGAAGCTATATTTTATAGCATTTGCAATTCCACTAATTATAAAATTTTATATTCTTATATAGTATTATATTAAAAACTTGACAATTGTAATCAATAAGTGTAATATGTGGATCCAGTTCCTGTTACCTGGTTCGCTCATGTAATTTATATCTATTAGTTTTTGGGACTAATAGGGCCATCTATGGTTACTTGTTATCGACGTTTTGATGACATAAGTGGTCTGTATCTTCAGAAGTGAAGATTAGTTAGGTACTGTAAGCTTTCGGACCCTAAGCAAATTCTAAAAATATCTACCATTCATGTTAGCGGAACGTCAAGAAGAGGGAACAATAGATTATGACCTATTAATCCAAAAACCACAATACCATCGGATAATATGTCCACAATCGGGTCAAGAATGTACATTATATGGACATCCAAAATTAGTCCTATTAATATCCAAAAATGATCCATACCTGGACAATATATGGAATCCAAAATGACGTCCATGAGTGGGACAAACGTATAGTCTAGCGGATATCCATAGGATGTTGGTGGACAAATTCTGGACATCCCATGGATACCCAGTATGTCCAGCTTTGGATAAACGATGGATATCCAGTGGACTGAAGTGTGCTATTTGAGTATATATATATATATATATATATATATATATATATATATATATATATATATATATATATATATATATATATTTATTTATTTATTGTGGTGGAACTAACATCTTACCACCACATTCCGGCAAAACCTGACTTGAATAGGAGTCCAAGTTTCTGGAAAGTGCAATAAGGATGTCTGGGAAAGATATCGGTGGATCCCACTGATGAGTCGACCACCGATATCGAGACGAAACATCCAATCATTTTGACGGTGGTCGAAAATTAGATCGCTTAGTTATATGTCTTTAACACCAGGGACATTGTTAAATGCGACATGGCGCCCGAGCAGGGACAGCGGCAGACAAGGGTCTAAACCGCCGTTGGCTTTGATTAAGCCTGATCCGAACTTGGAGAGACCACCTAGGATGCCGGTTCCACATTTCCCTTCTCAGGCCTGTGCTTTCTTACGGCTTGGACTTTCTATGACATTCAAAGTAGGAAAGCAAATGCTTCAGGGGGGGGGCATGCGGTGGAACTAACATCTTACCACCATATTCCGGCAAAACTTGACTTAAATAGGAGTCCAAGATTGTGGAAAGTGCAATAAGGATGTCTGGTAAATATATCGGTGGATCCCACTGATGAGTTCATCACCGATATCGGGACGAAACATCCAATCATTTTGATGGTGGTCGAAAATTAGATCGCTTAGTTATATGTCCTTAACACCGTGGTCATTCCCAAATGCGACATATATATATATATATATATATATATATATATATATATATATATATATATATATATATACATTAGAGAGTATATATTGTTTGGGAACAAAAACACGATATTTTTAATAATACATATATATTTTAAACTCTTGAATAAATAAAGGTTGCTTGTAAACATGTAAAATAAACAAAGAACAGAATAATACAGAATAACATATACTTATTGCTAGTTACCAAGATATACAATACAACAAACATGTATACTTATAAAAAGAAAACTACAAATCGGTTAAGTTTAATTTCAAATTAAAGGTTATGGAAATATCGTTCAGCAAGTGTAAAGTATTTGCGAATCGTCGACTATTTTGTTTACCATTATCTGCAACAAATAAATAAACGGTCATACTTTATGAATGAATTATTAAAAATAAAGTAGTAAAAATGAACACAATTTCAAAGAAAAGCAAATAAAAATTAAACATATTTTTAAAAATCAAAATTTCAGTAAGAAATAAAGAAATCTTTCTGCCGTATTTAAATAGTTTGTTATATATGTAATTCTACTTTCAGGCAGAGAATATGAAAATTATATATACAATCAGTTTATTTCCTGCAAATATCGCTCTGGTCCTCTCTCCATACGCGCTTCGATCACCTCATTATCTCGTCAGTGCAGCTGTATCGGACCGAGAGCAACATTAACAGGAAATAACTGATAAGATAAATTTCAAGGTCTTCTTCTTCTTCCTCTTGTTATAGGCTTACAGCCTGTTTTTTCCAACTCATTCATTCATTTCATTCGATGTTGAAATCCAGGACTCTCTCCACCTTTTAGGTGGCCTACCTATTGGTCTTCTGGTTTCCGGTGTTCCATCTCGGGCGATTCTCGCTATCCTATTTTGCGCCATTCTTCCTACGTGCTCATTCCAGGCTCTTCTGCGCTTCCGTCCCCATCTTACTATATCCTGCATTCCATGTTCCTCGCGTATTGTTGAATTGCGTATGTGATCTCTTAATGTGTATCCCGATATTCTTCTTAGTACTTTCAGTTCAGCAGTTCTTAGAATTGATTTTGTTTTTGTGTTGTCAGCTCTCGTCTCTATTGCGTACGTCATTATCGGTCGAATACAGGTCTTGTAGACTTTTTGTTTTTGCGTCCTTGCTCATGTATGTGTTGTGCCATATTATATCCGCCAGGCTTCCTGAGATTCTATTTGCCTTGTTTACTTGGTTTCTTACTTCCCTTGTTCTGTCTTGGTTTGCGGATATCTCAACTCCTAAGTAATTAAAGGTCATGAGTTGTTCTATTGGTTTGTCATCCACTACTAGTTTGCATCTTAAGGGCACTTTGCTTATTACAATTGACTTAGTTTTATCGATGGATATTTTCATGTTGAATTGGTTGCTTATGGTGTGGAATGCAAATATAAGTCTTTGGAGATCGTCTTCATTTTCCGAGACTATGACGGCGTCATCAGCGTAACATATTATTGTTATTTCCCCGGTACATTCTGTACCCTGGTGCCGCTCTTTTGACGTTCTCAATTATTTGGTCCATTACTATGTTAAACAGTAATGGACTCAGAGAGTCCCCCTGTCGTATGCCCGATGCTATCGGTACATCCTTAGTTAAGTTGCCGCTTACTGAGATTTGTGTTGTGGTGTTGGAGTTTAGCTGTTCAACGATGTTAATTAAATTGTTTGGGATGTCTTTAATTCGCATTATTTGCAGAATATCATCCAGTCTCACCCTATCAAAGGCTTTAGTGAGATCTATAAAGCACATAAAAGCCGGCTTAGTAAATTTAATAGATTTCTCTGCTATCTGTCTTACGATGAATATGGCATCTATTGTAGATCTGTTTTTGCGAAAACCTTGCTGTTCTTCTGATATTCTGCAATAGTCAGTTATTATACCTTCAAGGATTTTGGTGAATAATTTCATTATTGAATTTAATAAAGTTATTCTTCTACAGTTTTCCGTGATTTTCTTATCACCCTTCTTGAAAATAGGTACTGTTATACTTTTCTTCCAATCTCGGGGTATCTCTTGGTCTTTAATTATTTTGTTAAAGAGTTTTGTTAGTTCTTCGTGTAATGCATTTCCACCATATTTGATTAGTTCGTTGGGAATATTGTCGGGTCCTGGGGCTTTTCTCGTTTTTAATTTGGCTATCGTGTCTTTCGTCGTTTGGAGGCTTACTTCCTTGGTGTATTCGTCATATTCAGATGCATTTTCGGGTGGGTAGTTGTTCTGTTGTGATTGATCTGTATTTCTATATAGTGTTTTAAAGTGTTCTTCCCATTCGTGCTCAGAAATTTTTTGGGATTGTGTATATTCGTTTATATCCTGTTTCCTTCTTCTGATCATGTTCCATACCTTCTTTTGTGCCCCATACAAGTCATGTTCCATATCTACTGTGAACCTTCGCTAATATTCGTTTTTGATTTGTCTTATGTCGGCGATTACTCTGTTTCTTCAGGTATGTCGGCAAAATATTGCACCTGCCATCTACCAACTTCGATGTCAGACTGAAAAATATCGCCAGTCGAACGACATCTATGAATCATCGGAGTAACGTGAAATTTGCAGGGAAAAACTGTTTGTATATATACTTTTCATATTCTCTGCCTGAAAGGAGAATTACACTTTTTTAAATACGGCAGAAAGATTTCTTTATTTCTTACTGAAATTTTGATTTTTAAAAATTTCACGTTACTCCGATGATTCATAGATGTCGTTCGACTGGCGATATTTTTCAGTCTGACATCGAAGTTAGTAGATGGCAGGTGCAATATCCTGCCGACATACCTTGAAATTTATGGTTCATATATCAATTATTTCCTGCTAATATTGCTCTCGGTCCCATACAGCTCCACTGACGAGATCATGAGGTGATATAAACGCGTATGGAGAGAGAATCAGAGCGATATTTGCAGGAAATAAACTGTTTGTATATATATTTTTCATATTCTCTGCCTGAAAGGAAAATTACATATAAAACAAAAAATTAAACATACATAAAAACTAATCGACTTAATATTTCAAAGTTTTTCGCAACTTTATTTGCCTGTTGAGGACCGAGTTTTGGAGCTTTCTGAAGGGTTGAAAATCAGAAACATCATCTTCAAAAAACGCATAATTTCTTGTTTAAGCATCCAAAAAGCTCCAAAACTCGCAGTTCCACAACAATTGAATTGTGAGTAATCGCTTTTATTCTATGTACAATCACTACATAGTATAAAACAAAGTCGCTTTCTCTGTCCCTATGTCCCTTTGTATGCTTAAATCTTTAAAACTACGCCCCGGATTTTGATGCGGTTTTTTTCAATAGATAGAGTGATTCAAGAGGAAGGTTTATATGTATAATAACATCCATTAAATAGTGGAGAAATACTGTTATTTTTGAGGTTTCTAATGTGATGTCGTTAATTATCATATTTTTTTCCGCTTACATTGCAAACGCAGGCTGAACCCTACGAGATTTATCAAAATAATGTACTAATTATTTGTACACATTGAAAAGGTCTACAGAAAACTCCGCGATGGTATATGTCTATCTCTCATGGATATCCCACAATAACATTTTTTTGTCATTTACTTTTTACGACAAATAATGGCAAATTTTGAAGCGATTTTAACCAATACAGCATTAATCCTTATCCAATTAAATAGCTTAAATACATTGTTGATTAAATATAGATCTATATGGTCCTTTACAGCACAAGATTTAAATGAATATTTTCGAAGATATTACAGATTTAAAATTGCGGGAAGTAGCGCTTGCGGCGGTACTGGCCGACCGGGGCGGCGGCAGCGTGCCTATAAATAGCGCGTCGGAGGCCGATGTAATAATTGTTGTAAAAATAAAATAAATAGTCACAGTTTTTCTGTAGTGTATTTAGTATCAGCATTGCACCCGTGCGAAGCCGGGGCGGGTCGCTAGTGTTTTATAATTGGGAAAAATTTTACCCCGCTTTTTAAATGGAGAAAACTTCAAACATACATATCTCGAGTAAACGATCAGCTACGATTTCAAACAAGACACTTTTGAGCACTACAAATTATTACCCCAAGTCTCTGTTGAGACTGATTTTGTCGACGTTTCAATTTGAATTAAAGTTGCTTCCTGCACGCCGTGAGTATGAATACTAATGCAGACTCTCACAAAGGCCTTGCGTTCAATGAATTTAATTAGCGTTTTAAAGTTTAAATAATAAATATTTAGGACTCTACAGGATGAGCCAAAAAACTAGGACAGCATAAAGTTGTATTTTTTTAAATAGAACACCCTATATACGAATCGTATTTTCGATTTAGCTTATAATTTTAAATCTTTTTTATTAAGGGTTTACTATAATAAAACTTTATAGTTTCTGAGATAATTAAGTTTAAAGAAAAAAAGTCACTTTTTCAAGCATCAATTCAATCCTAAATAACGTTTTCAATTTTGTGACAAATATATTCAAATTTGGAATTTAGCAAGGCCAAGGACAAGTTAACATAATTTTTACCTAATATTTGCAATAAAAGCTACAGGGTGTGGAACACATCGGCTCAAATTTGAATAAGTTTAAATGAATAAATATCTTTTTTTTTAAATGGTACACCCTGTATATTTTCATGTTATTTAATAGAGTAATAAAAACCCTAAAAGTTTTGTTCAATATATCCTATACCTATTTATAATAGTTTTTGAGATATTTCAGTTTTTCTTATTTTCCATACTTTTTTACAGAAATAGTCTTCATTATCATAGTAGCCATGGCAAAAACAATGTAAAAGAACATTTTTCTGTGTGTCAAATTTATAACCGCAATCGCTTCTTTTGGTTTTTATGTAGTGTAGTTTGGTTTTTTTTGCATTCATCTCATATTGTAAAATGAATTTTCCAAAGAATGAGTTAATAGATATGATTTATACAATAGGAGAGGCTCAAAAAAATTGCCTTCTTGCTCAAAGAATTTACAAAATGAAGTATCCTGATCGACGCCAGCCTACTACCCATACTTTTCAAAACTTAATGCAAAGATTTGATTCTTCTGGTACTGTTGATTATCCAAAACGTAAAGTGGTCAACAAACCAGTAACTAATGAAAAAAAGAACTACAAGTATTGTTAAATGTTTAGGAAAATCCTTATATTGGTAGCCGTCAGTTAGCAGCATTATGTGAAACATCACAATCCACCGCTAATCGTACTACCAAGAAATATAGGTATCATCCATATCACATGGAACTACACCAAGAATTGCATGGACAGGATTTTCAAAGTCGTGTAAACTTTTGTCGTACAATAAATGCGGAGATTCAATTAAATCCAAATTTATTATGCAAGGTAATGTTAAGTGATGAAGCTACTTTTAGAAGTAACGGTGCCGTAAATAGACGTAACATGGATTATTATGCCACAGAAAACCCATTTTGGATTAGAGAGGTGCAACATCAAAACCACTGGTCATTAAATGTTTGGTGTGGTATTCATCATAATCGAATTATTGGACCCCACTTTTTTAATGAACCACTAAATGGCCATAGTTACCTGAACTTTCTACAAGAAGAACTACCCCAACTGCTTCAAGGTCTCGATAGGGATGAGCTCGACAGTATGTGGTTCCAGCACGATGGTGCGCCTCCGCATTACCATCGTGAAGTTCGTGCGTTTTTGGACCAACGATATCCGCAAAAATGGATTGGACGTGGGGGTTTCATTGAGTGGCCACCAAGGTCTTGCGACATCACCCCATTAGATTTCTTCCTATGGGGTTATATTAAAAATAAGGTGTATGTTAATCCACCAACAACAGGGGAAGATATGCGAAACAGGATTAGGGATACCTGTAGAACAATAACGCCACTAATTTTGTCCAGGGTCCGAGAAAATCTGCAAAAAAGACTAAATTTGTGCATTGCACAAGAGGGTCGTTTATTCGAACACTTATTAAAAAGAAATAATTAATCTCAGTATTTAATAGGTAATTTTTTTGTTTCAATTTAGTATAAAAGTAAATATGTATTTGCCTTGTCGTTATTGTTGTGTTAATTTTTTCACATTATGTTTAATTAAACTATTGCCGTTGTAATATAACGAATAATGTATTTCATCATATTTAACCACATTCTGTTTGTTTCTGTAGTTTCTTTTTATTATTTTACATGGCTACTATGATAATGAAGACTATTTCTGTAAAAAAGTATGGAAAATAAGAAAAACTGAAATATCTCAAAAACTATTATAAATAGGTATAGGATATATTAAACAAAACTTTTAGGGTTTTTATTACTCTATTAAATAACATGAAAATATACAGGGTGTACCATTTAAAAAAAAAGATATTTATTCATTTAAACTTGTTCAAATTTGAGCCGATGTGTTCAACACCCTGTAGCTTTTATTGCAAATATTAGGTAAAAATTATGTTAACTTGTCCTTGGCCTTGCTAAATTCCAAATTTGAATATATTTGTCACAAAATTGAAAACGTTATTTAGGATTGAATTGATGCTTGAAAATGTGACTTTTTTTCTTTAAACTTAATTATCTCAGAAACTATAAAGTTTTGTTATAGTAAACCCTTAATAAAAAAGATTTAAAATTATAAGCTAAATCGAAAATACGATTCGTATATAGGGTGTTCTATTTAAAAAAATACAACTTTATGCTGTCCTAGTTTTTTGGCTCACCCTGTAGAGTTCTAAATATTTTTAAAATCTGGGTAAAAATAAACTGTATCAAACAATAAATATAGTTTCTTTGTTAATTTCACCGAAAAGGCACAAACCTACTTCATCCAATCGTTGACTCACCCTGTACATTTAATATAAATTATTACTGATACCTTGCGTTAAATGGATTGAAAAGTAGCAAGTTTATTGGAGATTGATTAAATTTAATTCTAGATTTTTTGGATAAGCGCCCCCCCCCCTGCAACGCGTGCCCTGTGGGATCTTCGCTACGCCACTGCTCCAGCTTAAAAAGAGACAGAGCGTTTTCGATGAATAATACTTCTTTTTTAATGGCGGTCAGAGGACAGGGGTGTGCAATGGCGTTTGGAGTATTACAGGGGCGGATCTAGCTTCTCTCTTTGGGGGGGGGGGGGGCGGTGATATTAAAGTACAGTATGACAAGCGAAAGAAAGTTGCAAAATTTTCAGTGTAAAAGGCAGGGTCGGGTCTATTTTTCTGAATTTGAAGCTCTTGGGAGAGGTGGGGGGCGATCACAAGAAAAAACAAGTTGCCGATGGGGGAAAGGATGCGAGCAGCATACACATTCCTAGTATAAAAGGCAGAATCGGGTCTATTTTCCTGAACTCAAAGCTCTTGGGGGGGGCCTATTGCAAGAAAAATAAATTGTCAACGGGGGAAATGCCAGCAGCATGCACATTCCTAATATAAAAGGCAAAATCGGTT
Source organism: Diaprepes abbreviatus (assembly GCA_034092305.1). Lineage (NCBI taxonomy): Eukaryota > Metazoa > Arthropoda > Insecta > Coleoptera > Curculionidae > Diaprepes > Diaprepes abbreviatus. The sequence goes on from JASJET010000040.1 coordinate 1,163,851, forward strand.
CTATTTTCCGGAACTCAAAGCTTTTGGGAAGGGGAGCGGCGATCGCAAGCATACACATTCCTATACTCTATTCAAGAACTAGAGAGAGTAATAAAACTGTTACCGAAACCTCCAACATACCTGCTCCAGTGCCGTAGGTAACTGAGGACTGCCTTAAATCTAATTATATTTAAATTTTATAAGCTTTCATAAATTTAATGCAACAATAAAATTTCTGATAGTTAAAAGTTTCTGTCAGTAAGCAAAGTATACCTTACAGTGTGTCCGTGGAGTATTATCTTGTTTGTGCTTGTTTTTATGTATTATTTGAGATTAGTGAGATACCCAAAATATATGACTTCCACATCTATATTTATTCCAAAATCGTTAAACCAGGTTATTTTTTCCTCAACGAAAAACTTATTACGATGAATGTTTATGATGCCTTAAGATATCAATATCTAGATAATAATGTTAAAAGTTCTGTTGAGATGTGTTCCGACATGACAGGAGTTGGAAAATCTACTATGTACCGAATATTGAAGGAGAAAAAAACGACTGAAATTGTTAGTACTTCCAAGCTACATTCGGTCACAGGCAGACGAAAAACCTAGTTGGAAGAAGAGATGTACACTGCAATAAAAGGAGTAGTACATACATTTTATTATGAGACGCAGATCTCAACCGTCAACAAAATCCTAACTAAAATCAATGAAGATCGAGATTTACCTGAAACTAAAAGAACCGAGCTCTGGAAATTGCTCAGAGAACTTAATTTTTGCTGGGAAAAACAAGATAGGAAATCGTCAAGAAAATGTTCGTTGGAGAAGAAAATATCTCTTTCAAGTAAAAAGTAGATTTGCTAGAAATAACCCAACTAAAAAAATTAGTTATTTAACTGAGCTTTTGAAAGATTTTTTTGAATAAAATTAGTGCAGAAAATTGGGAAAAATCCATATAATAAAAGAATAAAAAAATGTGGAAACTCGATCTCATGATCGGTGAGATAGAGAAACCAATTATAATTAATTTGAGCGAAGATAGCTTCACTGACTTTGATTATGAATTAGATACGTAATGTTTACCAGCGTAAACATTATTTAAATTTTCTGTAATATATAAAAATTAATGACATTTGAATCCCTTTTTATTGTTTAATTTTAATTCTGCAGATGGTTTAAGAAATAAATAAACTGAAACATCAAATATCCTAAAAATGTTTTTAATTAATAATAAAATGACCGATAGCCCAAAAAAAATTTGGACGAATTTATTTTTTTATATATATTTAACTTCTTGTATTTTTGACAATGGGTATTTTGTAAGTAGTTCAATTATAACTTAGAATTTTTTTGAGAGAAAAAAGCTACGTTTTAGTCTGAATGTGCCCAAAACGGTTTCTATGCCAAAATTACCTATATTTTCTAATGTATGTGAATTATTAAGAAATCATATGAAATAAAATAACATTATAAAAACTTTTTATTCTAAGTTTATTACCGAGATAATATTCTATGTCATAAATAGTTAGTGATAAAATAAACCTCCTTCCGACGCCTATGACAAGGATTAAAATCCATTTTAACACTTCACACATCCAAATATCTCTTGTTACCGAACCCAAATAGTCCGTTATTATAGACCGGTATTTTTGATTATAAAATTTCTAACCCATTCCTGTGAAAAATATATGTCTAACAGATTTTGCCAAAGACACCGAACTAAAGAACACAGGTAGTTTGCGAAGAAAAAAAAAGGGTAAAAAATGATTTATTACTCTCTCTAGTTCTTGAATAAACTATAGTATAAGAGGCAAAATCGGGTTTATTTTCCTGAACTCAAAGCTCTTGGGGGGGGGGGGGGAATCGCCCCCCCCCCCTTGGATACGCGCCTGATATATACAAACATAGTTTTAAGACAACTGATGATTTATGAAAAAATGCCACGCTTCAAAACTTGATAAAAATGCGAAAAATGCAGTTTTTTGCGATTTTGACTATGTTTCACCACTTTTAAAAATCTGAAAAAAATTCACGGATATAGTTTGACGTCTAGAAAACAACATTTTTTTTCCGTCCTGCTATTGTTCTAGTTTTTTATTTTATTGAATTTAAACATTTTCGAACACTCATAAAAATTTGAATTTCGCGCCAAAAATTTTTGTAAAAAATATCTTATTGTAGGCAATAAAAAACCCCACAAAATGGAAAAAAAAAGAAGTTTATACGATGATTAGAACCGAACGTATCGTCAAAAAACGAAAAAAGACGTTTTATGTTCTTTTTGAGGTTATGTGACGATAAAAGTGGCTAAAATTTTTTTTCTGTGGGTACTTTTTGATGTAGTTTATTACCGAGGGGGTAGTTTAGACCCTCTTAATCGGCTAGACCCTTTGAAAATCGTCCTATAGATCGTAAACGTATCAAGATAGCCATGATTTGTTTTCTTTCGCATTCATATGTTTCTACAAACAAGAGCTCGAGAATGGTGGGTCAGATTTTTGTAAAGGTTGCATTTTTTAAATTAGCCTTTAAAAATATCGAAATTTGCCCACCCTTTATACCCTTATTTGTAACGAAATCAACAAAAAGCAAAAAATTCGTTAAGGGTTTACCTGCTAGTATCGATTTGTTTGGAAAGGTTGAAAGCAACATGACGTCAAGACTTAGGCAGTCCAATGTAGGCACGCACTTATAAAGTATATGTACTAATCGTCAAATAAACAGAAAATATCCGGACCATGCTATGCGCCATTTTGGGTAAGGTGAAGTTATAATAACAGTGAATACGCTGTCGCCACTGAAAAATTATAACAACTAAACGTAATCGTTTACCTCCCACTGACAAGATTTGCAGCAATTTGCTTACCTTTCCGAAATTTCATCGACATAAGTAGTTGAACGAAACGTATGGTAGAAAGAGATAAAATGACAGAATTATGTTATAACCCCAACCAACTTATCCAATTCGTATCAATTGATTGTTATGTTGAATGTCTGCCATACTATTGGTCGGTCGTAAAAATAAATTAAAAATTTTTATTATATTTTTGGTTGTAAAAAATTAGTTCTTAAAAAAGCAATATCTTGACGAACCGTTTCTTCAAAACGTTTTATTTTTTGAAAAAACAGTTGAAATATTAATTAGGTAGTACCCCGTTATTTTCAGTATTTTCTAATTAAAATTTCCTTAGAAAGTTGAATGTTTCGCAAATTTCAAGTAAATTTGAGATTATAGACATACAAAATTATTACACTAAATTCTGTTCATATCTCAATAGTATGAGCGTGCTGTTTAAAAATTGTTTTCCTACGGCTAGTTCTAATTATGGATTTAACATAAACACTTGTGTCCCTATAGCCGCAAACTGTCGAGTATCTTACTTTGAAACAGTTAAGTGTAACATAATTGTTTTCATCAACACAACTTATAAAAAATTTGAGAAGTAACAATTTGTAAGATATTTAAAACTTTTATTTAAATAAGTAACATTCAATTTTATATTCAAATAATGTTAAATGCAACATTTTACTTCCTTAGACTGTGTTAAACACTATACTATACTACAATTTAATAAATATTATTGATTATAATTTATAAGGACATATAAAATTTGAACCCTACAAGCCAACAAACGAGGTCCTTCAGAATAAAAAGCTTATTTATTGTACTTTAATCTTCAAGCCCCTACAAATCTTCACAAAATAATAAAAAAAAAAGTATATTAAAGGTTGAATAGTATCATTAATGGGGGTCTTCGGGCTCGCCTATGGTTCCGGCCCCTGGTCGCACACAGTTCCTCTATCACCGGTCAAGTTTCAGGTTTTCTTAAAAACTTACTTGTCAGGACAGGAAGTCTTACAATAATCGGCTGGATGTTTAGTGAATTCATACAATAATTGATTGGTGGATAGCTAGGACGATGGATTTTAGTAATACTACATAGAGCAGTGGTTTCTACCGTTTCAAGTTGTATAAGTGCTGGCTTTCTGCAATTACTGTATATAGGAGGTATGTATTCCTATTAAAGTCAGTATATTGCTTTGTATATATGAGTTGTTTTTCTTGATATTCCTTTTTCTTTGTATATTAGACTCCTAAGGTATTTGGCCCTTTATATACATTTTTTGTTTAACAGTTCCAAAGTGCCAATTGAAGATAATTTTGTGGTCTATATTTACACCTAAATATTTGACTGATGGCTTGGTGCATATTACTTGGCTATTAAGTTATTTAAAATAAATTTAATCCAAGGAAAAACAAAGATTATTTCACAATAATAACAACAATGACACTATTTTTTGACTTTTGACGGTTAATTTGACGTGCCAAAATGTCACTTTACCAAAAATGGCGCAGAGCATACTCCGGACATTTTTCGTTTGACAGTTCCAATACCACCTGTCATCCATTTATTTTCAGAAATCCGTGAATGTAGGTAACCATGGTGATATATTTAGAAAATATCTATATCTGAGGCATATTTTATGTTTATTGTAGACTTTTATGTAAACGTTGTGGGACAAAATTATACTTACCTCCAAATCCTGTGCTCGATCGTAACTTCTATACGATAATCCGGTTGTTCTGTTTATGATAGTGCGTAAATTTGGGTTCCCATTCGTCCCTCCTCTATTGAAAGTCATTGAAAGTGTCGGGACCAGTCAGGTCTAAGAAAGATGCCCGTGAAGTAGTGGGCGAATATGGCTGGATTTCATGAAATGGCGTCAAGTTCGGTGGCAATATCGGAATCGCCATGTTTGCAAAGTTAATTTGCTGAATCGAATTTCCAGTGGAAAAGTTTATGTTAAAATTTGTAGTAAATGTAACATTGTGTGTTAATAAATCCGTACGACTTGTTCGTTGTAAAAAACTTGGCGTTATGTTTGGTAATGCAAAATTGGACTTTGTCGAAATTGGATTAGTCATTCTGTTGGGGACTGATTGTAAACAGGGTCTGTTTGGTGAAGAATCTGGTAGATTGTTGGATTCGCGAGATTTTTCTCTTCGTTTTAACCTGAAATATTGGTTGTTTATAATATTTATTGCAAAAAAACTGCCCAATGTTTTAAATGAAAATAGGTTAAATTACACAGAATGTTTTTAAGGTGGATGTAAAATGGAACATGGACATTTTTTCATGAAGGCCTCCAGAATAACCTGAATAACGATAAATTTGATATGCGTCATTTCAAGAAGTTGGGCAACATTGTTTTTATTAATAAAAATATAAAATTAACGAAAAAAAAATTTTTTTTTTCAAACTTTCTCTCGTATAACTTTGAACGTTTTCATTTTAGAGGAAAGTTGAAGAGGAAAAAAAGTTTCGAAATTAAATTTGCCATAAGATAGACTTAGTTGGAAACCTCAAAATATATTTCCCTTATTGCAAAATTGCAATAATTAAAAAAAAAAATAAAAAAGCAGTTCTTTAATCAATTTTTTTCGACCATTTGAATTTCTCTGGGGACCTTCATATTAGAGCAAAGAAAACTTTATGCCATGATAAAATAACACGCTAAAATTCGTTTGGATCGGATCGATAGTTTTTGCACAATAATTTTGCAATCCGATTTCGTTTACAAACAAGTATGATGCATAAAAAACGTCATTTATTTATAACAAAATGAATGCATGATGGGCACATGGCATTATGATATTTGAGCTCCATTGTTCGCGGTTCATCAGTTTAAAAAAAATGATCAAAATCGCTCCATTAGAATCGGAAAAAATGAAAATTTTTTGCAGATATGTATTTTGAATCTTCGAATTCAATTTTAAAATGGGAGTTCCCCACCCCACTTTTTTCCGATAACATAAACATTGAAATACTTGTATCAAAAAAGAATTCGGCAAGTCAAAGTTTTTGGTTCAAGAATCAGATCTGTATTGTTAATAGATTCACCGTAATAGGCTGTCAAATTTGACAGTTTGTATCTCAGAAACCAATTGACGGATTAGAATTTTTTTTTCACGAAAAGAAGCGTCTTTCCAAGAACTTTCAAACCATGTATTGCAAAAAAAAGTCCAATGAAAATTCGCCGAGATAATCTATTTGCTTATAACCAAAAATATCAACAATGTCTTTAAACAATTCCTAAGGGCGTCCAAATCATCCGATTTTGATTTTGAAAAAATCGTTGGAAAACTTGAGTTCCCTATTATATGTCGAAAATAAATTTAAATATGTTAACGTGATAATTTGGACTTGGACAAACTTGAAAAATTGTCAATTTTTGTAAAGCAAATCAGATTGCAAAATTATTGTGCAAAAACTATCGATTCGATCCTGACGAATTTTAGCGTGTTATTTTATTATGGCATAAAGTTTTCTTTGTTTCAATATGAAGGTCCTCAGAGAAATTTAAATGCTCGAAAAAAATTGATTAAAAAACTGTTTGTTTTTTGACTTTGTTTTTAATTAGTGCTATCTTGTAATAAGGAAAAGATATTCTGAGATTTCCGACCAACCCTATCTTTTGGTAAATTTAATTACGAAACTTTTTTTCCTCGTCAACTTTCCTCTAAAATGAATACGTTCAAAGTTACACGAGAGAAAAGTTGAAAAAAAAAACAACTTTTTGAAATGACGCATATCAAAATTATCGTTATTCAGGTTATTATGAAGGCTCTCATGCAAAAACCCCGATATTTTACAGATAAGCCCTGATCTATTTTTTGAAAATTTCGAAAATTATTAATTTCACGCTTTGAGGCCTCGGACAGGCTAAGTCCCCCTTCAGGGTTAACCTGCCTTAGCGCCCGAGTTAATCTATCTTGTAAATTCGCGAAATTCCTTATAGATTCGGTCGAGTTCCGCGAATGGAAGTTTCCGCGTTCGTCCGATAAATTTTCCGCTTTACTCGACAATTTATTTTTTTGTGGCGACCCAGCCGACGATCTTTGAGCTACGTGGTCAATTCTATTTTCTATTTTACTTAAGTTAGGGCTAGATGTTCTTAATCTAGGGTTGGTCTTAATTATTAACTTACTATGACTATTTAAAATACTATTTCTTAATCGCTGTTGCTCAGCAGAGCTAACTGTTGTCGATTCAAATAAGTTAATTAATTTTTTCACCGAGTTAAATTGAATTGAGGATGTCTCTTGTTCTCCAGTCGAAACATCGTGTCTTGTTGTGTGAAGCGCAGCGGGCAGAGCTACTGCAGAGGATCCTCCTTTTCCACCCGGGGAGCTTGAAGAGCCACCCGCTTTATTTGACACGGAAACGAAGTTATATTGGGGACTGGACATGATCTCGAAAGATAGAAAATTCGACAATTATGTAGTCTCGATATTTACTGAAATTATTTAGCAAGAAAATTTTAATTCACGGGGGTGTAGGGCTATTTTGTTGTTAGTCGGTCGGTTATTATTTATTTTAAATTGGGGTAAAATCTCTAGAAATTGTTGTCGAAGTTAGAAAAAATTTAGGTCTGTTTAGTTCATTTTAAGAAAAATTTTGAAATTATAAATTACTAGCGACCCGCCCCGGCTTCGCACGAGTGCAATGCTAATACTAAATACACTACAGAAAAACTGTGACTATTTATTTTATTTTTACAACAATTATTACATCGGCCTCCGACGCGCTATTTATAGGCACGCTGCCGCCGCCCCGGTCGGCCAGTACCGCCGCAAGCGCTACTTCCCGCAATTTTAAATCTGTAATATCTTCGAAAATATTCATTTAAATCTTGTGCTGTAAAGGACCATATAGATCTATATTAAATCAACAATGTATTTAAGCTATTTAATTGGATAAGGATTAATGCTGTATTGGTTAAAATCGCTTCAAAATTTGCCATTATTTGTCGTAAAAAGTAAATGACAAAAAAATGTTATTGTGGGATATCCATGAGAGATAGACATATACCATCGCGGAGTTTTCTGTAGACCTTTTCAATGTGTACAAATAATTAGTACATTATTTTGATAAATCTCGTAGGGTTCAGCCTGCGTTTGCAATGTAAGCGGAAAAAAATATGATAATTAACGACATCACATTAGAAACCTCAAAAATAACAGTATTTCTCCACTATTTAATGGATGTTATTATACATATAAACCTTCCTCTTGAATCACTCTATCTATTGAAAAAAACCGCATCAAAATCCGGTGCGTAGTTTTAAAGATTTAAGCATACAAAGGGACATAGGGACAGAGAAAGCGACTTTGTTTTATACTATGTAGTGATTAATTATGCCTATTTATTTTTAAAATATATGAATGTTTTTTTTTTATTGTGAACACCCGTGAGCTCAAAATGATTTTTATTCCAATCCGGATATTTTACTAAATTAATTAAAGATCTAACGACGTCTCGTTAGTCTTTTACAAAATAAATTATGATTAAAAAAAACTATTAGTCCCTATTATTATTTAAACTAATGCTAAAAATTATTAATTAAAATGTTAGTTGTTATATAAGTTTTAATTCTAAGTATTAATTTTTAATTAGAGGTACACAGATTACAAATCCCCTACTGCTGAGCGCCCTAGGTTCTACAATGTAAAATGTGAAGTTAATTGTTTACGTTTTTAACGTTTAAGAATATAAGATTTTATTATTTAAAACCAAAAATATTTAAAGACGACAAGGTCTGTTGTTTTTTAATTAAAGTGGAATGAAAGCTATTAATTATTAATTTATATTAATTAATAAGTCAGTAAAATCTGATTTTAATTTATTATCAAATGAATTAGTTCAAAGTTAGTTTATTAATGTTTAAATAATAAGTCAGGGAAAAATAAAATGGTAATTATTAATTTACATAAATAAAATAAAATATAATTTTCTTTTAAATTGCTCTCCAAATAGAAAGAAAATACATGAAAATAAAATGAATTGTCTTAGTTAATGTGTTAAATAAGATTAATAGGACAAATTACTTCCCAAGCCAATTCATCAATTAATAATTAATAACTAATCAATGTTATAATCAAATAAACAATGTTTCTAAAATAGGAAAAATTATTAAGTGTTCCTTTACAAATATTATTTTTTATGGAAAAATACAAGTTAATTTTATTAATCTAATAGGTTAGATCAAAAATATAAAAATCTTCTTTCAATGTTCTTTCGCTCTTATAAAAATCGAACTAGTTTCGTTTTTAATTTAGAGGCCAGTGTTTTTCAGTTGTTGTCGAGAACAAAGGATTTAGTCACTACGGAAAGTTTTTTAATTTATTTGCGCAGATTCCACTATCACGAATATTTAAGTTATTTACTCTTAAGTCACTCACGAAAAGTTAAAAGTTTTTTATTTAATTAATGATGTCACAATTATGTTTATGTAGTTTAAAGTTCAGGGTAGTTTTAATTGTTTTACATTAATTAAGCCAAAGTAAAGTTTTTAGATAAATATTGCCAATGTCTTTTTTGTTTTTCATAAAACGGAAAATTTCCGCCGCTTCTACTCGCAATATAAATGTTTATAATTAGCTCGAAAAAAGGTTAATATTTCATAAAAGTTCAACATAATTCTGATAGGTACGCGGAAGTACTAAAGGTGGTTTGTCCCTGAGTGCTGAACTGTTATCAGACACCCAGGTTAGCCGTGGCTCGAAAGAATCTATAAGAATGACAGCCACTAGGACTTACCGATGCTGTTAGAGTTAAATTATTTATTTAACTCCGGCTCTTACCAAAATGGTTTCGTAGGTTGAAACCTCCAGTGGCCTAGTGTTCTCAGATATATTTTATACTTTCCTAACCGCGTAAAATAGCGCTGAATATTTAATATAATTTCTTCGGTAAGAGAATAACTGAGCGGTAATTCCATGAGCCAAAGCTCTGCAATGGAAGGGATCTTTAGCTTTTCCCTATCGAGGTGCAATTGATAGGTATTTGGCTAACGAGAAGGGTCTCGTCCCGTGGCTAATTAGCAAAATGCATAAAATTAGCAAACGAACGCCAGAAGCCCGAAATCTAAACTTGCGGTAAAACTACTTGTGTCCCTCGATGTCAAGTCTAGAATCAGAGAGCGATCGTCCTGTTACGTGTCGCAATAACGCTTCGCCGTCTCGTCGTTGGGCGCCATCCTTTTCTTCGGTATCGGCTTGCTTTTTCCCCGCACGTTCTTTTAACAGTTTAACTAGCGTTTCGAAATTAGGATTGCTAAGCCGATTAACTTGCGAAATAGGAGTTGTAATTGAAGGTTTAGTTTTAGATGAAGCTGCGTCATCCTGAAAGTTCTTCTGGACAGCTTCAAACGACGTCCCCGTTAGTTCCTTCTTTTTTAAAGGATCTGGTAAATTAAGCGACAATTTTTTATTCGGTTGAGAAGTGGATATTGTTGACTCCGCGCTCTTATTGGTTCTATTAGTGTATAACTTATTTCGAAATGATTCCCTACTTTTATCACTATTTGAATTATTTATATTAATCGATTCAAAGAAATTTATTAGGTTTTTTATCGATCCGAATAGGACCGATGAGTCATCTGTCTTTTCAGGGGAAGATATATTTTTATTAATTGCCATGTCTTTTGGCGCACCGATCAGAATCGGCGCGGAGGACCCGCCATAACCACCCGGGAAGTCTGGAAGACCTCATTTGACACGGACTTGAAATCTATTAAGGGAGTGGACATTTTTGTTGAAGGAAAATTTCAGTACTGTTATTTTATTAATCAATTGGAATTTTAATTGCAAGAAGTTATTACTCACGGAGGGCTACTTTTTATTTATTTAGAAAATGGGATTATTATTTCTTAACCGGGAAATGGTTAAGTGAGGAAGTTTTTTAATTGAAAATTCTGTAGTTATTGTATATATGGTATTCTGTCTTAATGTCAGTTAGTTTTACGCGAGTAATATGTAATTGAATTTATTATTTTATCGAAAAGAAAAAGAAAGGTCTTTTAATAAAATTTAAATTTAAAGTCCGAGATTTTTTTACTATTTAGAAAATTACTTTTTCTAAGGCCTTTGATGATTCCGTTCTTATGCGACCTAACGAGCTCTTGTTTTAATAATAATTGAAAATAATTAGGCTTTTATAGCGTCCTATAGAACCTTTACAATATATATTTAACTTACTTACTAAAGAATTTAAAAACAAAATGTTTTAACAAATATTATTTTAGAAAAGTTTTCTATTTTAACTAATTCTTATAACTATATACCAAGCTATTCAATTCTAAGCTTTAACAACATTTTTGTTAATATTTCTTAAACCTGACAAATTTTATAAAATTATCACCCTGTATATTGCTACAATATTTAATATCTTTTATGGTTTTATGGGAACCTTTTGCTCCCTTACATTATAGGTTAATTTTTGTGTTATAGATTTATGACCTAACAATGGTCGATAATCCTACTGGTTAATTACTTTAGGGTGTGATAATTATCTATTATGATACGTGAAATTTAGATTTAATTTGCTTCAATAAATGCAGGTATAAATATAAATACAAGTGTAAAATAAAAAATAAATGAAACTAAAAATTTTTTCTATAATAAAATAAAAGGTAATTTCCATTAATTAATTTGAAATCAAAATTTATTCTAAGGTGTTGTATTTATATATCAGTGATTAAGTTTTTTCACGACTAGGTAATTAACCAGCGAGTTATTTTATAAATTACTAGTTTTTTATAGACAAATTATTTTTTCTTATGTTACAAAATATTTCTTTGCATACAAATGGAACAAAGGGTTCTTATTTTATGATATCCGTCAGGTAGGTCGGCGATCGAGATAGGGTTTATGGTGCCGCCGATCAAGGGCGCTGCTGAACAAAAGATATTTCGGAAGCTTTGGAGCCTTCAATGTCGTAAACTGGGTTTTTCCCAAAATTAGTCTTTTTCACTTTTATTTTAATTTATGAAAATTTAATTTTGTAAGTGATGTTTTTGAATATTTATAAATTTGAATATTTAAATAATTTGTTGGCAAAAGTTAATTACACGAATTAATTTAAATGTTTAGTTAATGAGTTCACTGATACGCGATTGTCACTTATTACTAGATTATTACTTATAATTCACAAAAGAAAAGATTGTCACTGGAGTTTATACGAAAGTTTTTCAAGTTTATGAGTTTAAACAGTTTTTTAAAAGAGTCTGTTTGTCAGAAGAAATTCTAATGGCGGTTTGTCCCGTAGTAAAGGACACTTACCAAATACTACGGTTAGCCAACCTCGAATGAAGCTATCAGAACAACTTCAGGACTTTTCGGCGGTAATTACAAATGTAGGGAAATAAAACCGATCTCCCCAGCTTACCAATTCACAAATATTCGCGCGGGAATATTTGGGTCACCTTTTTGCCTGAATGTTGCAATGGTGCTATTTTTTATACTGCCCTACTCGCGGCCGTCGTCAGAATTAATTGTTCCTTCTGCAAGGGAATTGGTGAATAATTTCGTGGCAGAAATTACCCACGCAAAGCCCCGCGATTGAAGATCCCCAAGACCGTTCGCTATCAAAGTGTAACTGATAGGTACTTAGTCTACGATAGCGATCTCGCGACACGATGACTAGCCAGCTAAAATGCGTGGAGCTAGTCTGAACGACTGAAGAACCGTTTTAGACCTACGGCTAACTTATGAAGTCCCTCGTTGACAGGTCTAATAGAGCAGAGAGAGACTGTAAATTTTGTACTGTATTTATATGATTTTGGGTTCGGATTTTGGGATCCGCCTTATCCTCGGTTGAAATTTTACTTTATAGTCGAGCCTACTACCAATCCGAGCGACCGGAACGATCACGTGAGAGGTGGCGTTTGTTCACTTTGAGCGCGTTTTTAAATTAAATTTGCGTTGCGTGAGCTTGCATATGCTATTATAAATGATTTAGGATGTTTTATTTGTCTTATTTTGAGCAAAATTTTTGATTAAAATTATAATTAATTATATTTTTTGTTAATTTTAAGTGAATAATACGACATACGGCGGTATTTATACTTTTCGAGGTCGTTGTTTACGTCGCGGGTACATAGGCGTGGTTAATTAGCGAACCTTCTCGCCCTTTACATATTAAACGCACAGCGTTGTCCCGATTTTATTCGAAAGGATTTTTTTTTATTTATTAAAATAAGTGAAAAAGTTGTTTTCACAACAGTACCCTACATTTTATTATGTCGTACATCTGAGAGTAGCCATTTATGTATCGAGAACTGGCAACACTGGCGTTGATATCTCATCTAACATATTCACTGTAATATTCAAATTTGAACTAACCCGAACTAAATAATAAGTTACGGGGGATGTTAAAAAGGTGTTTCGCATTGTGCACCAGCTTTACTCGACCGGCAAGCGGCAAATTATCGTGTGCTTATGTATTTAGTGGCCAAGTAAATTCATTAAACAAGTTTATTTTTGTATACGAGGTTTGTCCCAAAAGTGTCGAGCCTGCATTCATATCTCCGCGTCAAAACTTCCGAGCGACCTCTGTGGGGCATGAGCGTCACCAGAAGTCTTCACGAACTCCTTGGTGTGTGCAGTTACCGACTAGACGTGTTAGTTCGTGAACGGTGTGCGTTTGTTTACAGTGCCTTTTTTTCGTTCGTCGCATTTTGTTATTGTAAAAAATTACAGAAAAATGAGATCAACGAATTTGCATCAAGTTTTGCTTTAATCGTGGAAAAACTTGCTGGGAAATAATTAATATGATGAATAAGGCATTTAGAGAAACAAAGCGACAGTCTTCACTGTTGAAGCATTCTGAATCGCTAAGACCAAAAAAAGCACGTCAAAGTCGAAGCAAAGTGAAGACAATGTTGACTGTTTTCTTTGATTATGAAGGTGTTGTGCACCACGAATATGCTCCGAGAGGTCACACGATCACTAAAGAATGCTACGTTGAAGTATTGCGCATTCATCGAACCTTGTGCAGCAATATTTAACAAAGTACCAAGTCGTACAGCTTCGCCAGCCTCCGTACAATCCCAACGTAGCTCCCTGTGACTTTTGGCTCATTCCCAGATTTAAAATGCCGCTCAAAGGACATCGGTTCGATGACAAACAGACGGTTGAAACTAATGCGACGAATGCACTGAAGGCAATTCCGAAAACTGACTTCCAGGACTGCTTCAGGAAGTGGAAACACCGCTGAGAACGTGTTATTCAATTAAATGGGGACTACTTTGAAGGATGTCACTCACCGGATGATAAAGAATAACATCAAAGCGACAATTCGCAAAGTTTTGAAACATTTAACAATTTCTCATATTAAAGTTGTTGTTAAATATATCACTTACATTAGTTTTTCCCTAAAAGCACGTGGCGAAAATTCGTTCGGAGGTTTGGCCCAGGTCACTTCTACTGGAGAGCCTCTGTAAATACCTGAAAAAAAAATTAGTTGATGACTATCATTCTTAAACCGATAAATAAGTATTAATATAATATAATATAATATAATATATATATATATATATATATATATATATATATATATATATATATATATATATAGGGTGTTTTTTTTATAGAGGTACAGAACTTTAAGTTGGCAATACTTTTTTAACTGGCGGCCATTTTGTCAGCTGTCAAGTGATTTATGTTTAGTTTGGTTTGGCATTTCAACATGAATAGACTGACGCCTGAACAACGCTTCCAAATTGTGCAAATTTATTTTGAAAATCATGGTTCTGTTCGAAATACGTATCGCGCACTACGTCAATTTTACGGTCAACATAATCGTCCATCAGAGCAATTAATTCGATTAACTATGGAACGTTTTCGCACCACGTTTACTCTAAATGATAATACGCATCCACAGAGACGTCGTACAGAAGAAGTCATTGCTGCTGTAGAGCGTAGCGTAGAGGAAGACCCGAATCAGTCTATCCGCCATCGTGCACAGGAATTGGATATGTGTCCATTCACTTTATGGAAGATTTTGCGGAAAGATCTTGGTTTGCGTGCTAACAAAATCCAACTCGTGCAAGAATTGAAGCCACACGATCACCTAGCAAGGCGTAGATTCGGTGAATGGGCCCAAAACAAGATTGCCGTTGATCCCGATTTTCATAAGCGAATTTTGTTTAGCGATGAAGTTCACTTTTGTTTAAATGGATACGGCAATAAACAAAACTGCCGTATTTGGAGTGATGATAATCCTCAAGTGTATGTTGAGACACCGTTACATCCAAAAAAACTGACTGTTTGGTGTGCTTTATGGGCGGGTGGAATCATTGGTCCGTACTTCTTTAAAAACCATGCTGGTCAGAACGTTACAGTCAATGGTGACCGCTATAGAGCTATGATTACTGACTTTTTCGTTCATCAATTGAACAACCATGATGTGCAGGAGCTGTGGTTTCAACAAGACGGCGCAACATGTCACACAGCTCGTGTCACAATTGATTTATTGAAGGAAACGTTTGGTAACCGCATAGTTTCACGTTTCGGACCCATGAATTGGCCTCCAAGATCGTGCGACTTAACGCCGCTAGACTATTTTCTGCGGGGATATGTGAAGTCGCTAGTCTATGCCGATAAGCTCGAAACGATTGATCACTTGGAAGACAACATTCGCCGCGTTATTGCCGATATACGGCCACAAATGTTGGAAAAAGTCATCGAAAATTGGAACTCCAGATTAGACTACGTCCGAGCCAGCCATGCCGGTCATATGCCAGAAGTCATATTTAAATTATAATGCCAGAAGTTTATCTTTCGAATAAAGTAAATTTCATGCCAATTTAAAAAATTCATCTTTGTTTTATTTCATTTAAAAGTTTTATACCTCTATAAAAAACATCCTTTATATATATATATATATATATATATATATATATATATATATATATATATATTTGTAATATTTTCTTGGGTATAAGTTTTTCCATTAGAGAAACAGAGGATAACAATTTTTCTGATGTTTCGCTCTACATAGTGAGCTTCTTCAAAGAGCTGGTATATTTATTTTAAATCTACAAAATTACAAAGTTTTTTTAATAAACATATATCACAGTAATTACACGTTACATTTATATTTTTAAGTTAAATAAAATTAATAAAAATAAAACAGATTTTACAACAGTCTTAAAGTTTAAAATTTAAAACCATACAACAGGTTAAAATAGTGAAAATTATAAAATAGTACATACCTTGAGAATAGTTTTGTGTGTATGTTAAAAATAAATTCAATTACCATACTTGGTATGCAATTGATATGAATAGATTTCTTTTCATAAAAATCAAAAAATAGGAAAAAAGATTATTATTTCTTTTTTAATAACATTCTTTCATTTGCATGAGTGTATACGAAATCGTCCCAAGCATCATTACATTATTTCTCATATTTATTATAGAGTCGCTTCAAGTATATTATATTAAAATATCAAATTATGGTTATCTGATTTAAGTTTTCGACATCTTGCTTGTCATTTACAGCATTTTTATCTATTTTTTATGTGTATCATTTCTTAAAATGACAAACAAGATGTCAAAAACTTAAGTCCGATATACTATAATTTGATATTTTAATATAACATACTTGAAGCGACTCTATAATAAATATAAGAAATAATGTAATGATGCTTGGGACGATTTCATATACACTCATGCAAATTAAAGAATATTATTAAAAAAGAAATAATAATCTTTTTTCCTATTTTTTGCTTTTTATAAAAAGAAATCTATCCATATCAATTGCATACCAAGTATCGTAATTGAATTTATTTTTAACATACACACAAAACTACTTTCAAGGTATGTACTATTTTATAATTTTCACTATTTTAACCTGTTGTATTGTTTTAAATTTTAAACTTTAAGACTGTTGTAAAATCTGTTTTATTTTTATTAATTTTAATTAAATTGAAAATATAAATGTAATGTGTAATTACTGTGATATATGTTTATTAAGAAAAAATTTGTAATTTTGTAGATTTAAAATAAATATACCAGCTCTTTGAAGAAGCTCACTGTGTAGACCGAAACGTCAGAAAAATTGTTGTCCTTTGTTTCTCTAATGGAAAAACCTATACCCAAGAAAATATTACAAAAAAATATTAAACAAAAAGGTTTAAGATACAAAAATAAACTTTATATATACATATATATATATATATATATATATATATATATATATATATATATATATATATATATTCTTGATTCTTGAACCATAGATTATATCAAAATGATATATATATATATATATATATATATATATATATATATATATATATATATATATATATATATATATATATATATGCCATACATCCAAAAAAAATGTTCCTCGTAAATATAACTAGGGTTGTTATACATTTCGATTTTCTGTCTTCCTCTCGGACTACAGAAAAATAAGTTATTTCTAAAATCGAAACAACATTTATATTTGTTTTATAATTTTTAACATGTTTTATTCTCTAAAATTTAATAATTCTACAAAATATCCCATTAATATTTTTATAAAAATATGAAGGTTAGCACGCTTACCTACTCCATTTCTACTCGAGTTGTAGTAGAAATCGTAAAATACTAAAATATTAAGTGGTTTTCCCTCCTTATGTTTATTCATAATAATGAAAGAGATAACAAATATCTCACAGGCTCGGGGCCGTAGCAACGAAATACACAACAACAGCTATTTTTTTATTTCTGTATTTATTTTTAAGAAAACTAGTTATTTAATGAACAAGAAACTAATTAATTATTTATTTTTTTATTCAATATTTTTGTAGCTTGAATACCCTAGCTTTTGCAACCGAAGATCATAAAGTTACGATAATTTAATATAAAATACTTATCATTTCTAGGATATTGTATATATACCTATAATTTTTAAAAATAGTGTTAAGTATATAACAATAATAAATAATTAATATAAATTGTAATTAGTTCACTTACGATTTCTATTGTTCCGTGTCTGTATTATTTTTTATGCATGTATTACTCTATTTCAGTGAACCTGATGCAATATTGGGGCCTTAGATCTGGATGCCCTGGGCCGAACCCCTTTCATTATTTTACACGTTTATATGTTTATAAATTTATCTGTGAGGACGTGGTATAAGGAATCTTGAAATGTGGTCAATAAAAGACTCAGAGCTATGAGTCGTGCGTTGTGTTAATTCCTATCTGTTGAAGCACACATTTTTTTAAATTTCTGTATTTATTTTTAAGAAAACTAGGCTATTTGATGAAGATGATGAAGATTATTTATCTCTTGAATCAATATTTTTGCAGCTTAACTACTTCGCTTATTGCAGTCAGAAGTCGTAAAGTTACAGTCATTAAGTATAAAACAATGAATAATTTCTAGGATATTGTATATTTACCGACGGTTTCTAAAAATACTGTTTTTTTTTGTTCCGATTCTTTAGAATAGTCAATTTATTTTTAATTTTCAATTAGACTACCCTAATATTGTTATACCTAACTGGAGTATTATAATAAAAATAGAACTTTATAAACAAAATGCGTATAATTTTTTCTGTTACAGAAATAGTTACCAATAATTTAGAATATATACGATTTACTTTATAAAATAAATAAATAAAGCTTTTATTGTCATAAATTTCATAGGTGAAACATTACAACATCATAGGTTCAGTTATAAAAGTGAACACAAGCACCCACACTTGTACCTTCAAGCATCACCCTACTAATCCCAATATTAAAAAGAGTGTGTGTAAAATTTTTAGTGCAATAGTTTCTACAATTTCAAAATTATTAGCCAAAAACAACATATTAAAAAGGCAATGCTTATTAAAGAATGTACTAATACGTAAAGTAAATTATTTTTAGCAGTAGTACATCTCTCAGTGTAGTAATATAAAAGAGGAAATTTTAATCCGCTTTTAAAATATTTAAAATTTCACGTAAAATACCGAACCCATTATAAGCACTTAAACTCCTCATTAAATAGCCCTATACAAACGGGATATAAAATTTATCGATATGTCTATACAGAAGGAAAAACTTCGATTTTAAAATTTTTCTGTATAACATTGTTCTTTCTTAAGAATATTTAGTGCAAGTGAAACTTGCTTATAAACCATTCGACAAATTTCTTGTTATATAACCGAAAAAAAAAGCAGAATGAGCCACTCCGATCCTGTAACAGTTGTTAAAAAGAAATGTCACTAGTTTCATGCATATGTCATATTGACGTAAAGATATACAGCGTTTTAACAATATATATATATATATATATATATATATATATATATATATATATATATATATATATATATATATATATATATATATATAGATATTATTCACCCTATACGGCACGGAATACTGTGGCCAAAATACGTGACTTTCAAAAAGCTTTACTTTTGAGATATATGGGGGTCTAATATAGTTACTTTTTAAAATTATTTTCATATTATACAGGGTGTCCTGAAAGTATCAAAGTTGTATTCTTTTAAATGGAACTCCCTGTATATTATTACATTTTTGGATTCTCACATCAAAACAAGTGCCTATTTTAATAAGGTTTATAGTATCTAAACCTTAAGGGTTTTTAAATAATTTGAATTTTGATAAAATCTAACCTAATTTTAATGTTTCAAATACCTAAAAAGTATTTTAGTTATGTACTCGAAATTTAAGTGTAAAAATAAATCATGTTTTATATCCCAATTACAATAAACTTGCAATATTATACAAGGTGTCCAAAAATTAAAATTAATCAAATAAGAACTTTAAGTGGCTATACCTTGATTAATTTAAATAGAACGCTATACTTTTTAACTTACCAGAAAATGTACCTTTTAAATACCTATTGAATGGTATAAGAGTATTATATAGCTAAGTTTTCGCGTTTTCATAGAATAATAATCGTTTTCTGCACCATCTTGTATTTTTTGAATACATGTTCTAATGTATCTAGGCGGCATTTGGAAATGACAGGTAATTTTCAACTATAAGAATAATAGTCGTCCAACAGGCTATAACAGCAATAATGGTAATAACATATTAACTATAGCAAAAAACAGAAGCAAAATATTTATAGTAGATGTTCGAAATATCGACGATCCATTTCCAAACAGTTACATATTCTTTTTTCGACACCACTGCTAACTCTGTACAACATTTGCGGGGTTACAGTTTGAAAAGCGTCTCTTATGCGTATTTTCATATCTTGTGGTGTTGTCGAGGGCGCATTGTAGACAATTCCTTTTACGTATCCCCATAAAAAGAAATCTGGTGGAGTTAAGTCGGGAGATCTCGGGGCCAATTTTGAAATCCGTCTCTCCCAATCCACCTGTTTCGAAAGTTGACATTTAAGAACTGCTGAACCTCGCGATGATAATGAGGCGGAGCTCCATCCAGTTGAAGCCACATAGTTGTTCTAATATTTAAAAGGACCTCTTCTCATAACACTGGAAGTTGCTGTAAAAGAAAATCGCGAAACATCAAACCCTTTAAAGCTCCTTCAAAAAAGTAGGGTCCAATTAAGTATGAACCCAGTATTCTTCCCCTCACATTAACCGACCACCTATTCTGGTTTCTCATGACTCTGTATTCATGCGGATTTGAATCAGAATAGTAACGAAAGTTGTGTCTATTCACGAAACTATTATTATGAAAAGTACATTCATCACTGAACAACATATTATCAAAAAAGTGTTCATTTTCTGCCACTTTATCTAATACCTACAAGCAGAATTCAGTTCGGTTGTCAAAATCATTTCCGTGAAGCTCTTGACAAAGCTGGATTTTATAAGAATGAAATCTGTATTTGTTAAGAATCCTTGAAACACTTGCTGGGCTAATGTTAGTATTTTCGGATATGATTTCGACCAGGGGCGGATCCAGCCTCTCTCTTGGGGGGGGGGGGGTCCGGTGATATCACAAAAGTCCAGTATGGCAAGAAAAACAAGTTGTCTACGAGGGGGGAGTGCAAGCAGCATACTCATTCCTAATATAAAAGGCAGAATGGGTTCTATTTTCCTGAACTCAAAGCTTTCGGGAGGGGGGGGGGCGATCGCAAGCATACAGACTCCTATACTCCATTCAAGAACTAGAGAGAGTAATAAAACTGTTACCGAAACCTCTAACGTACCTGCTCCAGTGCCGCAGGTAACTGAGAACTGCCGTAAATCTAATTATATTTCATTATATTTAAATATATTTTATAAATTTACTGCAACATAGAATTTCTGATAGTTTAACTTAATTTCTGCCAGTGAGCAAAGTACAACTTACAGTTTTTTCTTAGTGATTTATCTTGTTTGCACTTGTTTTTATATATTACTAGCGACCCGCCCCGGCTTCGCACGGGTGCAATGCTGATACTAAATACACTACAGAAAAACTGTGACTATTTATTTTATTTTTACAACAATTATTCCATCGGCCTCCGACGCGCTATTTATAGGCACGCTGCCGCCGCCCCAGTCGGCCAGTACCGCCGCAAGCGCTACTTCCCGCAATTTTAAATCTGTAATATCTTCGAAAATATTCATTTAAATCTTCTGCTGTAAAGGACCATATAGATCTATATTAAATCAACAATGTATTTAAGCTATTTAATTGGATAAGGATTAATGCTGTATTGGTTAAAATCGCTTCAAAATTTGCCATTATTTGTCGTAAAAAGTAAATGACAAAAAAATGTTATTGTGGGATATCCATGAGAGATAGACATATACCATCGCGGAGTTTTCTGTAGACCTTTTCAATGTGTACAAATAATTAGTACATTATTTTGATAAATCTCGTAGGGTTCAGCCTGCGTTTGCAATGTATGCGGAAAAAAATATGATAATTAACGACATCACATTAGAAACCTCAAAAATAACAGTATTTCTCCACTATTTAATGGATGTTATTATACATATAAACCTTCCTCTTGAATCACTCTATCTATTGAAAAAAACCGCATCAAAATCCGGTGCGTAGTTTTAAAGATTTAAGCATACAAAGGGACATAGGGACAGAGAAAGCGACTTTGTTTTATACTATGTAGTGATTTGAGATTAGTGAGATACCCAAAAGATATGGCTTTCACCTCTATATTTATTCCAAAATCGTTAAACCAGGGCATTTTTTCCTCAACGAAAAACTTATTACGATGAATGTTTATGATGCCTTAAGATATCAATATCTAGATAATAATGTTAAAAGCTTTGTTGGAGTTGGAAAATCTACTATGTACCGAATACTGAAGGAGAAAAAACGACTGGAATTGTTAGTACTCCCAAGCCACATGCGATCACAGGCAAACGAAAAACCTCGTTGGAAGAAGAGATGAAAACTGCAATTAAAGGGGTTGTAAAGGGTTTTCCAATAAGAGGTGTTATTTTGATATTCAAAGAAAAATGCCATTTTTTAAGATAAATGATCGGATATTTATTACATTATAAAGAGGAAGGTATGCCGTTAATGATGGAAAATAACATCAGCCAAATGACCACCACGATCATGCCTACAGGACCATATCCTTTTCATGAAATTTTCCATAACCAAATCGCAAAGTGGCTGCCCTATGTCCTCGATAGCCTCACGAATTCCATCTTTGAGGTCTTGAATCGACGCTGGGCTGTTGGCGTAGACCTTGTCTTTCACGTGGCCCCAAAGGAAGAAATCGCAAGGTGTCACATCACAAGATCTCGGTGGCCAATTGTGATCACCTCTTCGAGAGATAACACGGCCCGGAAACTTTTCCCGTAAAAGATCAATGGTTTCGTTGCTTGTGTGGCACGTAGCGCCGTCTTGTTGAAAGTAAACGTGGTCCAGATAAATACCATCCAATTCCGGCCATAAAAAATCATTAATCATCTCTCGATAGCGCAATCCATTCACCGTAACTGTTGCTCCAGCCTCATTTTCGAAAAAGTAAGGTCCAATGACCCCGCCGGACCATAAACCGCACCAAACAGTCACACGTTCAGGATAGAGAGGCTTTTCAACAATAACTCTTGGGTTTTCCGAACCCCAGATGCGACAATTTTGTTTGTTGACGAAGCCACCGAGGTGGAAATGGGCCTCATCACTGAAGATGATTTTTCGATGGAATTCCGGATCATTTTCATGCATTTCAAGAACCCAATCAGCAAAGGCACGACGTTGTTGATGATCGGCCGGCTTGAGTTCTTGCGTTAACTGAACTTTATAAGCCTTAAGACCCAAATCTTTATGCAAAATACGGTGTAATGACGTTTGTGGAATCCCTAATTCCAAAGAACGACGAGGAATGGACAAACCTGGGTTTTCTTCAACACTTTCGGCTACAGCAGCAATATTCTCGGCTGTTCTTGAGCGACGTGCACGGGTTTTCTTCTTCACATAACTAACTTGTCCCAACAGCTCGAATTTTTTCACCAATTTCTTTATTGCGCTCCGACAAGGTGCTTCATGACGACCCAAAAATGTTCGAGTTTTACGAACCGTCTCTGCCAAATTTTCACCATTTTTATAGTGAATTTTAATAATTTCAATGCGTTGTTGAAGCGTGTATCGTTCCATCTTTATTTATGGCGTAGTTTCTACTTGTCAAACGTCAAAAACTTACAGCTTCAAAAGTGACATCTACCGAAATAGCGGGCTTTTCAAAATGACACCTCTTATTGGAAAACCCATATACATTTTATTATGAGAAGCAGATCCCAACCATCTTCAAAATTCTAACTAAAATCATTGAAGATCGCGATTTATCTGAAATTAAAAGAACTGATCTCTGGAAATTGCTCGGAGAACTTAATTTTTGCTGGGAAAAACCAGATAGAAAATCTGTTCTTATAAATCGTCCGGAAACTGTCCGTTGGAGACGTAAATATCTCTCTCAAGTAAAAGGTAGAGTTGCTAGAAATAACACAATTAATAAAATTAGTAATTTAACTAAACTTTTGAAAGATTTTTTTGAATAAAGTTACTGCGGAAAATTGGGAAAAATCCATATAATAAAAGAATAAAACAAAATGTGAGAACTCGATCTCATAATCGGTGAGATAGACGAACCAATTATAATTAATTTTAGCGAAAATAGTATCACTGACTTTGATTAGGAATTAGATACGTAATGTTGACTAGTGTAAACACAATTTATTATTTAAATTTTTGTTTTTGTTGTATTTTATTGTTTAATGTTGTTTATATGTTTTTTTATTTTTTTTATATATTTTGTGTCCCACTCTTTAATTTTATATATGTTTAATTCTAACTAGCCGTAAGTTTTTTATTATTTTATTATTGTGTTTGTGTCTTTTTCTTAAGCGTGTAGAAATAACATGTTTATCTTATTTTTTTGGGGCTATCGTATTTCCATATATAAAAGTAAATTAAATTAAGATATCAGTACAATAGATATAAAAATAAGTTGGTCTAATTTTAATTACAACATAAAAAAAATAATTACATTTTAATCCCTTTTTAGTGTTTAATTGTAATTCTGCAGATGGTTTAAGAAATAAATAAACTGAAACGTCAAATACCCTAAAAATGTTTTTAATTAATAATAAAATGACCGATAGCCCTAAAAATATTTTATTATTATATGGACGAATTTATTTTTTTATATATGTTTAACTTTTTGTATTTTTGACAATGGATATTTTGTAAGTATTTAAATTATAGCTTAGAATTTTTTGAGAGACTAATTCTACGTTTTAGTCTATTATTATAGACCGGTATTTTTGATTATAAAATTTCTAACCCATTCCTATGAAAAATATATGTGTCTAACAAATTTTGCTAAAAACTCCGGACTAAAGAACACAGGTAGTTTGCGAAGGTAAAAAGTGATTTATTACTCTCTCTAGTTCTTGAATAAACTATAGTACAAGAGGAAAAATCGGGTCTATTTTCGGGTCTATTTTCCTAAACTCAAAGCTTTTGGGGGAGGGGGGGGGGCGATCGCCCCCCCCCCTTGGTTCCGCGCCTGATTCCGACTAATATTGGGATTTTCGATCACTAGCATTAGTAACTTTGGAGTTTTCGCATTAAAACCGATTTATCTCGAAAATCGCCAGTTTTATCGAAATAAATTAAGAGTACCTTTTTTGAAGAGGAATGCCAAAGTTTTTAAAAAATTAGTTTTAACTCTGTAAAATGACACCTGTCAAAAATTAGGCTCAACGAGTGTGGCGTTCCTAACTTCTCTGACGATCTAAAACATCTACTGTAATATGGCTTAATGAGTCTTTACGATATCTATAAAATATTGAAATTTCATTAAAATATACAAGTCGGTTTGAAACTTACAGCCAATAAGGTAAATCGCTGGGTACCCTTTTAGGGTTACGTTACCGTTAAGGGCAACGCAAGAAATTTTTTTCTATGACAAAGTAGGGTTATTTTGATCTCCCCTGTATGTTCCCGAGAAATTAGAAGGTACTTACCGGACACCCTGTATATACCGTGAATTTCAAAACAATAGTTTTTAACCAAAGAGAAAAATGTAATTTTGTGCGAAAAAAATATATCTCGATAACTAGTGACACCATTTATAACTTTATATTACGAATCGATAGATAATTCAATTATCTACAACTTTTGTTTAAAACCTTTTTTCATACAATCTTTAGTTTTCAAGATGAACTGGAAAATCACAAAAAATGACTACTTTTGGTCTGCCATTTTATTAACACAGGGTTGCCAATGTTAACATCGAGATATGTTATTTAGGATGCCGAAATATACACTTTCCAATAATAAAACCGCAGGTTACGTTTTTAACCGACTTCTAAAAGGGGGTTCTCAATTCGGCGACTATGTATTTATATATATATATATATATATATATATATATATATATATATATATATATATATATATATATATATATATATATATATATATATATTTATATATATATATATATATATATATATATATATATATATATATAATTTTGGAAGGAGTTTATCGGGTTGCGGTCTGTAGGATAAGAATAATTAACTCATTTTTCTTTTAATACTCAATATTTCGACATTTATTTTATGCCTTCTTCAGGAGTAAAAACTAAAAATCAAACACACAACAGGTAGTTCACAAACAGTCAAACAAAACTAATAAGTAATTAAAATACTTACAAATTAGAGTTTCCTTCTAAGAAATCAACCCTAAACACACTCAACATCGTACGAAGTGTAAAACATCAATAAAACATTTAGGTTTGTATATTTATACAGTGATACATCATTATTATTAACGAGACGAAAAAGGGTTCTTTCTGATAACAAAAAATTTTTCTTTTAAGATAGTAAAGGGTTTTCCAATAAGAGGTGTCATTTTGAAAAGCCCGCTATTTCGGTAGATGTCACTTCTGAAGCTGTAAGTTTTTGACGTTTGACAAGTAGAAACTACGCCATAAATAAAGATGGAACGATACACGCTTCAACAACGCATTGAAATTATTAAAATTCACTATAAAAATGGTGAAAATTTGGCAGAGACGGTTCGTAAAACTCGAACATTTTTGGGTCGTCATGAAGCACCTTGTCGGAGCGCAATAAAGAAATTGGTGAAAAAATTCGAGCTGTTGGGACAAGTTAGTTATGTGAAGAAGAAAACTCGTGCACGTCGCTCAAGAACAGCCGAGAATATTGCTGCTGTAGCCGAAAGTGTTGAAGAAAACCCAGGTTTGTCCATTCCTCGTCGTTCTTTGGAATTAGGGATTCCACAAACGTCATTACACCGTATTTTGCATAAAGATTTGGGTCTTAAGGCTTATAAAGTTCAGTTAACGCAAGAACTCAAGCCGGCCGATCATCAACAACGTCGTGCCTTTGCTGATTGGGTTCTTGAAATGCATGAAAATGATCCGGAATTCCATCGAAAAATCATCTTCAGTGATGAGGCCCATTTCCACCTCGGTGGCTTCGTCAACAAACAAAATTGTCGCATCTGGGGCTCGGAAAACCCAAGAGTTATTGTTGAAAAGCCTCTCTATCCTGAACGTGTGACTGTTTGGTGCGGTTTATGGTCCGGCGGGGTCATTGGACCTTACTTTTTCGAAAATGAGGCTGGAGCAACAGTTACGGTGAATGGATTGCGCTATCGAGAGATGATTAATGATTTTTTATGGCCGGAATTGGATGGTATTTATCTGGACCACGTTTACTTTCAACAAGACGGCGCTACGTGCCACACAAGCAACGAAACCATTGATCTTTTACGGGAAAAGTTTCCGGGCCGTGTTATCTCTCGAAGAGGTGATCACAATTGGCCACCGAGATCTTGTGATGTGACACCTTGCGATTTCTTCCTTTGGGGCCACGTGAAAGACAAGGTCTACGCCAACAGCCCAGCGTCGATTCAAGACCTCAAAGATGGAATTCGTGAGGCTATCGAGGACATAGGGCAGCCACTTTGCGATTTGGTTATGGAAAATTTCATGAAAAGGATATGGTCCTGTAGGCATGGTCGTGGTGGTTATTTGGCTGATGTTATTTTCCATCATTAACGGCATACCTTCCTCTTTATAATGTAATAAATATCAGATCATTTATCTTAAAAAATGGCATTTTTCTTTGAATATCAAAATAACACCTCTTATTGGAAAACCCACAGTTTAGATTAAATTTAAAATATTACAGTAGATGTTGCTAAGTTGGTTAGTATCAGATTTATAGTTTATGGTGTTTTTTGTTTTTTTAATATGATACATTTCCAGGAATAGACGACTTTTATAATTGTTTTGATGTTCTAAAATTTTTATGTTGTTATAATCAAAGTGATGACCTGTATTCAAATAGTGTCCAACTACAGCACACGTGTTTTTTCCCAATCGGCAATCGCTTTTGTGTTGGGTAACCCGCTGTTTGAGCCACTGTTCAGTTTGACCCACGTAACAACCCTGGCAACCCAAACATGACATCTTATAAATTACATTATTGTTCATTAACAGCGGTGTTCTGTCTTTAACTTTAGAGAATAAGTTACCGGTTTTTATTATGTTGTAATTAGCTATTCTAATCTCAGGAAAACTTTTAAACAGTGACGTAATGGATTGTGTAAGTTTGTCAAAGTATTTTTATATTTATATTGTATTGGCGAATCTTCAATTGGGCCCTGGTATATATTGGAGTTGTATATGAGTTTGTTGAGGATGTGTCTGGGATAACCATTATTTAAGAAGATGTTAAAAAGCTTTCTCAAATTATCCTTTATAAAAGTTTCATCGCTAATATGGACAATCCTGTTTTTCATGGTGATAAATTTTTTGGATGATTTGAGAAATAATTCAAAAATCTACCGGATGCAATATATATATATATATATATATATATATATATATATATATATATATATATATATATATATATATATATATATATACACCGATTACTCCGGAACAGCGGCATCAATTTGAATGAAATGTTTTATGTTATATACAGGAAGTTGCTGCGGTGGTCCCATATTTTTTTGGACGAAATTGGTGCAGCAAAATCCAAGATGTGACAATATGGCGGCCAAAAAAATTAATTTTGTTCATTTTTCTTCAAAATTGGTAAAGGGGAATTTTCAGGATCGTACACAACGGATCTGAAATTATTTTTAAAAAATTCAATTTGGCGGATCCAATATGGCGGACAAAAAAAATTAATTTTGTCTGATTTTCTCCAAAATTGGTGTGGGGGAGCTTTCGGGGTCGCACATAATGGATCCAAAATATTTTTAAAAAATTCAATATGGCGGATAAAAAAATCAATTTTGTCCGATTTTCTCCAAAATTTGTACGAGGGAGTTTCTAATCTAAAATGATTTTTAAAAAATTCAATATGGCGGATCCAAGATGGTGGATTAAAGATTCTAAATCTCTCACTTTTGTCTAAGATCAATATTGGGGTATTTTTGTTAGTGTTAATTATGAATTTAAAATATTTTTTGAAAAACTCAATCTGGCAGATTCAATATGGTGTCCTAAAAATTTTACATTTTTCGATTTTCTCCCAAACTGATATAGGGGGTTCTTGAGAGTGTAAATTATGAATTTAAAAGTATTTTTTCAGGATTCAATATGGCAAATCCAAGATAGAAAACTAAAATTTTTTTACATTTTTCGATTTTGTTCAAAGACGGGACTGAATCGTTTTTGAGGATGTAAATAGCGAATATAAGTCTAGAAATTTAAATTTCCGGATTTCATCCAAAATTGGTACTAGGGGGCTTTGAAAGGTTTAAATTTAAATTAGATTAAGACTTAAAATTCAATATGCTGTATAAAATATATCGAGCTAAGAAATTTTCATCTCAGATTCTTTAAATATTGAAAATTGATATTTTGGAGTTCTTGAGGCGTATATAAACTCAATATGCAGTATAAAATATATCAAGGTAAGAAATTTACATCTCGGGCTCTTGGAAGGTTTTGGGGCCTATATTACCAATCTAAAATTAATTTGAAATTTAAGAGTGATATTATGACAGACGAAATATTTGTTTGACACAATTTTACTGACATTTGGAAAACTCCAAGAACCAAAGAATTTTTAGTGGTTCATTTTTGGGTGATTTAGAACTTTGGATAAAATGGGTACTTTTTTGCCACCGTGGAGTCATTGTGAGGTACACTAATCTCGATTAATACTTAGTTCAAATAATTTATGGATATCATAATGAATTCTAAAACTAAAAATGGAAAAATTAAAAAATTGAACGGACTTCTAAAAGTGCGCTAAAAACTGAAAAATAACTATAAATTTTTATAAGATTGAACTTTTTGAAGTCGGCGCCAAATTATTTGTAAATGAAATAAATAACTACTAATATATGCAGGGTGAGGCAACGATTGGATGAAGTAAGTTTGTGGCTTTTCGGTGAAATTTACAAAGAAACTATATTTATTGTTTATTTTTACGCAGATTTTAAAAATATTTAGGACTCTACAGGGTGAGCCAAAAAACTAGGACAGCATAAAGTTGTATTTTTTTAAATAGAACACCCTATATACGAATCGTATTTTCGATTTAGCTTATAATTTTAAATCTTTTTTATTAAGGGTTTACTATAACAAAACTTTATGGTTTCTGAGATAATTAAGTTTAAAGAAAAAAAGTCACATTTTCAAGCATCAATTCAATCCTAAATAACGTTTTCAATTTTGTGACAAATATATTCAAATTTGGAATTTAGCAAGGCCAAGGACAAGTTAACATAATTTTTACCTAATATTTGCAATAAAAGCTACAGGGTGTTGAACACATCGGCTCAAATTTGAACAAGTTTAAATGAATAAATATCTTTTTTTTTTTAAATGGTACATCCTGTATATTTACATGTTATTTAATAGAGTAATAAAAACCCTAAAAGTTTTGTTCAATATATCTTATACCTATTTATAATAGTTTTTGAGATATTTCAGTTTTTCTTATTTTCCATACTTTTTTACAGAAATAGTCTTCATTATCATAGTAGCCATGGCAAAAACAATGTAAAAGAACATTTTTCTGTGTGTCAAATTTATAACCGCAATCGCTTCTTTTGGTTTTTATGTAGTGTAGTTTGGTTTTTTTTTGCATTCATCTTATATTGTAAAATGAATTTTCCAAAGAATGAGTTAATAGATATGATTTATACAATAGGAGAGGCTCAAAAAAATTGCCTTCTTGCTCAAAGAATTTACAAAATGAAGTATCCTGATCGACGCCAGCCTAATACCCATACTTTTCAAAACTTAATGCAAAGATTTGATTCTTCTGGTACTGTTGATTATCCAAAACGTAAAGTGGTCAACAAACCAGTAGCTAATGAAGAAAAAGAACTATAAGTATTGTTAAATGTTCAGGAAAATCCTTATATTGGTAGCCGTCAGTTAGCAGCATTATGTGAAACATCACAATCCACCGCTAATCGTACTACCAAAAAATATAGGTATCGTCCATATCACATGGAATTACACCAAGAATTGCATGGACAGGATTTTGAAAGTCGTGTAAACTTTTGTCGTACAATAAATGCGGAGATTCAATTAAATCCAAATTTATTATGCAAGGTAATGTTTAGTGATGAAGCTACTTTTAGAAGTAACGGTGCCGTAAATAGACGCAACATGCATTATTATGCCACAGAAAACCCATTTTGGATTAGAGAGGTGCAACATCAAAACCACTGGTCATTAAATGTTTGGTGTGGTATTCATCATAATCGAATTATTGGACCCCACTTTTTTAATGAACCACTAATTGGCCATAGTTACCTGAACTTTCTACAAGAAGAACTACTATGTGGTTCCAGCACGATGGTGCGCCTCCGCATTACCATCGTGAAGTTCGTGCGTTTTTGGACAAACGATATCCGCAAAAATGGATTGGACGTGGGGGTTTCATTGAGTGGCCACCAAGGTCTTGCGACATCACCCCATTAGATTTCTTCCTATGGGGTTATATTAAAAATAAGGTGTATGTTAATCCACCAATAACAGTGGAAGATATGCGAACAATAACGCCACTAATTTTGTCCAGGGTCCGAGAAAATCTGCAAAAAAGACTAAATTTGTGCATTGCACAAGAGGGTCGTTTATTCGAACACTTATTAAAAAGAAATAATTAATCTCAGTATTTAATAGGTAATTTTTTTGTTTCAATTTGGTATAAAAGTAAATATGTATTTGCCTTGTCGTTATTGTTGTGTTAATTTTTTCACATTATGTTTAATTAAACTATTGCCGTTGTAATATGACGAATAATGTATTTCATCATATTTAACCACATTCTGTTTGTTTCTGTAGTTTCTTTTTATTATTTTACATGGCTACTATGATAATGAAGACTATTTCTGTAAAAAAGTATGGAAAATAAGAAAAACTGAAACATCTCAAAAACTATTATAAATAGGTATAGGATATATTGAACAAAACTTTTAGGGTTTTTATTACTCTATTAAATAACATGAAAATATACAGGGTGTACCATTTAAAAAAAAAAGATATTTATTCATTTAAACTTGTTCAAATTTGAGCCGATGTGTTCAACACCTTGTAGCTTTTATTGCAAATATTAGGTAAAAATTATGTTAACTTGTCCTTGGCCTTGCTAAATTCCAAATTTGAATATATTTGTCACAAAATTGAAAACGTTATTTAGGATTGAATTGATGCTTGAAAATGTGACTTTTTTTCTTTAAACTTAATTATCTCAGAAACTATAAAGTTTTGTTATAGTAAACCCTTAATAAAAAAGATTTAAAACTATAAGCTAAATCGAAAATACGATTCGTATATAGGGTGTTCTATTTAAAAAAATACAACTTTGCGCTGTCCTAGTTTTTTGACTCACCCTGTAGAGTCCTAAATATTTTTAAAATCTGCGTAAAAATAAACTGTATCAAACAATAAATATAGTTTCTTTGTAAATTTCACCGAAAAGGCACAAATTTACTTCATCCAATCGTTGACTCACCCTGTACAAATTATGGTAAGGAAACAATAACAAATTAAGTATTTTTAATCTGTTTATGCGAATCACATTTTGTCAGGTATTAGTTTGGGGCCGACTTCAAAAAGTTCAATTTCATATAAAAATTTATAGTTATTTCTTACTTTTTAGCGCACTTTCAGAAGTCGGTTCAATTTTTTTTATAAAAATTTTATTTTGTGTATATACACCGATTACTCCGGAGCGGCGGCACCGATTTGAATGACATTTTTTACGTTATGTTCAGAAAATTGCTGCGGTGGTCCCATATTTTTTTAGACGAAGTTGGTGCAGCAAAATCCAAGATGGCGCTGACAATATGTTAAAAAGTGAAAATAACTATAAATTTTTATATGAAATTGAAATTTTTGAAGTCGGCACCAAATTATTTCTAAATGAAATAAATAACTACTAGTAATACAAATTATGGTAAGAAAGCAATTACAAATAAAGTATTTTTAATTTGTTTAATGAAATCACATTTGTCAGGTATAAGTTTGGCGTCGACTTCAAAAATTTCAATTTCATATAAAAATTCATAGTTATTTTCCACTTTTTAGCGCACTTTTAGAAGTCGGTTCAATTTTTTTTATAAAAATTTTATTTCGTGTGTATTCAACTTAACAAGGAGAAAAACTATCACGGCCAAGAGATCATCATCATGACGGATGGTCAAGCAGCCATCAGTGCGCTACGCTCTCAAGTTATCAGTTCCAAGATGGTCTGGGAATGCCTAGAGGAACTAAATTATTTGGGTAAGAATAATAAAATCACCTTTATGTGGGTACCGGGATAGAGGGGAATAAAATAGTAGACCGGCTCGCGAGGAAAGGGGATGAAATACCATTACTGAGGCCAGAGCCTTTCTATGGAATCAGTAGCAGCGTAATGTTGCCACCTGAAAGGACACCTCAAGAAACTCGGACTGGTAGAAAGAGAGGATTGCAGAATATGTGAGGAGGAGGACGAAACCTCTATTCATATCCTTGCAGAGTGCAGCGCTCTAGAAAACCCTAGGATGTGGTTCTTGGGAGGACACCAAATCAAGGAAGGGGAGCTGCCCACCTTGAAGCCGTCCAACATCCTAAGATTCCTGAGGGAGATATAATTGGAGGACCTGCTCTAGCCGATAAAGTAACGCTTACAACTGGGCAGCAGTAGGGGGGCCCAATAGATCTACCCGGTCGCATTGTACAGACCCCCCAACTCTATGCACATACATACATACAATTTTTCATGACAAAAGTGTAAATTCCATGGAGTAATAATAATATCGAAATAAATGATAACTAAGAACAAAGTTAATATGAAGAATTTGCAAATTACACCATTAATATTACAAAGATCTAATACCAAAATTCCTACCTGACTAGATGACCGTTCGATTACTATAGGTAGACTAAATAATTGAAGTGGAAAATTCATCCGCTGATAATTAGATTCAGAAAGGCCATAAAACCTTGTAATAAACCTCAAACAATATAAATAGATATTATGATTGAAGCTCAAGCAGGTTCTAATTATTTTATGACCCATTGAGCAATAAACGGTTAATTGAAGGATTATTTTCTTCATGGAATTTTAAAACCTCTCGGGGGCGGGACTTTATCAAAAGAAAGGGGGAGGAGAATTTCAGAATAATGATTTTGCATCTTTGTTGCGCTTGTAATTATGCATAAGTATGTCACTATCTTAAAAGCGATAATGAAAGGGTACATCAATAACTATTAGGTCTTTGGGATATTTGTTCAGTTTAGTTTGTAAAGATCTTGAAAAGAAAAGTGATCGTAGCTAGAAACAATATGTCTGTAAATAGTTTTTTAGGAGCTGAAAAGCCCGTAGTTGATATTGCTCTGCAAAAACTTTTTCAGGACAAATTTTATGCGCTGTTGCTGGACTCAACGAAACAATTTGAACTACTAGAACGGGAGAGGGAGCGCCAAGAGAAGGAAAAAAAGAAAAATAGTCGCAAGTGCAATTCTAATAAGAAGTTATCGGTGGAAAATCGGACTAGTGAAAAAAGTGGAAAAACTGACGTTAGTAGCAACTACAATTCTAATGAGAAGTGTTCAGTGAATAAACGAATTAATCATCAACAAAGCGAACTAAGAAACGTTTCTTGCAAGTACAGTTCTAATGAGAAGTGTTCAGTGAAGAGTAAAATAATAACTAAGATTTTTAAAAAACGTGCCATGAATATGAAAGGCGGCACGCGTGTACCATGTAGCGTGAAGGCGACTGTGGCACCAGAAAAAGTGATTAAAAGTGTTGCTGTCACAGGACAAAATGGAAGGAACAACGGTAGTAGCCAGTGCAATCGTAAAAAAGCTGTCGATTATAAGAAACTAGCACTGATGAACATTTTCAAAAAACGTGCTGTACACATTAACGACCATAAGGATACGAT
Organism: Diaprepes abbreviatus; assembly: GCA_034092305.1. NCBI lineage: Eukaryota > Metazoa > Arthropoda > Insecta > Coleoptera > Curculionidae > Diaprepes > Diaprepes abbreviatus. The sequence goes on from JASJET010000040.1 coordinate 1,198,510, forward strand.
ATAAATGTAATGCCATCAACTTGGTAGGTCCATCAATTAATGGTCTTTTTTAAGTTTTTTATTTGTAACTTTTTTTATACTTTCTCTTTGTTTTGTAATACGCTTCCTTGTGTGCTAGTTTTTATGTATTTCAATATCTAAAACTTTGGAATGCATACACAATCGATACGATATTTTTTTTTGTGCTTCTTCTTTTTTACATATTTTATCAAGTTTACCTAATTGTTTTTCGAAATTACTTTAGACATATTAATAACATACAATTATATATTCTACGTGAAGAAAATTGTAACTTTAAGAAGTTTTTAACAGATTGTTCATTGGGTAACATTCTGAGCAGATGATGTGAATGGTTTTGTTAACTTATTTTGACAATTAAAGTATACAATTTTTAAGAATTTTTAATTACTTGTTAAATATAAGTTAACAAAAACCTTAAAACTTTTTTCTGTAATTTTCTGTAAGCATGTAAAGGCACACACGTATATGTATATTTATGATGTATAGAAAGAATAAACTAATAATATTAAGTTTGTGAATCAATGTGTTAGTAATAAAAAACTAGATTTAGAAATATTTAAATGTCAGTAGTTTTAAGAGACATGTTAGACACGCACCTAAAATATTTGTGTACGAACTATATAATAAATATATTTTTATTTAGGAAAATATTGTTTTATTAATAAAAGTTGGTAATTTATTCGCTAGAAATTTGCATTATTTTACTGACGCTTTGAAGAAAAAAAAAAAAGGAGAATTATAAATAAAATTTTTATCAAAAAATTGAACCAGCTTCTAAAAGTACGCTAGAAAGTAAAAAAAGATATAAATTTTTATATGAAATAGAAATTTTTGAAGCCGGCGCTAAATTATTTCTAATAATACTAATATATAGAAATTATGGTAAGAAAGCAATTACAAATAAAGTATTTTTAATTGGTTTATGCGAATTACATTTTGTCAGGTATTAGTTTGGCACCGATTTCAAAAATTTCAATTTCATATAAAAACATATTTATTTTTCACTTTTTAGCGCACTTTTAAAAGTCGGTTCAATTTTTTTTATAAAAATTTTATTTTTAGTTTTAAATTCATTATGATATCCATAAATTACTAAGTACTAATCGAAATTAGTGTACCTCATGTACTCCAAGGTGGCAAAAAAGTACCCATTTTATCTAAAGTCCCTAAAATCACCCTAAAATGAACCACTAAAGATTCTTTGATTCTCCAAATATTAAAGAAATTGTGTCAAACAAATATTTAGTCTGTCATAGTATATCCACTATCTTCAATTTCAAATTAATTTTAAATTGGTAATATAGGCCTCAAAACCTTCCAATATCGATATTTAAAGAACTTGAGATGTAAATTTCTTAGCCCGATATATTTTATACTGCATATTGAGTTTGTATACGCCTCAAGAACCCCGCAATATAAATTTTAGATAAAATGGAAACTGTAAAATGTGCAGTCCCTCATATTGTATCTTATCAACCAAATAATTGTAAAAAATTAACCTCATATTCTTAATACACGACCCCAAAAATTTCCTAATAACAAATCTTAAAAAATACAAAGAAGGTAAAATTTTCAAAGCCCCCTAGTACGAATTTTGGATGAAATCCGGAAATTTAAAATTTCTAGACCGTCATATTGCATTTGGCATATTAGATTTTCTTAAAATAATTTTATATTCGCTATTTACATCCTCAACAACGATTCAGTCGCACCTTTGAACAAAATCGAAAAATGTAAAATTTTTAGTCCGCTATATTAGACTGAAGATATTGAATCCAGAAAAAATACTTTTAAATTCATAATTTACACCCTCAAGAATCCCCTATATCAATTTTGGAGAAAATCGGAAAATATAAAGTTTTTTGGACGCCATATTAAATCCGCCAGATTGAGTTTTTCATAAAATATTTTAATTTCGTAATTACCACTAACAAAAATCCCTCAATACTGATTTTAGACAAAATCGAGAGATGTAGAATCTTTAATCCGTCATGAGGGTTTCGCCATATTGATTTTTTTTATATAATTTGAAATTCGTAATGTGTGATCCCCAAAAACTCCCCCATATCGATTTTGTAAAAAATCAGACAAAATTAAATTTTTATTCGCCATATTGAATACGCCGTGTTGTTTTTTAAAAAATAATTTCAGATTTGTTATGTGCGACCCCAAAAACTCCCCCATACCAATTTTGGAGAAAATCAGACAAAAAAACATATTGTCAGCACCATCTTCGATTTTACTGCAACAATTTTGAAAAATATGGGACTACCGCAGCAACTTTGTGCACGTTTCATTCAAATCGATGCGGCCATTCCGGAGTAATCGGTGTACATTTATTAAAAAAAAATACATACTCGACGAATTGAGAACCTCCTTCTTTTAGAAGTCGGTTCAAAAAAAACGACGTTTTTTCAATTCAATTGTACCAATAAGTAAAAAATAAATGAACCGCAGTTTTATGTCCCAACTAATTTAATTTATAAATTTACTTGTTTACTTGGTACTTTTTTCAAGTTATCGCCGCAGTGGCCAGAATGGTATTAGAAAAATGTTGTAAAAACTACGAACTGTATGAAAACGACTCAGAAGGAAACAAAATTAAGTTTAGACAATACTTAAATGTATACAGGGTGAATCTCCGGGAATTTATCGATCGATTGTGGGGAAACTATAATTAGGAAGAATCTGAAAATTTGACAGAGTACTAACGTGCATGGGGGACAGCCGGCTAAAATATTTTCAAGATGGAGGCACTTCCGGTTATACCAGAAGTAGATGTCAACTTGCTTATTTTAAATGGAACACCCTATATATTATTACATTTTTGATTTCTACATAAAAATCTAGACATATTTCGTGTATAACGTTCTATACTTAATTCTCACCGTTTTGGACAAATTCTTATGTCAAAAATGATGTTAGCGGACCAAAATTTAACTATAAGTTTTTCCTATAAGAAAATCTTTATTATTTAATTTTGGTGTTTTCTTGTGGACGAAGATCGACTTCAGTAGTTTTTTTATGATATTTTAAAAATTATGAGTACAGAGTGGTCAAAAAAGAAGAACAAAAATTACATTAAACAAAATCGTCGAAAGTTAATTTTTTCAAATTGAAAACATCTATTTTTATAATTCTATCATATTAAGCATTAAAAATGAGGGTAACTTTGTGTAAGATTGTCTACTCCAAAAAGTTGTAGTTTTCAAAATATTGGCAATTCAACATTTTTTTATTGTAAAAATGCTTTACGGCTTTTGTTTCGTTATTAGTTGGCCATGGCGGCGAGACGTGACGAAAATAAAACAATCGCCTTTAAAAATGACTAACTTGCCATTCAGATTATCTTGGTAAAATTCTAGGGTGACGACGCCGTCATTTCTTATAGCACAATACACGTTAAACTGCCAAGACTCTTGAAAATTTAATTCTCTAAATGGATCTACGTTGGAGTCGCTCCAAAAGTTGTAGTTTTCAAAATATTGGCAAATCAACATTTTTCCATTGTAAAAATGCTTTACGGCTTTTAAGTTTTGTTATTAGTTGGCCATGACGGCCAAGCATGGCGAAAATAAAACAATCAAACCCTACGGAATTGTCACTATTTCTTGCCATTTGACATTCATTAATAATAATCATGCCGGGGCGATTAAATTACACGCACGAAGATTATTTAAATTTATTTATTATTTATGGAGAATGTGATTGAGTTATTTCAAGAACAAGCGATACATTCGCGATCCGATATCCGCAGAAACAGAAACCAAACCACCTATTGTTAAAAGGATTATAGAAACCTTCAAGAACTTTGGATCCATAAAAGCAATAAGAAATAGAAATAAACCAGTAGTCAATAATGAATTTATTGAAACTACAATTTTAGGATATTTCGCCGCATATCCGACAATATCTACAAGGCAAGTAGCATTAGAGTCTGGATTATCTCAAACATCAGTTTTAATGATTTCATGGAAACACAATTTTCATCTCTATGTATATTCCATAGTACAACATTTAAAAGGCACTGATTTTCCACGAAGAGTAGAGTTCTGTCAAATTATTTTACTTCGGTCACAAGAAAATGCTGGTTTTTTAGATAAGATTATTTGTTTGAACGATGCCAAACTTGTTTTATGATCAATGGATACCCAAGAATGGGCCACATCTTTGGTCACCTAGCTCCTCCGACCTAACAGCACTTCAATTTTCAATTTCAATTTATTTCACAAATATTAAGTTACAATATATAAACAAATAGTACATTAGTCTTGATAATAATTACACAAATCACAGAGTTTATCTTGCACCTAGGTATGAAATACCTGTATGTGCATTAATAGTAAACATAACCATATACAATTTCAACATGACTGCACATTCACCAATCAGTCCTATCAACCACAAAGACACACGACAAAAAAAATATAACTGCCCGGTATACAATTTATTGGTGGATATTAATCCCTACACTAGTTAACAAAGATCCACATAATTAGATATACACGTCAATCAATATAAACAAGACAGAAAATTACAAAAGTGCAAATATAAAAATAAATATTAAAATTACTAAAACTCTAAAACAAGTACTACATTATTAAAATACATTTATCATTTTAAAAGGTATTCAAAAAGAGATGACTTTTTGAGAAGTAAAATGTCCTGAACACCTTTTTAAACTGTTTCCTTCCTGTAATATTACGTATATTAACTGGTATGAGATTATACAATTTAGGGCCAATATAAGAAACAAAATGATGCCCCTGGTTATTTCCACAATATTTGGTGTTAAGTAAATTATTGATGTTACCCCTCGTTCCATACACATGAGATATTACTAATTTCGCAAATCTTTCGTTACGATGTATAAAATTACAAACTGTGATAATATACAGGCTCTTCAAGTTACAAATATTCTCATCATACAACAAATCAGTGGGGTACAATCTTGGTTTTTTCAATACAATTTTCACAATATAATTTTGTGTAATTGCTAATTGTTTTTGATGACAGTTACATGCCCCTCCCCAAATCAGTGCGCCATAGCTCAACAAGTGCTCTATAAATCATTATTAAATTATTTTTTGATAGAAATTCTCTCAACATATAAAATTTATAAATTAAACATCTTATTTTTTAAACTAGATATAGCAAATGTTGATCCCACTTGAGATGTTTATCAATCACTACACCAAGATATCTAGTACTAGCGCTTTCTCGCAGAGGTTCACTTATACCCTCCAAGACTATCTGGGAAAAATTTGGTCTATTGGCTTCGGTTAGGGAAAAAGCAATATAATGTGTTTTTTTTGATGTTCAAACTTAATTTAATGGTATCTAAAAGGTGCTTTATTATTTTAAAGCCTGATTTTAGCAGTATCATCAGCATACGACACTATTTTCCCCTCCAAAGCAAGACCGCAAACATTATTGATATATAAATTAAAAAGAACAGGTCCGATCACAGTTCCCTGCGGTATGCCATGCTCAACTATTCTAACTTCGCTGATAATTTGTCTAATTCTGACTCGCTGGGGATGATCCCTGAGATAATCTCGGAAGACCTCAGACACGATTCCCCTCACTCCACATGCATCCAACATTTCAAGAAGAAGAGCATGGGAGACCGTGTCAAAAGCCTTCGCCAGATCAAGGAAAAGAGCAATACACTTATCTCCACCGTTTAAATGTTCCGTGACGCTATTTACTAGCTCGAACACTGCATTCGTTGTCAGGGGCGGATCCAGCCTCTCTCTTTGGGGGGCGGGGGGGGGGGGGCGGTGATATCACAAAAGTACAGTATGGCAAGAAAAACAAGTTGTCAACGGGGGGGGGGGGGGAATGCAAGCAGCATACTCATTCCTAATATAAAAGGCAGAATGGGTTCTATTTTCCTGAACTCAAAGCTTTTGGGAGGGGGAGAGGGCGATCGCAAGCATACAGACTCTTATACTCTATTCAAGAACTAGAGAGAGTAATAAAACTGTTACCGAAACCTGCTCCAATGCCGCAGGTAACTGAGAACTGTCGTAAATCTAAGTATATTTCATTATATTTAAATATATTTTATAAATTTACTGCAACATAGAATTCTGATAGTTCAATTTAATTTCTGTCAGTGAGCAAAGTACAACTTACAGTTTTTTCTTAGTGATTTATCTTGTTTGCGCTTGTTTTTATATATTATTTGAGATTAGTGAGATACCCAAAAGATATGGCTTTCACCTATATATTTATTCCAAAATCGTTAAACCAGGGCATATTTTCCTCAACGAAAAACTTATTACGATGAATGTTCATGATACCTTAAGATATCAATATCTAGATAATAATGTTAAAAGCTCTGTTGAGATATGTTCCAATATGACAAGAGTTGGAAAATCTACTATGTACCGAATACTGAAGGAGAAAAAACGACTGGAATTGTTAGTACTCCCAAGCCACATTCGATCACAGGCAAACGAAAAACCTCGTTGGAAGAAGAGATGAAAACTGCAATTAAAGGGGTTGTATATACATTTTATTATGAGAAGCAGATCCCAATCATCTACAAAATTCTAACTAAAATCATTGAAGATCGCGATTTACCTGAAATTAAAAGAACTGATCTCTGGAAATTGCTCAGAGAACTTAATTTTTGCTGGAAAAAACCAGATAGAAAATCTGTTCTTATAAATCGTCCGGAAACTGTCCGTTGGAGATGTAAATATCTCTTTCAAGTACAAGGTAGAGTTGCTAGAAATAACACAATTAATAAAATTAGTAATTTAACTAAACTTTTGGAAGATTTTTTTGAAAAAAGTTACTGCGGAAAATTGGGAAAAATCCATATAATAAAAGAATAAAACCAAATGTGAGAACTCGATCTCATAATCAGTAAGATAGAGGAACCAATTATAATTAATTTTAGTGAAGATAGTTTCACTGACTTTGATTAGAAATTAGATACGTAATGTTTACTAGTGTAAACACAATTTATTATTTAAATTTTTGTTTTTGTTGTATTTTATTGTTTAATGTTGTTTATATGTTTTTTTTATTTTTTTATATATTTTTATTTTAGTGTGTCCCACTCTTTAATTTTATATATATTTAATTCTAATTAGCCGTAAGTTTTTTTTATTATTTTATTATTGTATTTGTGTCTTTTTCTTAAGCGTGTAGAATTAACATGTTTATCTTATTTTTTTGGGGCTATCGTATTTCCATATATAAAAGTAAATTAAATTAAGATATCAGTACAATAGAAATAAAAATAAGTAGGTCTAATTTTAACTACAACATAAAAAAAAGTAATTACATTTGAATTTCTTTTTAGTGTTTAATTGTAATTCTGCAGATGGTTTAAGAAATAAATAAACTGAAACGTCAAATACCCTAAAAATGTTTTTAATTAATAATAAAATGACCGATAGCCCCAAAAATATTTTATTATTATATGGACGAATTTATTTTATTATACATGTTTAACTTTTTGTATTTTTGACAATGGATATTTTGGAAGTATTTAAATTATAACTTAGAATTTTTTGAGAGAATAATCCTACGTTTTAATCTATTATTATAGACCAGAATTTTTGATTATAAAATTTCTAACCCATTCCTATGAAGAATATATGTGTCTAACAAATTTTGCTAAAAACACTGGACTAAAGAACACAGGTAGTTTGCGAAGAGAAAAAGGGTAAAAAATGATTTATTACTCTCTCTAGTTCTTGAATAAACTATAGTATAAGAGGAAAAATCGGGTCCATTTTCCTAAACTCAAAGCTCTTGGGGGGGGGGGGGGGGCGATCGCCCCCACCGCCTCCCCCTTGGATCCGCGCCTGTCCGTTGTACTGTTACCCTCTCTGAATCCAAACTGATTATTTGACAGTACAGCATTTTTATTGAAAAAATCTACAAGACGCGTCTTTAAGCATTTCTCAAATATTTTCGCAACATTGGAGACCAGACTCACCGGTCTATAGCTTCCCACACAATTCCTATCACCGTACTTATAGATCGGAGTGACAACAGATGCCTTAAAATGGGAGGGCACCCTTCCAGATTTAAAGATTAAGTTTATTATATGAACAAGAGGCATTCTAATGTATTCATGCAGAAACTTAAGCGTCCTGGCCGAAATTTGATCACAACCTGAGGAGCAATTGTTCTTTAGGCTGTTTATATGCATAGAAACCTCGTCTGAATTTGTAGGTCTCAGAAACATTGTTGAGTCGGCAGTACTCTTGATTTTATAAGGGTTTTCTGGACAATTTATTGCCTCTGACATTGTTTTTCCGATGTTTATAAAATAGTTGTTAAACGATTCGGATATAATCCTGGGATCTGTGATGCTTTCATTGTTGTCATTTATTTGTGTGATGTTAGGGATTGTTGTTTTTTCATTTGTTGCTTCACTTATAAATTGATACATTTTCTTAATGTTTCCCGTATTTTCACTTATTTTAGTTCTGTAATACGTGTTCTTCGTATCTTTAATTATCTTGTTTAGCCTATTACGATATTCCACATATTCCTGTTTTTTCAGGTCTGTTGGATTCCTAAGCAAGGACTTTTTTAAGCGATCTCGATGTTTAATTGATGTAATTATTGAATTTGAAATCCATGGTTTAATTTTCGTGCAAGTGTTCCTACACGGAATTACGGATTCTGATGCTTTGGTAACAGATTTGATATATTCTGTTAGTCTCTCCGTTGCTTCTCCAGCTTGTGGTAAAGTCAAAATACTATGCCAATCCACTGATTCCGCCACAATTTTCATCCTAGTGTAGTCGATTCTCGTAATCAGCCTACGATCATTGCTAGATCTCCCTTCAACCGAATTTCTGGAAATGTAGAAAACCAGAGGCCAATGATCTGTTATCCCATGAAGAACTATAAATGAGTTGATTCTTCTTAGACTCGTTTTTGTTTTGTTGCGCACAAAAAGATGGTCAAGACAAGTATGAGATGCTTCTCTCGTAACATCTTCGCACCACGATTCGAAACCGTTTGAATTCAGAGTGGTTCTATATTTGATCACATTCAGATTATTCCCATCAAGGAGATCAATGTTGATGTCACCCAAGAAAACATCAAACTGTGTACCATCAATGGATCTTAAATAAATATCAAGTTCATTCAAAAAGTCCCCTTGATTTTTTTATTTGGGGAACAATCAAAAATAAAGTATACAACACCGCATTAACCACCATGGAAGATTGCATGCAGCGCGTCAGAATAGCATTTGAAGAACTTAATCGTCAGTCAATCAGAGTGTCCGGTAAGTACCTCCTAATTTCTCGGTCGCATACCGGGGAGGTCAAAATAACCCTACCTTGTTATGGAAAAAAAATTCCTAGAGCGCCCCTTAAGGGAGATCCAGAGCCCTAAAGGGGTACCCAGCAATTTATATTATTGGCTTTAACTTTTGAACCGACTTGTATAATTTAATGAAATATTAATATTTTATAGAGGCCATAAAGACTCATTAAACTACACTACAGTAGATGTTTTAAATCATCGGAGAAGTCAGGGAAGGACTTGCAGCCACACTCGTTGGGCCTAATTTTTGACAGGTGTCATTTTGCAGAGCTGAAAACTGATTTTTTAAATACTTTGGTCATTCCTCTTCAAAAAAGGTACTTTTAATTTATTTCGATAAAATTAGTGGTTTTCGAGATAAATCGGTTTTATGCGAAACATTCAAAAGTTATTAATGTTAAACACAAACAGGTAAAAATAAAATATTCCAGCTCAGACATTGTCAAGTCCAGAAACCTTTCAAACGGTTGATCGGGACTCAATTAATTTACAATATAGTTAAAATGCAAAAATAATGAAAACATTTAAATGTAATTTTGGCAAATGTTCAAATGGGCTCCACGTATTTCAATACATTTTCTTATTCTTCGAATATTTTCCCGCTGCACTGCAAATAATATTCCAGCATTATTACGGAGTTCGTTAGAATGCTGTGCTATTCTCTAGTTATTTTAGATATCCCTACACAGTAAAAAACGCATTTAAATCTACATCGAAATACTTTTACTGCTATTGAAATTTTACTAAGTGTACAATGTATTTTTTCCCATTACATATGCATTCAAGTATGATTACATAAAAACAGCAAATTAATGTGCAATAGTGTAAAATAATATAAAATAATGTAAGATAATGTAAAATAATATAAAATAATGTTGAATCGCCGATAACCCTTTCCCCACTCATCTCCCAACGGCAGCAGCGAGACGTGGCAGTCGGCCATTATTTTTATACTAACCGCGTAGGTAACACGTTTGGTCCAATAGTTTCTTTTTATAAAGTACTAGCGACCCGCCCCGGCTTCGCACGGGTGCAATGCTGATACTAAATACACTACAGAAAAACTGTGACTATTTATTTTATTTTTACAACAATTATTACATCGGCCTCCGACGCGCTATTTATAGGCACGCTGCCGCCGCCCCGGTCGGCCAGTACCGCCGCAAGCGCTACTTCCCGCAATTTTAAATCTGTAATATCTTCGAAAATATTCATTTAAATCTTGTGCTGTAAAGGACCATATAGATCTATATTAAATCAACAATGTATTTAAGCTATTTAATTGGATAAGGATTAATGCCGTATTGGTTAAAATCGCTTCAAAATTTGCCATTATTTGTCGTAAAAAGTAAATGACAAAAAAATGTTATTGTGGGATATCCATGAGAGATAGACATATACCATCGCGGAGTTTTCTGTAGACCTTTTCAATGTGTACAAATAATTACTACATTATTTTGATAAATCTCGTAGGGTTCAGCCTGCGTTTGCAATGTAAGCGGAAAAAAATATGATAATTAACGACATCACATTAGAAACCTCAAAAATAACAGTATTTCTCCACTATTTAATGGATGTTATTATACATATAAACCTTCCTCTTGAATCACTCTATCTATTGAAAAAAACCGCATCAAAATCCGGTGTGTAGTTTTAAAGATTTAAGCATACAAAGGGACATAGGGACAGAGAAAGCGACTTTGTTTTATACTATGTAGTGATATTGTGTTTAGTTACAACTCGATATTGGTAGGTAAGTCGAGAAAAACATTTCAGTGTCCATTTAGGTGTAAATCTGAAACGATTTTTAGTAATAAAAACACATTAAAGGTTCATTTTTGCAGAGAGCATTTAGAAAACTGCAAAAATTCTGCTGATAGTAACATTAATAGAGAAAATGTTGAATCTATAGAAACAAGTATCACCTATTTAAATAACTAATCTTTATTTAACATTAGAAACTAAGTATTTATTAAGTAAATCTTCAATACAATTTTTAATTTCAGCAATCTTTGATATTGGTAAGTTAAACACAGAATTTATAGTTAGTATTTTAAATGCACAAGGTTTAAATGCAACTCCCGAAATAATTGAAAAAGACTTATTTTTTCTACTACATAATCCAAATAGTGGAATTTTAAGAACTACGTTTTTATGAGAGGAGTATCACAAAAACAACGTAAATTTTGTACTCCCTCTCAAAGCAGTGCTTCAAAATAAAGACATCAAGTCTTGAATAGAAAAAAAAAAACATTTTGCTTTGATTTCCTTTCTTTGTTTAATTGTAATCAATTAAAATAGGTTATGATGAATTGGGTAAGACTGTTTTAAGTAAAAGCATTTGATTTTAAACAATTTTCATCGGGTAAATTTCATCCTATCGATACGTTGCACTGGAAACAAAGTCAGTGAATAGAAAAAAATGTACAGCAGATGAAAAAAAAATGAAATAAAAGAAATAAATTTTTATACTTGCTGCACATTGTTAAATTTATTTTGTTAATTTAAAAAGTGCAATTTTTTAAGTTACAAAGAAAAGCGTGCAACATAAATTTAAACATTTATTTCCAAGTGCACCACTGGCGTCGCCGAAACAATTAAGACAACAAAAATGTGACCAGAGACAATTTTTTTTTAATATTTATTTTCTTTAAATTGATATATAAAGGCCAAAATATTATTTACCCTTTTCTTTTAAAAGTCATGAAGTTAAAATTGCCATATTTGAAATGGAAATATTTAAAACTATTTTTATAGCAAAAGTTTTGTAAAATTACAAATTGATGCTTTATCTACAAATTTATTTTAACAAATTTTCAATTTTTAGATGTTGATGAAAATTTATTCTTTAAGATTTGCATGGAAAAGGAGATAGTAGCAGAGGAATATTTAATATTTACTGATGCTTTTGTAACCACTTTTTGTTTTTAGTATGTATTTAATTTACAGTACCGAAACGAAATAAGTTCTATATTAGAATATTACTCAAAGGTACTTTTTTGATATTCACCCTGAAAGTGAAACAAGATCTAAAAAACGAAATTCGAAAAATAGGGTATAAATTTTATTAACCAAATATGTAACTAGAAAGATACATAGATTTTTTGTATGTAAAGTAAAACTAAAAAATAAATTGGAGCCATTTATTTTTGAAGGCTTTACTTTAAAGAAAGTTTTTGTTATTATAAGTTGAAATAATTTTTTTGTAAATGAAAGTTTATATATATATATATATATATATATATATATATATATATATATATATATATATATATATATATATATATAATATAAAATAGAATAAAATATTTGGCGAAGCGGACGTGAAAATTTGTCAATCTACATGATTCTCGTATTAAAAAGTGCGGAGCACTCCAAAGTATGGAATAACTCCGGGTCCGACAGATGGCGACAGCGCTGTTTCGTCCTAATATGGGACTCGTCAGGCCACCGCAGTCGGTACTATTTTATTCTATTTTATTTTAAATTACACGGACAAAAACTTATCTACATATATATATATATATATATATATATATATATATATATATATATATATATATATATATATATATATATTGTATAATTACAAGAAATATATAACTGACTACAAAGCTCAGATTAAAAAACAAAGCAGGTAAAGCATCTCATTCAAAAATTTTGAATCGGTATGAGCCAAGATCTTTGAAGTTTGAAATAGTAATACGAAAAAATAGATATATAAGTAGGGATGCTTTGTAGTACGTTACTTTTACTATAATGTCAATAAAACATTGTAGCCATGGGGGAAGGAAATAAATCTTTTGACCAAGTACTCGATTCCTAAAAGTAAATAATAAGCAGCGTTACACGAAGTGCTTAGTTAACAAAGCTTTAATCTTTAATACATTTTAAAAGCTAGTAAAAATCTACTAATCACAAAACCTGCTAAGTACATGAGTCACAAATAAAATAGATACGAAGACAACTGGGTCTCTCTGATTATCCATTGCAGAGTGGGGATACTCTAGGCGTACAAAATTTTGTCTAAATGTATCTGTTATTATTAATCTGAGCTGCTAAGTTTTTTTTGTTATAAATAAATTTTTAGTTATAAGTTTTTGTGAGCTACTTTCTTATATATAATATACAATAAATATGTAAATTTCTTTTGTATAAATTTAACTTTTGTTCTGCCTCAGTCTTGTTTGGTACTTGTAAAATAACTACAATATGTACCTGTTTGTTTTTCGAAATATTAGTTAGTTGTTTCAATATAAACAAATCGTTATTATGTCAGCTTTTATTTCTTTATTCATATATAGATCATCACAATAATAAATGCTTCGTTAACAGCAACTGTTCGTTGTTTTATTCAGTAGATGAATGAAAGTCCCTACCTACTGACGTATCCATATGAATTCACGAATTCTTTTAACAACAGATAGGTAAGGAGCCCTGTACATTTTTTATGGTTAAGTATTCCTGGTCAAACGTATTCAATTCTTAATATGATGTAATTTATATCCTATTTTCAGTTACTTCTGTTAAAATTCAATATACTGTGTAGTTTTCATGTTCTCGCTTATCAGAAATAAAATTGAATTTTCTCATATAATCAGTACGGAAGCAGGCTGAGTTTTTCCGTGATCTATTTTTTGTGAAATATGTATTTTTAAATATAGGTCTTCTAAAGATTATTTGAGAAAACATCAAAATTATCAAGTTGTGACAAGGATAATTTTTAGTCAGGATGACATAAATTGCATCATATTAAAAATAAAATTTGTTTAATCAGGGTCACTTTTTCATAAGAAGAGTGTGGGGGGCCCTTTTTACTTGATGACTTAAATTTTCTAAGATATATTATAATGTATTTTCACGTAATCTCACATGGTGGAATACGTATTTCTACGTAATTTGACATGGTGGAATACGTATTTTTACATGATGTGTTAGTTACACTGCATCTAACAACAAGTAAATCGACACGAAAAAACAACAAAAATTACATACTTAGTGATTCATGAATATTTTTAACATTGAAATGCAAGTAATTTTTTACCTAGATACACAAGATAATATATTACCAATGAAATTTATGGTAATTTTACATAAAAAATTTTTACTGTGTAGAAGAGATTTAGGCCTGGGGATCTCAGTGGCCATAAAACAGACCCACCTCAACCTATCCATAGAGGGCCAAAAACGTTAGTTTATACGGTTAAAGTGAGGTGGAGCACCAACATGCATGTACCACATTTGCATTCTTCTATCAAGAGGTACGTCTTCCAATAAGTTATTTAAGTTTTGCTGCAAAAATTGTAAATAAATCTCATCATTTAGTCTTCCTTCCAAAACAAATGGCTCTATAAGTTAATTTCCGATGATGCCAGCTCACACATTTACAATAAACCTTTGTTGGTGTTTGTTTTGAACTATAGGGTGCGGGTTTGCATCAGCCCTAAAATGTAAATTGTGCGAGTTTATTATGCCATCTCTTGTAAAACCAGCCTCATCGGTAAACAAAATAAGGTTAGAAAGATTTAGGTTTTGTTGCTGTATAAACCAGATGGAGTATTGAAATCTCGCGGGATAATCATCCGGCGACACAGCGTGTACTTTTTCAACGTGGTACGGGTGAAGTAACTGTTCTGTTAGAGTTTCATGTACAATTAATTTTGTAACATTGTTTTGTGTCGCAAGCTTTCTTATGTTGTTTGAAGGGTTGTCAGCAATATCTTGCAAAATTTGTTCCTCCACGTGAAGGTCTCATGCTCTCCTTCGCGACCCAAATGACTCTGAATAAACATGTAAAAAATTAATTCGTTAACTCTAATAATTATTTTCTAATCATCTTTCACCCGTTTCCCTCAACTCTTTGAAAGGCAGTGTTCGAGCTGGAAATCTTTCAACATAAAGTCTTCTGGCCTTCGAAGAATTTGACAGCGCTTCACCATAAATTAAAAGCAAATCAGGATACTCTGCGTAAGAATATTCTTCCATTTTTTTAAAATTATTTTTACTTGAAGGCGGTTTTGACAAGTTTCGTCAATAGTAATTCATTATGTAGGAGGTATTAACAATAACAACCTGATTTTTACCTGTTTGTGTTTAGCATTATTAACTTTTGAGTTTATCGCATAAAAACTGATTTAACTCGAAACCAGCCAGTTTTATCAAAACAAATTATAAGTATATTTTTTGAAGAGGAATGACCAAAATATTTGAAAAATCAATTTTCAGCTCTGTAAAATGACACCCGTCAAAAATTAGGCCCAACGAGAGTGGCTGCAGGTCCGTTCTTGACTTCTCTGATGATCTAATTATTTTTAAAAAATTCAATATGGCGGTATTTAATATGACGAATAAAAAATTAATTTTGTCCGATTTTTTTCAAAATTGGTACGTGGGAGTTTTTGGAATCGCACATTACGAATCTGAAATTATTTAAAAAAATAAATAAATACGGCGGATTCAAGATGACGGATTAAAGATTCTACATCTCTCGGTTTTTTTTAAAGTCAGTATTGGAGAATTGTTGTTAGTGTTAGTTATAAATTTAAAATATTTTTTGAAAAACTTAATCTGGCGGATTCAATATGGCGCTCTGAAAATTTGACATTTTTCGATTTTCTCCAAAACTGATACAGGGAGTTCTTGAGGGTGTAAATTACGAATTTAAGAGTATTTTTTCATAATTTAATATGGCAAATCCAGTATGGTGGTGGGCTACATTACATTTTTCGATTTTGTACAAAGGTGGGACTGAATCGTTTTTGAGGATGGAAATAGCGAACATAAAATTATTTTAAGAAAATCTAATGTCAGATGCAATATGACGGTCTAGAAATTTTAACTTTCCGGATTTCACCCAACATTGGTACTAGAGGACTTTGAAGGGTTTAAATTTAGATTAGATTAAGACGTTAAAATTATTTTTTTGAAATTTAATACGGCGGATCCAATATAGTGAGTTGAAAATTTGACAATGTTTCTATTTTTTCAAATTTGGTATCAGTGACTTTACGTCTCAAGTTCTTTAAATATCGATATTGGAAGATTTTGGGGTCTATATTACCAATCTAAAATTAATTTGAAATTTAAGATAGTGGATTTACTATGACAGACTTAATGGTATTTTGAAAACTCTAAGAATCAAAGAATATTTAGTGGTTCATTTTAGGGTGATTTACAACTTTGGATAAAATGGGTACTTTCTTGCCACTTTAGAATTTTAGTTAATGGATATCACAATGAATTCAAAACTAAAAGTCGAAAAATAAAATTTTTATAAAAAAAATTGAACCGACTTCTAAAAGTGCGCTAAAAAGTGAAAAATAACTATAAATTTTTATATGAAATTGTAATTTTTGAAGTTTTGCCGCCAAATTATTTCTAAATGAAATAAATAACTACAAATATATACAAATTATGGTAAGAAACCAATTATAAATAAAGTATTTTTAATCTGTTTTTGCGAATCACATTTTGTCAGGTATTAGTTTGGCGCCGACTTCAAAAATTTCAATTTCATATAAAAATTCATAGTTATTTTTCGGTTTTTAGCACACTTTTAGAAGTTGGTTCAATTTTTTTTATAAAAATTTTATTTCGTGTGTATTCAAGTTAACAAGGAGAAAAACTATCACGGCCAAGAGATCATCATCATGACGGATGGTCAAGCAGCAATCAGTGCGCTGAGCTCTCAAGTTATCAGTTCCAAGATGGTCTGGGAATGCCTCGAGGAACTGAATGATTTGAGTAAGAATAATAAAGTCATCCTCATGTGGGTACCGGGACATACCGGAATAGACGGGAATAAAATAGTAGACAGGCTCGAGAGGAAAGGGGCTGAAATACCATTTCTGAAGCCAGAGCCTTTCTATGGAATCAATAATAGCGAAATGCTGGAAGAACTAAAGATAGAAGAAGAAAGCAGGAGATTAAATTATTGGACGGAGTTGCAAGAATTGAGACAAGCGAATATACTTCTGGGGAACTACGACCAGAAGAGATTCAAAGAACGCATAAGCTTGTGTAAAAATCAGCTCAGATTTCTGACGGGGGTCCTGACGGGACATTGCCACCTGAAGGGACACCTCAAGAAACTCGGACTGGTAGAAAGAGAAGAATGCAGATTCTGTGAGGAGGAGGACGAAACCTCTATTCATATCCTTGCAGAGTGCAGCGCTCTAGAAAACCCTAGGATGCGGTTCTTGGGAACATACCAAATCGAAGAAGGGGAGCTACCCACCTTAAAGCCGTCCAACATCCTGGGATTCCTGGAGGAAGTAGGACTGGAGGACCTGCTCTAGCCGATAAGGTAACTCTTACGACTGGGCAGCAGTAGAGGGGCACAATAGATCTACCAAGTCGCAGTGTACAGACCCCAACTCTACGCACATACATATATACATACATTTTTTCATGACAAAAGTCTAAATTCCATAGAGTAACAATCATATCCAAGTAGGTGAAAACTAAGAACGAAGTGAATACGAAGAACTTGCAAATTATACCATTAACATTATAAGGATCTGTACCAAAATTCCTACCTGGCTTGATGACCATTCGATTACGACAGGGTCACTAAATAATTGAAGTGGAAAGTTCATCCGCTGATAATTAGATGCAGAAAGGCGGTAAAACCTTGTAATAAACCTCAAACAATATAAATAGATATTATGATTGTAGCTCAAGCAGGTTCTAATTATTTTATGACCCATTGAGCAATAAACGGTTAATTAAAGGATTATTTTCTTCACGGAGTTTTGAAACCTCTCGGGGGCGGGACTTTAACAAAAGAAAGGGGGAGGAGAATTTCAGAATAATAATTTTGCATCTTTGTTGCGCTTGTAATTATGCATAAGTATGTCACTGTCTTAAAAGCGATAGGGAAAGGGTACATCAAAAACTATTAGGTCTTTGGGATATTTCAAATAGTTGTTCAGTTTAGTTTGTAAAGATATTGAAAAGAAAAGTGATCGTAGCCAGAAACAATATGTCTGTAAATAGTTTTTTAGAAGTTGAAAAGCCCGTGGTTGATATTGCTCTGAAAAAACTTTTTCAGGAAAAACTGTATGCGCTGTTGCTAGACTCAACGAAACAATTTGATTTAGAACAGGAGAGGGAGCGCCAAGAGGAGGAAAAAAAGAAAAATCGTCGCAAGGGCAATTCTAATAAGAAGGTATCGGTGAAAAATCAGACTAGTGAAAAAAGTGAAAAAACCGACGTTAATGGCAACTACAATTCTAATGAGAAGTGTTCAGTGAATAAACGAATTAATCGAAAACAAGGAGAAATAAGAAAAGTTTCTTGCAAGTACAATTCTAATGAAAAGTGTTCGGTAAAAAGCAGAATAATAACGAAGATTTTTAAAAAACGTGCCATGAATATGAAAGGCTGCACGCGTGAACCATGTAGCGTGAACGTGACTGTGGCACCAGAAAAAGTGATTAAAAGTGTTGCTGTCACTGGACAAAATGGAAGGAACAACGGTAGTAGCCAGTGCAATCGTAAAAAACCTGCCGAATTTAAGAAAGAAGCACTGATGAACATTTTCAAAAAACGTGCTGTACACATTAACGACCATAAGGATACGATATAAATGTAATGCCATCAACTTGGTAGGTCCATCAATTAATGGTCTTTTTTAAGTTTTTTATTTGTAATTTTTTTGTACTTTTTCTTTGTTTTGTAATATGTTTCCTTGTGTGCTAGTTTTTATGTTTCACTACTTCAATATCTAAAACTTTGGAATGCATACACAATCACGATATTTTTTTTTGTGGTTCTTCTTTTTTACATATTTTATCAAGTTTACCTAATTGTTTTTCGAAAATACTTTAGACATATTAATAACATTCAATTATATATTCTACGTGAAGAAAATTGTAATTTTAAGATGTTTTTAACGGATTGTTCATTGGGTAACATTCTGAGCAGATGATGTGAATGGTTTTGTTAACTTATTTTGACAATTAAAGTATACAATTTTTAAGAGTTTTTAATTACTTGTTAAATATAAGTTAACAAAAACCTTAAAACTTTTTTCTGTAATTTTCTTTAAGCATGTAAAGGCATACACGTATATGTAGATTTATGATGTATAGAAAGAATAAACTAATAATATTAAGTTTGTGAATCAATGTGTTAGTAATAAAAAACTAGATTTAGAAATATTTAAATGTCAGTAGTTTTAAGAGACGTGTTAGACACGCACCTAAAATATTTGTGTACGAACTATATAATAAATATATTTTCATTTAGGAAAATATTGTTTTATTAATAAAAGTTGGTAATTTATTCGCTAGAAATTTACAGTATTTTACTGACGCTTTGAAGAAAATAAAAAAAGGAGAGTTATAAATAAAATTTTTATCAAAAAATTGAACCAGCTTCTAAAGTACGCTAAAAAGTAAAAAAAGATATAAATTTTTATATGAAATTGAAATTTTTGAAGTCGGTGCTAAATTATTTCTAATAATACTAATATATAGAAATTATGGTAAAAAAGCAATTACAAATAAAGTATTTTTAATCGGTTTATGCGAATTACATTTTGACAGGTATTAGTTTGGCACCGACTTCAAAAATTTCAATTTCCTATAAAAACTTATATTTATTTTTCACATTTTAGCGCACTTTTAATAGTAGGTTCAATTTTTTTTATAAAAATTTGATTTTTAGATTTGAATTCATTATGATATCCATAAATTACTAAGTACTAATCGAAATTAGTGTACCTCATGTACTCCAAGGTGGCAAAAGAGTACCCATTTTATCTAAAGTCTCTAAAATCACCTTAAAATGAACCACTAAAAATTATTTAATTCTCCAAATATTAGTGAAATTGTATCAAACAAATATTTAGTCTGTCGTAGTAAATCCACTATCTTCAAATTCAAATTAATTTTAAATTGGTAATATAGGCCCCAAAACCTTCCAATACCGATATTTAAAGAACTTGAGATGTAAATTTCTTAGCCCGATATATTTTATACTGCATATTGAGTTTGTAACGCCTCAAGAACCCCGCAATATAAATTTTAGATAAAATGGAAACTGTAAAATACGCAGTCCCTCATATTGTATCTTATCAACCAAATAATTGTAAAAAATTAACATCATATTCTTAATACACGACCCCAAAAATTCCCTAATAACAAATCTAAAAAAAATACGAAGAAGGTAAAATTTTCAAAGCGTCCTAATTCCAATTTTGGATGAAATCCGGAAATTTAAAATTTCTAGACCGTCATATTGCATTTGGCATATTAGATTTTCTTAAAATAATTTTATATTCGCTATTTACATCCTCAACAACGATTCAATCGCATCTTTGAACAAAATCGAAAAATGTAAAATTTTTAGTCCGTTATATTAGATTGGACATACTGAATCCTGAAAAAATACTTTTAAATTCATAATTTACACCCTCAAGAATTCCCTATATTAATTTTGGAGAAAATCGAAAAATATAAAGTTTTTTGGACGCCATATTAAGTTTCTCGAAAAATATTTTAAATTCGTAACCGACACTAATAAAAATCCCTAAATACTGATTTTAGACAAATCGAGAGATGTAGAATCTTTAATCCGCCATCTTGGATCCGCCATATTAATTTTTTTTTTAAATAATTTCAGATTCGTTATGTGCGACCCCGAACACTCCCCCGTATCAATTTTGAAGAAAATCGGACAAAATTGATTTTTTTCGTCCGCCATATTGAATTTTTTAAAAATAATTTTAGATTCGTTGCATACGACCCCAAAAATTCCCCCATACGAATTTTGGAGAAAATCGAACAATATTAATTTGTTTGGCCGCCATATTGTCAGCGCCATCTTGGATATTACTGCACCAATTTCGTCCAAAAAAATATGGGACCACTGCAGCAACTTCCTGAACATAACGTAAAAAATTTCATTCAAATCGGTGCCGCCGTTCCGGAGTAATCGGTGTACATACATAAAAAAAAAAAAAACATACATACTCGACGAATTGAGAACCTCCTTCTTTTAGAAGTCGGTTAAAAAGTGAAAATGTTCCTGATTTATATTTGTCTCCCATTTTGTATTTCAATTAAAGGTATCATAAAATGTTCTTCATACCTACATTGACAGACAAGTAAAGCGCGTCGCAAATGAATCAACAATTGAAAATGATCTCTCATATACCAGATACACGTGTGTAGTACAACATCAAAAATTTTAGGTTATGTAATTACTACTGAATATATACGTTTTTTTATATTTTCATTTCACGTGTTTAAGTGTATGATTTTTATTTAAAATATTCAAAATTCCTAGGCAATCTTTATCTACAAAAAAAGGCAACTTTGCTTCCGCGTGGCTACCTACGAACAGCGTTTCGTCATAATTTATGCATCAGAGTATTAGTAAGTAAATACATACGTTTTAAACAACGGACAGCGCGCTTTTTTGGAACTAAAGTTTCAGACGTTGAAATACACAAACTAATATTGTAAATATCCCTTACGGATTAACAAATTTACAATGGAATGAGAAATTGCATAATGAAAAATCCAATCGATTGCCGCAAGATTCGTCGCGATCCGACGGATAGAATGACGGTAATCGCACAATGCAATTTTCTTATATAGTTCCAGCGTAAACGAAAAAGTGTCCAATCAAAAGTTCGCTTTGTTCTGATTGGTTACACACAAGAGAGTAGAGCCAGCTCTCGGAAACTATATAAACCCCATGTTTTGTGCAATAGTCAGCCAAAACGTCACTGCCAACATTTTATGCTCAAGGAAGAGACAGAAAATTACGAAACATCAGTTTTGAAGAGAGAAAACATCAGTTGTGAAGAAAGAACGTTGGAATTTGTCAGATATCGTCACTTTTTGAAAGAAATTCGCATTTTTTTAAAAGAAATTCGTATTTTAGGGGAAAGATATTTGACAAATTCGAGAAGATAATTCTGCAGGAAGGCTCAATAGCCCAGAAGATATTATCGGAGAAAGGACCGCCTACGGTTTTGTGCTTCTCTCATTTGTGCACTAGTTGGCTCCGTCGATTTTTTTTGAATTTGGATTTTTGGTTGTGGTGAATGGAATTGAGTTGACTCTTGAAGTGAATCGATCGTAGTAAATTTCATGTGTGAATCAAATGAGTTAGCGGGGTGTCTCTCTGTAGACGCGAGCGTTTGGTTTCGTTGACCCAAAGGTCGTAAACCAGGGAAATGGTTGAATTGTGAATGATTTTCCAGGGGATTAATCGATGTAATTATTGAAGAAACCTCGTAGTACGATTCGTTTTCGAAATCGATGAATTGTCTGCCGAGTCTTGCAGTATTCGTAACGGGGTTATCTAAATCGATAAGATTCCTCTGAATCTGTTCACTGTGGTGCTGTGGTTGTTGTGTTGGTTGGCGAAAGGAAAGGCACCCAAGGGGTGCCGGAGAGGACCCACTGTAACCTCCCGACCCAGGAAAGATCCAGGCCTCCTCACCTTTCTTGCTGTTTATTTGTGGCATTGGGAATTGTTGAGACATATTTTTTATGCTCTTAAATTTTGAAGAGTTTTGAAGTTTTGTTGTTTTTTTGTGTGAGCTAAAAGTCAAAATGGGGACTTTATTTAATACAAGACGCGTATGGAGGTGAGCTGAAGTGCTCTACGGGCCTTGTGCAATGTGATTGGGGTAATCTAATTATTGGAAAATTAGATTGGTTGGTTGCAACTTTTGAATGTACTGTGAGAGAGTTTGTTTGTACGAGAAAGTCAATCTAAATTTGTCAGGTGTTTGTCTTTTGGTCGGAAAAGATTTTTCGCAAATTTAATTGTATTTCTCGTTGGTATCCGAAATCCGCTGCCTTCTCCGAATTTCACGATATTTTATGTCACGGTGATTTGATGGGACTTTTCTGTTAATTTTTTCGCGCTAGAATTTTTTGTGCCAAATTTTCTAAGTGTTTATCAATTTAGAAAAAAATTCGTGCGGGACCAACCTTAGAAAAATGCTTTTCTAAGTACTTTTTTGGTATTGTTTAATATATGGGGATGGTTCAAGGCTTTTGCAAACCTTTAATGTCTTTGGAGGGTGAGTTTATTGGGAACACTCTTTATTTAATTTGTTTCGCGAAATTTATGACGGTGATCCGTAATTGCAACCCCAGTTCGTGTATATAATTACGAATAACACCCGTCTTTCGAACTCTAGTATATCGGGCTCTGAGGTTTAGAAAACCTAGCTTACCTTAACCTGTAAATTTAAATCAGAGGAACCCCGATATACCGTATTTAAATCCGATTTCAGCAAAAACAAAAATTAAATTATTTTTAGAATCTTCAGGCACCCCAGCCTTTGGCAATTTCCCGGGAAAAAGCTAGTTCGTCCAGGGGCCTCGGAGGTGCTTTGTTTTAAACTTAAAATTAGCAGAAAATAATCTTTCAGCCACGCAGCCGTCTAAAAGATCGTCGAGGTTGATATTTTCTGGGCTATTGAGCCTTCCTGCAGAATTATCTTCTCGAATTTGTCAAATATCTTTCCCCTAAAATACGAATTTCTTTTAAGAAAATGCGAATTTCTTTCAAAAAGTTTCGATATCTGACAAATTCTAACGTTCTTTCTTCACAACTGATGTTTTCTCTCTTCAAAACTGATGTTTCGTGATTTTCTGTCTCTACCTTGAGCATAAAATGTTGACAGTGACGTTTTGGCTGACTATTGCACAAAACATGGGGTTTATATAGTTTCCGAGAGCTGGCTCTACTCTCTTGTGTGTAACCAATCAGAACAAAGCGAACTTTTGATTGGACACTTTTTCGTTTACGCCGGAACTATATAAGAAAATTGCATTGTGCGATTACCGGCATTCTATCCGTCGGATCGCGACGAATCTTGGGGCAATCGATTGGATTTTTCATTATGCAATTTCTCATTCCATTGTAAATTTGTTAATCTGTAAGGGATATTTACAATAATATCAACCTCGACGATCTTTTCAGACGGCTGCGTGGCTGAAGGATTATTTCTGCTAATTTTAAGTTTAAAACAAAGCACCTCCGAGGCCCCTGGACGAACTAGTAGCTTTTTCCCGGGAAATTGCCAAAGGCTGGGGCGCCTGAAGACTCTAAAAATAATTTAATTTTTGTTTTTGCTGAAATCCGATTTAAATACGGTATATCGGGGTTCCTCTGATTTAAATTTACAGGTTAAGGTAAGCTAGGTTTTCTAAACCTCAGAGCCCGATATACTAGAGTTCGAAAGACGGGTGTTATTCGTAATTGTATACACGAACTGGGGTTGCAATTACGGATCACCGTCATAAACTTCGCGAAACAAATTAAATAAAGAGTGTTCCCAATAAACTCACCCTCCAAAGACATTAAAGATTTGCAAAAGCCTTGAACCATCCCCATATATTAAACAATACCAAAAAAGTACTTAGAAAAGCAGTTTTCTAAGGTTGGTCCCGCACGAATTTTTTTCTAAATTGGTAAATACTTTGAAAAATTTGGCACAAAAATTCGAGCGCGAAAAAATTAACAGAAAAGTCCCATCAAATCACCGTGACATAAAATATCGTGAAATTCGGAGAAGGCAGCGGATTTCGGATACAAACGAGAAATACAATTAAATTTGCGAAAAATCTTTTCCGACCAAAAGACAAACACTTGACAAATTTAGATTGACTCTTTCACACAAACAAACTCCCACACAGTACATTCAAAAGTTGCAACCAAACCAATCTAATTTTTCAATAATTAGATTACCCCAATCACATTGCACAAGGCCCGTAGAGCACTTCAGCTCACCTCCATACGCGTCTTGTATTAAATTAAAGTCCCCATTTGACTTTTAGCTCACACAAAAAACAACAAACTTCAAAACTCTTCAAAATTTAAGAGCATAAAATGGCTCAACAATTCCCAATGCCACAAATAAACAGCAAGGAAGGTGAGGAGGCCTGGATCTTTCCTGGGTCGGGAGTTTACGGTGGGTCCTCTCCGGCACCCCTTGGGTGCCTTTCCTTTCGCCAACCAACACAACAACCACAGCACCACAGTGAACAGATTCAGAGGAATCTTATCGATTTAGACAACCCCGTTACGAATACTGCAAGACTCAGCAGACAATTCATCGATTTCGAAAACGAATCGTACTACGAGGTTTCTTCAACAATTACATCGGTATATCCCCTGGAAAATCTTTCACAATCTAACCACTTCCCTGGTTTACGACCTTTGGGTCATCGAAACCAAACGCTCGCGTCTACAGAGAGACACCCCGCTTACTCATTTGATACATACATGGAATCTACTGCGATTGATCCACTTCAAGAATCAAATCAATTTCATTCACACCAATCAAAAATGCAAATTCAAGAAAAATCGACGGAGCCAAGTAGTGCACAAATGAGAGAAGCACAAAACCGAAGGCATTCCTTGTTCCGATACTAATTTCAATAAGATTTCATTGCAATTATCGTATAACAATAATTGTTATAAGATAAAAATGGTTAATAAAATATGATTGTAGTTATTTTATAGCGATATTTTCAACGTGTTTTAAATTCTTCGATTTTCGATGAATTAAACACTATTTTATTTATGATACAAGAAACGTTTAATTTAAACTGTTATAATCTCAACTAGAGAAAAATAAAGCAGATAATTTATTTGTGTATAAGACGAAAAGTGTCACTTTCTCTTCAACAATTTATTTTAACAAATTTCAAAGTCACAAAAATTGAGATTTGTACGGAATTATGTGTCTACGTTTGCCTATGCAACATTTTAGTCATATTTATCGTCAAAAATGTTTATTTTTAACCAAAATGCAAAATGGCAGACCAAAAAAAAAATCAAGGAAATTGATTCATAAATATGAAACCAGCATCTTGCAACATATATTTTCAAGTATTAACTTTTTTATTTATTTATAAATTTGCGAAGCACTGTACAGGGTCAGTCAACGATTGGATGAAGTAGGTTTGTGCCTTTTCGGTGAAATTTACAAAGAAACTATATTTATTGTTTGATACAGTTTATTTTTACGCAGATTTTAAAAATATTTAGGACTCTACAGGGTGAGCCAAAAAACTAGGACAGCATAAAGTTGTATTTTTTTAAATAGAACACCCTATATACGAATCATATTTTCGATTTAGCTTATAATTTTAAATCTTTTTTATTAAGGGTTTACTATAACAAAACTTTATAGTTTCCGAGATAATTAAGTTTAAAGAAAAAAAGTCACATTTTCAAGCATCAATTCAATCCTAAATAACGTTTTCAATTTTGTGACAAATATATTCAAATTTGGAATTTAGCAAGGCCAAGGACAAGTTAACATAATTTTTACCTAATATTTGTAATAAAAGCTACAGGGTGTTGAACACATCGGCTCAAATTTGAACAAGTTTAAATGAATAAATATCTTTTTTTTTAAATGGTACACCCTGTATATTTTCATGTTATTTAATAGAGTAATAAAAACCCTAAAAGTTTTGTTCAATATATCCTATACCTATTTATAATAGTTTTTGAGATATTTCAGTTTTTCTTATTTTCCATACTTTTTTACAGAAATAGTCTTCATTATCATAGTAGCCATGGCAAAAACAATGTAAAAGAACATTTTTCTGTGTGTCAAATTTATAACCGCAATCGCTTCTTTTGGTTTTTATGTAGTGTAGTTTGGTTTTTTTTGCATTCATCTTATATTGTAAAATGAATTTTCCAAAGAATGAGTTAATAGATATGATTTATACAATAGGAGAGGCTCAAAAAAATTGCCTTCTTACCCAAAGAATTTACAAAATGAAGTATCCTGATCGACGCCAGCCTAATACCCATACTTTTCAAAACTTAATGCGAAGATTTGATTCTTCTGGTACTGTTGATTATCCTAAACGTAAAGTGGTCAACAAACCAGTAAGTAATGAAGAAAAAGAACTACAAGTATTGTTAAATGTTCAGGAAAATCCTTATATTGGTAGCCGTCAGTTGGCAGCATTATGTGAAACATCACAATCCACCGCTAATCGTACTACCAAGAAATATAGGTATCATCCATATCACATGGAATTACGCCAAGAATTGCATGGACAGGATTTTGAAAGTCGTGTAAACTTTTGTCGTACAATAAATGCGGAGATTCAATTAAATCCAAATTTATTATGCAAGGTAATGTTTAGTGATGAAGCTACTTTTAGAAGTAACGGTGCCGTAAATAGACGCAACATGCATTATTATGCCACAGAAAACCCATTTTGGATTAGAGAGGTGCAACATCAAAACCACTGGTCATTAAATGTGTGGTGTGGTATTCATCATAATCAAATTATTGGACCCCACATTTTTAATGAACCATTAAATGGCCATAGTTACCTGAACTTTCTACAAAAAGAACTACCCCAACTGCTTCAAGGTCTCGATAGGGATGAGCTCGACAGTATGTGGTTCCAGCACGATGGTGCGCCTCCGCATTACCATCGTGAAGTTCGTGCGTTTTTGGACCAACGATATCCGCAAAAATGGATTGGACGTGGGGGTTTCATTGAGTGGCCACCAAGGTCTTGCGACATCACCCCATTAGATTTCTTCCTATGGGGTTATATTAAAAATAAGGTGTATGTTAATCCACCAACAACAGTGAAAGATATGCGAAACAGGATTAGGGATACCTGTAGAACAATAACGCCACTAATTTTGTCCAGGGTCCGAGAAAATCTGCAAAAAAGACTAAATTTGTGCATTGCACAAGAGGGTCGTTTATTCGAACACTTATTAAAAAGAAATAATTAATCTCAGTATTTAATAGGTAATTTTTTTGTTTCAATTTAGTATAAAAGTAAATATGTATTTGCCTTGTCGTTATTGTTGTGTTAATTTTTTCACATTATGTTTAATTACACTATTGCCGTTGTAATATAACGAATAATGTATTTCATCATATTTAACCACATTCTGTTTGTTTCTGTAGTTTCTTTTTATTATTTTACATGGCTACTATGATAATGAAAACTATTTCTGTAAAAAAGTATGGAAAATAAGAAAAACTGAAATATCTCAAAAACTATTATAAATAGGTATAGGATATATTGAACAAAACTTTTAGGGTTTTTATTACTCTATTAAATAACATGAAAATATACAGGGTGTACCATTTTTTAAAAAAACAGATATTTATTCATTTAAACTTGTTCAAATTTGAGCCGATGTATTCAACACCCTGTAGCTTTTATTGCAAATATTAGGTAAAAATTATGTTAACTTGTCCTTGGTCTTGCTAAGTTCCAAATTTGAATATATTTGTCACAAAATTGAAAACGTTATTTAGGATTGAATTGATGCTTGAAAATGTGACTTTTTTTCTTTAAACTTAATCATCTCAGAAAGTATAAAGTTTTGTTATAGTAAACCCTTAATAAAAAAGATTTAATATTATAAGCTAAATCGAAAATACGATTCGTATATAGGGTGTTCTATTTAAAAAAATACAACTTTATGCTGTCCTAGTTTTTTGGCTCACCCTGTAGAGTCCTAAATATTTTTAAAATCTGCGTAAAAATAAACTGTATCAAACAATAAATATAGTTTCTTTGTTAATTTCACCGAAAAGGCACAAACCTACTTCATCCAATCGTTGACTCACCCTGTACTTGTCTGCCAATGTAAGTCAGAAGATTTTATGATACCTCTAATCGAAATACAAAATGGCAGGCAAAAATAAATCAGAGAAAATATAAGAAGTTTTTTGTCGATTTTTCCCATGTCTGCCACAATTTTTCCAACTTCCAATTTGCCTGCCAAATTCATAACCCTCATAAATTAGTGTTATCTTCAAGTAGCCACATCGGGAGACAAATTCTGATCGTGAAAACAAAGTTTCTCATAACTTTTCACCGGAAGAAAAGATTTGGTTACGGGCAAACCGTCTGTCATTTTTTTTACACAAAATTTGTTACTCTATTTCTCATATTGTTCATTGTTAGACAAAAATAAATCAGGAATTGTTCGATTTTTTTGTTGTAAGTTCATCCTTACGTTTCCACCCCTTCAACCATTACAACTTGTCTGCCATTTTTTTCCATGAATTCAATTTGGGTAGCTACCCTTTCACTTTAATGACAGACAATTTGAGATCAGGAAAAAACAGATTTTTTTTTGCAAATGAAAATTGTTTTTTCAAATTTTCGAAAGGGTTGCCAGGGTTGACCCCATGAACTCTTTTTAGAACTTACTTAGATCTTTTAGCCCTCTAAAGGGCAACGATGAATAAAAGACGAATATTTGTCAAATTTCCACTATATTTAACTAAAAAACTTGACACGTTTCGCTAACACTGTAGCTTCATCGGAAGCTCTATTTCAAATGACAAAATATTTGGTTACTTGGAAAACTTATCCCTAGATTTACAATAATGAATAAGTGCAATACCCTAATTTATATTTTATTACCTATTATTTAAATTATTGGGAAATTCACACTGGTTTTTGTTAAAAGATATTTAGCAGGGGTTTGGTCGTTTAAGAGATTACCTGTGTTCTTTAATCGATTTATTTCTATGGCTTCTAAGAAATTCAGATTATAACCTTTTCTTTGTACAGGGTGAGTCAACGATTGGATGAAGTAGGTTTGTGCCTTTTCGGTGAAATTAACAAAGAAACTATATTTATTGTTTGATACAGTTTATTTTTACGCAGATTTTAAAAATATTTAGGACTCTACAGGGTGAGCCAAAAAACTAGGACAGCATAAAGTTGTATTTTTTTAAATAGAACACCCTATATACGAATCATATTTTCGATTTAGCTTATAATTTTAAATCTTTTTTATTAAGGGTTTCCTATAACAAAACTTTATAGTTTCTGAGATAATTAAGTTTAAAGAAAAAAA
Source organism: Diaprepes abbreviatus (assembly GCA_034092305.1). Lineage (NCBI taxonomy): Eukaryota > Metazoa > Arthropoda > Insecta > Coleoptera > Curculionidae > Diaprepes > Diaprepes abbreviatus. The sequence continues at coordinate 1,228,699 of JASJET010000040.1, forward strand.
GTCACATTTTCAAGCATCAATTCAATCCTAAATAACGTTTTCAATTTTGTGACAAATATATTCAAATTTGGAATTTAGCAAGGCCAAGGATAAGTTAACATAATTTTTACTTAATATTTGGAATAAAAGCTACAGGGTGTTCAACACATCGGCTCAAATTTGAACAAGTTTAAATGAATAAATATCTTTTTTTTTTAAATGATACACCCTGTATATTTTCATGTTATTTAATAGAGTAATAAAAACCCTAAAAGTTTTGTTCAATATATCCTATACATATTTATAATAGTTTTTGAGATATTTCAGTTTTTCTTATTTTCCATACTTTTTTACAGAAATAGTCTTCATTATCATAGTAGCCATGTAAAATAATAAAAAGAAACTACAGAAACAAACAGAATGTGGTTAAATATGATGAAATGCATTATTCGTTATATTACAACGGCAATAGTTTAATTAAACATAATGTGAAAAAATTAACACAACAATAACGACAAGGCAAATACATATTTACTTTTATACTAAATTGAAACAAAAAAATTACCTATTAAATACTGAGATTAATTATTTCTTTTTAATAAGTGTTCGAATAAACGACTCTCTTGTGCAATGCACAAATTTAGTCTTTTTTGCAGATTTTCTCGGACCCTGGACAAAATTAGTGGCGTTATTGTTCTACAGGTATCCCTAATCCTGTTTCGCATATCTTCCACTGTTGTTGGTGGATTAACCTACACCTTATTTTTAATATAACCCCATAGGAAGAAATCTAATGGGGTGATGTCGCAAGACCTTGGTGGCCACTCAATGAAACCCTCACCACCAGTGGTTTTGATGTTGCACCTCTCTAATCCAAAATGGGTTTTCTGTGGCATAATAATGCATGTTGCGTCTATTTACGGCACCGTTACTTCTAAAAGTAGCTTCATCACTAAACATTACCTTGCATAATAAATTTGGATTTAATTGAATCTCCGCATTTATTGTACGACAAAAGTTTACACGACTTTCAAAATCCTGTCCATGCAATTCTTGGTGTAATTCCATGTGATATGGATGATACCTATATTTCTTGGTAGTACGATTAGCGGTGGATTGTGATGTTTCACATAATGCTGCTAACTGACGGCTACCAATATAAGGATTTTCCTGAACATTTAACAATACTTGTAGTTCTTTTTCTTCATTAGTTACTGGTTTGTTGACCACTTTACGTTTTGAATAATCAACAGTACCAGAAGAATCAAATCTTTGCATTAAGTTTTGAAAAGTATGGGTATTAGGCTGGCGTCGATCAGGATACTTCATTTTGTAAATTCTTTGAGCAAGAAGGCAAAAAATTATGTTAACTTGTCCTTGGCCTTGCTAAATTCCAAATTTGAATATATTTGTCACAAAATTGAAAACGTTATTTAGGATTGAATTGATGCTTGAAAATGTGACTTTTTTTCTTTAAACTTAATTATCTCAGAAACTATAAAGTTTTGTTATAGTAAACTCTTAATAAAAAAGGTTTAAAATTATAAGCTAAATCGAAAATACGATTCGTATATAGGGTGTTCTATTTAAAAAAATACAACTTTATGCTGTCCTAATTTTTTGGCTCACCCTGTAGAGTCCTAAATATTTTTAAAACCTGCGTAAAAATAAACTGTATCAAACAATAAATATAGTTTCTTTGTAAATTTCACCGAAAAGGCACAAACTTACTTCATCCAATCGTTGACTCACCCTGTACAGTGAAGCGAAACTTTGCGCTTCAATGGACCCAGTCCCTCTATAAGCTCGTAGTCGTAAGACAAAACATTCAGTTTATACTTGATAACGATTAGAGACACAACCTAATCGAAACGTCGTAAAATAAATAAAAATAAAGACAACGCAAGTCCGACAACCACATTTTAGTCAATCTTCAACAATCCTACAATTTTCACTGATACATTTTTTCTCTAAAAAGTCATCCCAAAATTCTACGGACACAAAATCGAATTTTTCGACTTTGGTCGTTGTTTATAAAAAAAAAAACAGAGCCGATCTGACCGTACCTCTTTACGTATTTATCATTTACTAGCCCCCCCCCCCCCCCTATGATTTAAAACCTTCAGATATCTGTAATAACTTTTTCGGTAAAATTGATCTTTTTTCGTTACACAGACAGAATTAAACAACATTTTTTAAGTAAAATATTTACCTATTAATATTTCCATAAATTTTTCAGCACTTTCTCTGGAAGTCATATGGATGTAGGCGTAGTCTTTATTCTTGTAAATTTTTTCAATGGCATTTTTGTTGAAAAGTAGATAAATTCGGTGGCAAAATAACTCAGACGAAAATGTCACATCTAAATTTCTTAGGAAAATCACTTTGACCTGAAAATAAAATTTCGGTAAAAAATTATTGTTATAGTGAAAATACTGAATAAACTTAAGTGACATATGACATGAACGACATGCCTTTGTGGTTCAGGTTTATATGGGGTGTTCAATAATGCATTTAGAAACATGAAAAATTGATTCCACGTGGTAAAATAAAGGCAATAAATCATACAGGGTGATTCAAAAATCGATCACGAAACTTAAGGGGGTGATTCTACTTGACAAAATAAGGGTAGAGCTTCATATAATTTTTTTTCAAAATGTCATTCGTTTTCGAGTTACAAGCCGTCCAAGTTCAAGTTTTTATTTTTTGTTTTTTGAATTACTCGCTTACAGGAAAACCGATTTGACTAATATTTGAAAGATAGGCTAAGTCTTCTGCGCTTCATCATTTTAGTAACAATTCACATTGATTGTTTGCCGCTAGAGGGCACTTTACCTACATTGAAAATTGTTTTTTTGTCATAATTTTTTAGTGTTGACAGCTACAGTAGTTTTTGGCATAATTTCTGAAAGACTGATGCCAGGCCTTAAAAAAGGTGCTCTTTATTTACATCGCTAAACCCAACGGTTTAGACGTAAATCACCCTTAAAAATTAAGTGGTAAATTTACTTTTCTCATTTCATTACCACCAGCTACCAGGTAAATAGCTATCAAAGTATACTAGAGCTGTCAGTTTAACATCAAATAAATTCGCTTTTTAAACTATTTAATTTATAATCTTAAAATAACTAATAATGGCTAATCACCAATATTCAAATATCGAATATTGTGATATCCATTTTTGTTATGAAAAAGCAAATGGTAATGCAGAGTTGGCAAGAAGATATTATATGGAGAGTTATCCGGAAAGAAATATCCCTCATGCTCAAACATTTTCCAGTGTGCACAGGAGGCTTGCGGAATGTGGTTCCTTTAAAAGTTATAATGGAAATAGGGGAAGACCTAGAACTGCTAGAAACGTGCAACAAGAAGAAAGAGTGCTTGAAATTATTGAAGATAATCCAGGTATTAGTACTAGAAAAATTGGGAATGAAGTGCGGCTCTGTCAGGCTAGTTCATGGAGGATACTAAGAGAAGAACAACTCTACCCGTTTCATTCAAAAAAGGTGCAGGCTCTTTATGACGATGATCGGCCGAGACGGTTGGAAATGTGCAATCAGATCCTAGCTAAGTATGAACACGATAATCGATTAATTGGCGTCATATTATTCACTGACGAAGCTGGTTTCACTCGTGATGGCATAACAAATCTAGACAACATCCACACATATGCTTACGAGAACCCAAACAATGTGGTAGAAACGAAACATCAGCGTAGATTTTCACTAAATGTGTGGGCAGGGATAATAGGAGATTACCTTATTGGTCCTCATTTCTTTGATGGCCCATTAACTGGTGACGTATACTTAGATTTTATCCAAAATCGTCTCCCATTGTATCTGGAAGATGTGCCATTGGAAGTAAGGGCCAACATGTGGATCCTCCAAGACGGAGTTCCGCCCCACTTTAGTATACGTGTCCGACAGTATTTGAATGCAACGTATCCTGAGCGATGGATAGGACGAAGTGGATCATTGGCATGGGCAGCGAGGTCACCAGACCTTAATCCTATGGATTTTTTCTTTTGGGGTCATTTGAAACAATTGGTGTACGATATTCCAGTAATCAACGTCGAGGATCTTCGCTTCAGGATAATCGAAAAGTGCCAAATTATTAAAGAAACACCAGAAATTTTTCATCGAGTTAGGCGACATTTTTTGAAGAGTGTTAGGAAATGTGTGGAAGAAAATGGGGGACATTTTGAGAATCTTGTTTAGTTTGTTTAGTACTGTTTCATTAATTTTTATCAATTAAATGTATATCGCAATAATCCATAATATGAATATTTACTGATTAGCCATTATTAGTTATTTTAAGATTATAAATTAAATAGTTTAAAAAGCGAATTTATTTGATGTTAAACTGACAGCTCTAGTATACTTTGATAGCTATTTACCTGGTAGCTGGTGGTAATGAAATGAGAAAAGTAAATTTACCACTTAATTTTTAAGGGTGATTTACGTCTAAACCGTTGGGTTTAGCGATGTAAATAAAGAGCACCTTTTTTAAAGGCCCGGCATCAGTCTTTCAGAAATTATGCCAAAAACTACTGTAGCTGTCAACACTAAAAAATTATGACAAAAAAACAATTTTCAATGTAGGTAAAGTGCCCTCTAGCGGCAAACAATCAATGTGAATTGTTACTAAAATGATGAAGCGCGGAAGACTTGGCCTATCTTTCAAATATTAGTCAAATCGGTTTTCCTGTAAGCGAGTAATTCAAAAAACAAAAAATAAAAACTTGAACTTGGACGGCTTGTAACTCGAAAACGAATGACATTTTGAAAAAAAATTATATGAAGCTCTACCCTTATTTTGTCAAGTAGAATCACCCCCCTTAAGTTTCGTGATCGATTTTTGAATCACCCTGTATAACTAAAAGTCGAAACTTCAATAGTTCTCGAATTACAGACTATCAAAGTTCAATTTTCTTTATTTTTTTAACCGACTTTTAAAGGAAGTAGGTACTCAATTCGTCGGTTATATTTTTTTATTATGTATGTACACCGATTACTCCGGGACGGCGGCACCGATTTGAATGCATTTTTTACGTTATGTTCAGGAAGTTACTGCGGTGGTCCCATATTATTTTGGATGGAGTTGGTACAGTAAAATCCAAAATGGGTCTGATAATATGGCGGCCAAAAAAATTAATTTTGTCCAATTTTCTCCAAAATTGGTACGGGGGAGTTTTTGGGATCGCATAAAACGAATCTAAAATTATTCTTAAAAAATTCAATATGGCGGATCTAATATGGCGAACAAAAAAAATCAATTATGTTTAATTTTGTCCAAAATTGGTACGGGGAAGTTTTCGGAATCGCACATAACGAATATGAAATTATTTTTAAAAAATTCAATATGACGGACAAAAAAAAATTAATTTTGTCCGATTTTCTCCAAAATTGGTATGGGGGAGTTTTGGGGGTCGCACATAACGAATCTGAAATTATTCTTAAAAATTCAATATGGAGGATCTAATATGGCGAACAAAAAAAATCAATTATGTTTAATTTTGTCCAAAATTGGTACGGGGAAGTTTTCGGAATCGCACATAACGAATATGAAATTTTTTTTTAAAAATTCAATATGACCGACAAAAAAAATTAATTTTGTCCGATTTTCTCCAAAATTGGTATGGGGGAGTTTTGGGGGTCGCACATAACGAATCTGAAATTATTTTTAAAAAGTTCAGTATGGAGGATCTAATATGGCGAACAAAAAAATTAATTTCGTCCGATTTTTTCCAAAATTGAAGTGGGGGAGTTTTTGAGATCGCAAATTACGAATCTGAAATTATTTAAAAAAAATTAAATATGGCGGATTAAAGATCTCCTGATTTTATCTAAAATCAGTATTTAGGGATTTTTGTTAGTGTTAATTACGAATTTAAAATATTTTTTAAAAAACTTAATTTGTCGGATACAAAAAGGCGGTCTATAAATTTTATATTTTTCAATTTTTCCCAAAACTGATATAGGGGGTCTTGAGGGTGTAAATTATGAATTTAAAATTATTTTTTCGGGATTCAATGTAACGAATCCAATATAGCGAATTAAAAATTTTACATTTTTCGATTTTGTTTAAAGGTGGGATAGGATCGTTTTTAAGGATGTAAATATAAGCGAATATGAAATTATTTTAAGAAAATCTAATATGTCAGATGCAATACGACGGTCTAGAAGTTTTAAATTTTTGGATTTCATCCAAAATTGGTACTAGGGGGCTTTGAAGGGTTTAGATTTAGATTAGATTAAGACGTAATTTTTTTTTTGAAATTCAGTATGACGGATCCAATATGGTGGAAATTTTACTTTATTCGCATTTTTTCAGATTTGATATTACGAAATTTTCGGGGTCGTCTATTACGAATATGAAGCTAATTTTTTACGACTATTAGGTTGATAAGATACATTATGAGGGAATGAAAATTTTACATTTTCCGATTTTGTTTAAAATTGATATTGCGGGGCTCTCAATATGCAGTATATATATATATATATATATATATATATATATATATATATATATATATATATATATATATATATATATATATATATATATATATTATACCGGATCTCCCAGACCACCCGTCCACACCTTTTAAAATCTAGGGAAACGGTTTTTTTAAGAATTTCAAAATTTTGACTATATCGGGTACACTCTTTCGATTGGTGTTACTTACAATTTCGGGTTCCGACCGGAAGTGGGTTTTTCAGATCTGAAGTTCGTTTTTTTTTAATAGAACATACACATTTTTATAACAGAATAGAATTCTACGCCACAAAATATGAAACAGTTGTCTAAAAAATTTTTTCCAAAACCTCTTTCTTGACCTCTAAATGACCTTTAAATTTAAGTTCGCTTTCTGTTTACATTAAAGCTCTTATGTACTATTGTAAATGTATAAAGACATATATACATTTCCAATGCTCTGGGATAATGCACAGAACGATTATCTGACGATTTCAGAAAAAATCTGGTTCAAAGAACGAGTAAAACCTCTGAAATTCGACATAGAAATTTTTCCCATAAGAAAACCATTGGGAGGCGTGGCTTATGAAAGCAAAATGCTAGAAGCACGCTGATTGGTTATTTCGAGCATAGTTTGGTCCAACTTAGCGTAGTTGGGTAAAACTATAAAAAGCTTGACAAAACGAGTCAGATTTAGTATCGACTTGGCTATTAAGAAGAAAACTTGGAAAATCAACAGTTGTGAAGCAAGAAAACCATGAGTTTTGAAGAAAGAAGTCACCAGTTGTGAAGAAAGAAAAAAGAAGCGTGAAATCTCGTCTCAAAAGTTGCTGTTCTCAAGGCAAAACGCTTTTGTTTCGAAATTTCTATCAAGAACACGAAGAATCCAGGAAATTGAACGATTCCCTCGCAGATTTGCTGAATTTTCAAGCCCAGACCTTCCCCGCAACCGCGACGATTTTTCTGAAGTCAGCATAGAACTTCCAGAACCTCGTAGAAGAGCCAGTAAACTTAAACAACACATATACGGAACCTTTGGGCGTTTAGTAACTATCACTTGCACCTCGATAGCGAAAAACTAAAGGTTCAAGAAACCATAAAGCGAAAGCAACTATCCGGTTTAAATGCGGTGTCTGGTATAAACTAGAGTGAATCAGGACAGGTAGTATCTGCTTACGAACACCTAAGATAAGTTTCCTAACTGCCATGCCCTCAGACACTACAGTTCGAAAGTCGGGTGCTACTCGAGATTGCATACGCGAACTGGCGTTGCAGTAGCGGATCACCGACATAAAGGTCGCGAAATCGCTTCTATAAATTTTGGAGTTTCCCTTACTTCCAAGTTTTAAACTAGGGGCTTGGCATAAGCCCTGAAAAAACCAAGAAAAATCGATCAAAGTCCTATTAAAAAATCCTTTTTCTAGGACGGATCACGCCCATTTTTCTTCCAAATTAAACCAAGAAAACATCATTTATTGGCTCTTTCAAACCGTGATATAAACAACAAAGCCCTCCAAAAGACATTTCCCGATTCCTTTCTCTCAAAAACAAAATCCGTGAAGCGGAAAAGACAACAAAACTTGGGTAACTTTTCGCATACATTTTTGCAAAATTTGCGTTTCTTTTCCGAAACAAAATCACTGACAAAATTACGATTTTTGATTGACTTTTTCGGATAACTTGACTGACAAAAAACCAAATCAAACTTATCCTAGTTGCAACGAAAAAAGCTAATTTTTTCCAAAAGTAATTAGCAAACCCTGTTTGCTTTTTGCACAAAGACACGTAGAGCTATTCCTGCTCACTTTCCATACGCGTCCTTTGTTTTAAATTATCCTTTTAATTTTTTGGCGAACAAAAAAAAAACAATTTTCAAACTTTTCAAAATTTAAGAGCATGGCTCAAAAACAAGTGCCCAATTTAAACATCAAGAAAGGTGAGGCGGCTTGGCCTTCAGCCGGGTCGGAGGGTTATGGTGGGTCCTCTCCGGCACCACCTGCTGGTGCCCCTTTTTTCACAACGACAGAAAACACAAACGATTTGTTGGATAACTTTCAACAAAATCTTTTATCTTTCGACGACCCTGCGACACATAACGTTCGTCCCGCAGACTCGTATCATACGACTTCGAAACCGAAATCGCGAATCCAAACGACGTTTCGCCAACGATTTCTACCCTGCCTTCTTCATCTCTTCACAACAAACTACCCTCTTTTATCCCTGGGTTACGACCTTTGGATAACGGAAACCAATACGCTGCGTTCACAGGACTTAAACTTCAAGAACACGATCCGTACGCCCAGTATTTGAATTCGATTTCGGATAGCTCTCAACCTTCGACACCAGAAGAATTTCAGTACAGAAGCTTTGATACGACAGGTTATTTTGATGCTGAACGGTATGTTAAAATCCATGGCTACCCTGCAGATGTGCTTAAACATGACGAAACCGTAAACGCCAAAATAAGAGGGCCGTCCCCAAGCCCGATAGTGCTTTGCTAACTAAATTTTTGGAAAGACAGTTGTGATATCTAACAGTTCTGCGTCATCTCAAAACACAATGTCATTTTGAGGAGTCATAATCATATTTTTACTGCAAACAAAATTTTCTAAGAACATAATAAATTGTTTAAAAAAAAGCAATAGTAGATAATCACATTTTCACATTTAACAAGATTTATAAGCACATAATAATTAATGTTATAACAACAACAAAAAGTAATAAACACGTTTTTCTGTTTTTACTAGAAGATAGTGTTCATTTTATAATAACAAAACAAAATAATAATCACACTTTTTCTTCGATCGCAAATTTTTAAAAACACAAAAACTTATTTTATAATAACAAAAGTAGATTATCACATTTTTACTGCAAACAAAATTTTTTAACCACATAATAATTTTTTTATAGTAAATAAAAATGAATAATTTTATTTTTACTATCAGCAAGCTTTTAAAAACATAATAATTTATTTTATAATAACAAAACTAAATAATCACTTTTTTACTATTAACAAAATAAAAGTATTTTCCAACTAAAGCCGTAAAAAACGCAATTATCTACTATTGCTATTTTTGAACAAGTTATTATGTTCTTAGAAAATTATATTTGCAGTAAAAATGTGATTATGACTCCTTAAAATAACATTGTCTTTTGAGATGACGCAGAACTGTTAGATATCACAGCTATCTTTCCGAAAATTCGGTTAGCAAAATACATAAGAGATTTTATGTAAACAGAAAGCGAACTTAAATTTTAGGGTCGTTTAGAGGTCAAGAAAACATTTTCGAAAAAAATTTTCTAAACAAATATTTTACATTTTGTGGCGTATATTCGGATTCCTTTATAAAAATATGTATGTTTCATTTAAAAAAAACGAACTTCCGGTCTGAAAAACCCACCTCCGGTCGGAATTCAAAATTGTAAGTGACACTAATCAATAGAGCGCACCCGACATAGTTGTACAAAATTTGAAATTCTCACAAAACCCGTTTCCCTAGATTTTAAAAGGGGTGGACGGGTTGTTTGTGACAACCGGTAAGCATATATATATATATATATATATATATATATATATATATATATATATATATATATATATAAAATCATTTTTCCTTTATTTTGTCTTTTCTTGGGTTTAGGTATCGTGCACGATATTATCGCATGCCACAAGTCACATAATAAATTAAATACATTGTTCACAAATTTAAAAAGTAAAACGCCTCTCATGAATAAATCAAATGTAATATATTCGATCCCTTGAACAAATTGTCCCAAAAAATATATAGGCATGACGAGCCAATTGCTGAAGAACAGATTAAATGGCCATAAATACACGAAAAACCCCTCAACAGCGTTAAACAAACACACACAGGACGAAAAACATACTTTTGATTATAACAGTACCATAATAAAAAAACAAAGATATGAATTACCAAAAATTACAGATAAAGGAAATGATTGAAATTAAAAAAGATAAAAACACTGTTAACGACAGAACGGATATGGGAAATTTGAGCCACATTTACACAAGCCTAATTTAAACAAAAATTCGATATATATATATATATATATATATATATATATATATATATATATATATATATATATATATAATATATATATATTTCCCTTGAAGGGATGATTAAAACAAGATTATGACAAGGCCAAGGCAATTTTAGGTTATTTTTTATTTCAAATACTTGGTCATACCTTGTGATTTTTTTTAAATACAAAGTAATATAGAAACAAATCATTTCAGTTCATGAAAAAGTTTTTTTCGTAAAATATACACGTAAGTATTAGGAATATTATTGCTATTTTAAACAGTAAAGCACTTGGACATTCCAAGTCGAGCGGGGGGGGGGTAGACAACAGTTACATCCCATTTTTAGTGTAAAAGGCAGGGTCGGTCTATTTTTCTGAATTGGAAGCTCTCGGAATGGGGTGGCGATCAAAAAAAAGTTGCCGACAGGGGGGCGAGTGCCACTAGCATACACATTCCTAATATAAAAGGCAGAATCGGTTCTATTTTCCTGAACTCGGAGCTCTTGGAAGGGGGGGGGGGGCGATTGCAAGCATACACATTCAAGTACGCTATTCAAAAACTAGAAAGAGTAATAAATCTGTTACCGAAACTTCCAACGTACCTGCTCCAGTGCCGCAGGTAACTGAGGACTGCCGTAAATCTATTATTTAATTATATTTAAATATTATAAACTTTTATAAATTTAGTGCAACAATAAAATTTCTGATAGTTCAATTTAATTTCTGTCAGTGAGCAAAGTACAACTTACAGTGTGTCCTTAGTGATTTATCTTGTTTGCGCTTGTTTTTATATATTACTTGAGATTAGCCCAAAAGATATAGCTTGCCACCTCTATATTGATTCCAAAATCGGGCATTTTTTCCTCAATGAAAAACTTATTACGATGAAGGTTTATGGTGCCTTAAGATATCAATATCTAGATAATAATGTTACAAGCTCTATTGAGATGTATTCCAACATGACAGGAGTTGGAAAAATCTATTATTTACCGAATACTGAAGAAGAAAAAAAAACCACTGGAATTGTTTGTACTCCCAAACCACATTCGATCATAGGCAGACAAAAACCTCATTGGAAGATAAAAACTGCAATAAAAGGAGTTGTACATACATTTTATTATGAGAAGCAGATCCCAACCGTCGACAAAATTTGAACTAAAATCAATGAAGATCGCGATTTACCTGAAATTAAAAGAAATGAATTCTGGAAATTCCTCAGAGAACTTAATTTTTGCTGGGAAAAACCAAATAGAAAATTTGTTCTTATAGATCGTCCGGAAAACTGTCCGTTGAAGAAGGAAATATCTCTCTCAAGTAAAAGGTAGAGTTGCTATAAATAACACAACTTACAAAATTAGTAATTTAACTGAACTTTTGAAAGATTTTTTTGAATAAAGATACTGCAGAAAATTGGGAAAAATCCATATAATCAAAGAATAAAATAAAATGTGGAAACTCGATCTCATGATCGGCGAGATAGAGGAACCAATTATAATTAATTTGAGCCAAGATAGCTTCACTGACTACTTAGATACGTAATGTTTGCCAGTGTACACCCAATTTATTATTTAAATTTTTGTTTTTGTTGTATTTTATTGTTTAATGTTGTTTATATATTTTTATTTTAGTGTGTCCTACTCTTTAATTTTATATATATTTAAGGTCCAATTAGCCGTAAACATTTTATTATTGTATTTGTCTTTTCTTAAGCGTGTAGAATTAACATGTTACTTTATTATTTGGAGCTATCGGATTTCCATATAATAAAGTAAAATTAAAATGTCAGTGCAATAGAAATAAAAATAATTATGTCTAATTTTAACTGTAACATATAAAAATTAATTACATTTGAATCCCTTTTTAGTGTTTTTCTGCAGATGGTTTAAGAAATAAATAAACTGAAACGTCAAATGTCCTAAAAATGTTTTTAGTTCATAATAAAATGACCGAGAGCCCTCAAAAAAATTTAATATTATATGGACGAATTTATTTTTTTATAAATGTTTAACTTCTTGTATTTTGACAATGGGTATTTTATAAGTATTTAAATTATAACTACTACGTTTTAATCTGAATGTGCCTAAAACGGTTTCTATGCCAAAATTAAAAATAATAAAAATTCAGTTGTGGTTTGACTTAAATATGGCAAAATTATCTATATTTTGTAATGTATATGAATTATTAAGAAATCATAAGAAATAAAATAATATTATAAAAACTTTTTATTTTAAGTGTATTACCGAAATAATATTTTCTGCGATAAATACTTAGTGACAAAATAAACCTCCTTCCGGCGCCTATGACAAAGATTAAAATCCTTTTTAACACTTCACACTTCCAAATATCTATTGTTATCCAACCCAATAGTCCATTATTATTTGACCGGTATTTTTGATTATGAAATTTCTAACCCATTCTTATGAAAAATATATGTATCTAACAGATTTTATACCAAAGATTACCGGACTAAAGAACACAGGTAGCTTGCGAAGAAAAAAAAGGGTAAAAAATGATTTATTACCTCTCTCTAGTTCTTGAATAAATAAAAAAAAAGAGGCAAAATCGGGTCTATTTTCCTGAACTCAAAGCCCTTGGATCCGCTCCTGTATGTATGTATATGTATGTATATGTATGTATATGTATGTATATATATATGTATATATATATATATATATATATATATATATATATATATATATATATATATATATATATTTGTGTTCCTCTTTTTATTTTTTGACCAAAAATTATATTTTTTTTAAAGAAATTTTCTTGGGTATAGGTCATTAATAATAATTCTTCATATTATATTTTAGTCATATAGTAAAAAGATTCTCAACAGGCTAAGTGACGTTTCGGCCTTAGTTTTCAGCCTTTATCAAACTAAAAAAAAATGGATATACAATATACAAAAACACAAGAAATCAAAAACCAAAAACAGACCTTGTAATATTGTTGGTAACTTCATTATTTTTAGTTATATTGATTGAAAAATAAAACTAACACCACTGATCGTCCATGGTTTGCATGCCACATTTTACACAAAAGTTAAAATTAAAAAGTTAAATTAAAATACATCTAATTACAACACCAACAGCACGTCCAAAAATTTCTTTATCATTAAAAACATTTTGATTTGCCCAGAGATCCGGGTTTATCGACGTCAAACAACTGGTATTTTGCATTAAAGTAGTGGAATGTATAATCTATTTAAATTATTTATATCTTTTTTGTCGTTTTACCTGCAGATTTCGATGTTTGAATTTCCACCATTTCGTAAAATTGTCATTTTTTGTTAAGTTTTTCTGTTTTTAAAATTTTGGTGTTATCGAAATTAAAACCGATGGTTTTTTGTTTTTTTATGATTGGTCAATGCGGTAGGGTTTTTCTTGTCATACTTGTGACTTTTTAATCTATTTTCCAAATATTGGCTCGTTTGCCCGATGTATGAAGCGTTGCAATCTCCACATGGAATTTCGTACACGACATTGCTTTTTTTTTAATTTTGGGGTTTTTGATTTCAGTTTAGAAAAGTTTTTTGACAACATGTTGTGAGTTTTATGCCCAACTTGTAAGTCGTATTGTTTAAAAGAAGTGATGGAATTGCTGCGACAGCCTATTTACAAAAAGGGAGAGATATATATTTTTTTATCGTTGTTTTTTGATTTTTTGTTGCTATTTCTATTTTTAGTGTTATGAAACATGTTGATTCTGATTTTGAAAATTTTATTTATTAGATATTCTGGATACTTATTTAGTATTAAGTCCTTTTTGCTTTCTTAATAGACTTTTTTCTAAACTCTGGATTTAGAAATATATATATATATATATATATATATTATATATATATATATATATATATATATATATAATTTCTGAAATTTCTTGGGTATTGAGGTTTTTTGTTTTTAAAACAATCTAATTAAAATTTAACGTTTCGCCCATTCTTTTGGGCTCTATCAAAAATATATTGTCAGTCTATGGATAAAATCTACAAAGAAAAAGAGAACAATCAACAATCACTCAAACAATTAAATGCACTCAAACTAGACATACATATTTAATAAAAACTAACCACACTGTACAATATTAAAAGTGTAAATTTAAAATTCTTTGCTAGATATTAACCCGTTGTAGCTGTGCCATACATAATTCAACTAAGAGTATACATTGCTAGTATGAAGGAATTTGGTGTTATCAGTAAAAGTTTTTTTTATACATTTTTATTAATTATTTGTGAAGCAATTATTATTTATTATAAGACCCAAATATCTTTTTTGGTATTTTAGTATTGCATTTGTTATAATTTTTAATGGAGTTTTTAATTAATTAGGTTATTATATATTTGGCTAAGATTTTTTATATCTTGTTTGTCGTTTACGACATGCTTTTCTTTTTTAATGTAAATCATCTCCTTAATAAGCAGTTTGTGGTAGTTCTGGTGTTGGGCTAATATCTGTGTATTTGCGAAATGTTTTGAGAGGATTCGTGCTTATGTAACGTAGTTGAAGCATTTTTGGTGTATTTGTGACCATTCAATCTATTATCCAAATATTGCGTTTTCACGCCTATATATTTTTTTGGGCAGTTAAGGCAATGTACAGCGTATATTAAATTTGACTTCTTTTTGGTTGCTACTTTACTTTTTAACGGAGTGAAAAGCGAAGACAAAAAGATTTTGAGATTTGTGGCATACAACAATGTCGTGTTTTTTAAGGTGTATTTTATTTTTTTTCTGAAAGTCCCTGACGTGTACGGCATAGCTATGTATTTTTTGTTATCATCTGGGTTCGCTGATTTGTCTATATTACTAATATTATAAAATTTATAAATTCGTTGTTTTATAATTTCATTAATTTGATATTCTAAAAAGTTAATTTCAATCAGAATATTTTTGACTTTCTTATAAGTGTTTCGGTTCGATATTCAGAAGACGTTAATGTTAGTGCTCTGTTAGACCGATGACAACGCTGTTTTTTGAGATAGGGGATAGTGTGAATTGTAGTTCAAATATCGACCAGACCATGTTTCTTTTGTATACCACTTCGTCTTAAGGCATTCATCAACATTGTTTCTTGTTATTGTTAAGTCCAAAAAGTTAATACTACTGTTTTGTTCGATTTCTGATGTAAATTGTAATTTGGGGTGAAAGTTATTGAAACAATCTAAAATGTCTTGTACATGGATTTCTGGAACGGCAGTAAGGTAATCATCGTAATCATCAACATACCTTCTAAAAAAAGTCATAGGGATATTAGTAATATTTAAGACGGTTTCTTCCAAATATTCCATTACAAGTTGTGCAACTGTGGAAGATATGGTGATCCCATGGGCACAGCCATCTAATTGTTGGTAAAAAGTATTTTGGTATTGCAAGTAATTATTAGTTAAACGTTAGATTTATAGTTCTATGAGAAGATCTTGATTAAGGCTGTATGTTCCTTTAAAATTTCCCACTTTTATTATTTGATTTAAAAGTTCGTTAGGTATATTGGTATATAATGATACTACGTCAAGAGAAAGTAAAATATAATTATTTGGAATTTTTGTTCTGTTGATGAATTCCTTAAAACTAAAAGTCTTCTATATAATATTCATTTTACAAAGTAATTTTTGATAAACAATTACTAAGATATTTAGATAATTTGTAGAACGGTGATTGTATGCACGAGACTATGGGTCTAAAGTGGAATGCCTGGTTATGTAATTTAGGTAGTCCGTAGATCTTTGGTGCAACTGCGTTATATATCAATAATTTTCTTGCCTTCCGTCTCAGACATGAGTTTTTTTGGATATCATTTTCTTGATCAAGGTATTGTTTTTTAATTGAAAAAGTGTTAGTAGGTTCACTGCGAAGTTTCTTATATATTAGGTTGTCAGATAGTAAACTATTTAATTTTAAGTTGTCGTCCTTTGTGTTCATAACTACAGTTTTATTTGTTTTGTCTGGTTTTAAAATGGTTATATCGGGATAATCTTTAATAAATCGTTTTGGTTTATTTAGTTGCGTGGAAATTTTTTTCTGGAGGGCATTTTGTTTTTGATTTTTATGTTTCAATTAATTTTATGATTTGTAATATATATATATATATATATATATATATATATATATATATATATATATATATATAATATATATATATAATTTGTGTTCCTCTTTTTATTTTTTGGCCAAAAATTATATTTTTTTAAAGAAAGTTTTTCCTTGGGTATAGGTCATTAATAATAATTCTTCATATTATATTTGAGTCATATAGTTAAAAGATTCTTAACAGAATAAGTGACGTTTCGGCCTTAGTTTTCAGTCCTTTATCAAACTAAAAAAATGGATATACAATATACAAAAATACAAGAATCAAAAACCAAAAACATACCTTGTAATGTTGTTGGTAACTTCATTATTTTTCTTGATTGAAAAATAAAACAAACACACTGATTGTCATGGTTTGCATGCACATTTTACACAAAAGTAAAATTAAAAAGTTTAAAAATTAAAAGACATCTAATTACAACACCAACAGCACGTCCAAAAATTTCTTTATCATTAAAAACATTTTGATTTGCCCAGTGTCCGAGTTTATCGATGTCAAACAACGTGCTATCTTGAATTAAAGTAGTGGAATATATAATCTACTAGCGACACCGCCCCGGCTTCGCACGGGTGCAATGCTGATACTAAATACACTACAGAAAAAACTGTGACTATTTATTTTATTTTTACAACAATTATTACATCGGCCTCCGACGCGCTATTTATAGGCACGCTGCCGCCGCCCCGGTCGGCCAGTACGCCGCAAGCGCTACTTCCCGCAATTTTAAATCTGTAATATCTTCGAAAATATTCATTTAAATCTTGTGCTGTTAAAGGACCATATAGATCTATATTAAATCAACAATGTATTTAAGCTATTTAATTGGATAAGGATTAATGCTGTATTGGTTAAAATCGCTTCAAAATTTGCCATTATTTGTTGTAAAAAGTAAATGACAAAAAAATGTTATTGTGGGATATCCATGAGAGATAGACATATACCATCGCGGAGTTTTCTGTATGACCTTTTCAATGTGTACAAATAATTAGTACATTATTTTGATAAATCTCGTAGGGTTCAGCCTGCGTTTGCAATGTAAGCGGAAAAAAATATGATAATTAACGACATCACATTAGAAACCTCAAAAATAACAGTATTTCTCCACTATTTAATGGATGTTATTATACATATAAACCTTCCTCTTGAATCACTCTATCTATTGAAAAAAACCGCATCAAAATCCGGTGCGTAGTTTTAAAAGATTTAAGCATACAAAGGGACATAGGGACAGAGAAAGCGACTTTGTTTTATACTATGTAGTGATTTAAATTATTTATATCTTTTTTGTCGTTTACTGCAGATTTCGATGTTTTAATTTCCACCATTTCGTAAATTGTCATTTTTTGTTAAGTTTTTATGTTCTTAAAATTTTGGTGTTATCGAAATTAAACCGATGGTTTTTTGTTTTTTTATGATTGGTCAATGCGGTAGGGTTTGTCTTGGTCGTACTTGTGACTTTTTAATCTATTTTCCAAATATTGAGTCGTTTGCCGATGTATGAAGCGTTGCAATCTCCACATGGAATTTCGTACACGACATTGCTTTTTTTTTTAATTTTGGGGTTTTTGATTTCAGTTTAGAAAAGTTTTTTGACAACATGTTGTGAGTTTTATGCCCAACTTGTAAGTCGTATTGTTTAAAGAAGTGATGGAATTGCTGCGACAGCCTATTTACAAAAAGGGAGAGATATATATTTTTTATCGTTGTTTTTTGTTTCTATTTCTATTTTCAGTGTTATAAACATGTTGATTCTGATTTTGAAAATTTTATTTATTAGATATTCTGGAAACTTATTTAGTATTAAGTCTTTTTTGCTTTCTTAATAGGCTTTTTTCTAAACTCTGGATTTAGAAATATATATATATATATATATATATATATATATATATATACAGGGGCGGATACAGCCTCTCTCCTTGGGGGCGGTGATATCACAAAAGTACAGTATGGCAAGCGAAAGCAAGTTGTCGACAGGGGGGAAACAGCGTAAACAGTCCTATTTCTAGTGTAAATGGCAGAATCGGGTCTATTTTCCTGAACTCAAGCTTTTGGGGGCGGCTATCGCAAGAAAAACAACAACAATTCTTATGAAAAATATATGTGTCTAACAGATTTTGCCAGACACCGGACTAAAGAACACAGGTAGCTTGCGAAGAAAAAAAGGTAAAAAAATGTATTATTACTCTCTCTAGTGCTTGAATAACTATAGTATAAGAGGCAAAATCGGGTCTATTTTCCTGAACTCAAAGCTCTTGGGGAGGGGGATCCCCCCGTTGGATCCGCGCCTGGGCGGTTGGCCGTTCACAATGTTACTTCTCAGATTATTCTTCTGCCGAATATGCACGTTAATATAAAATATTTGATTCAATAATAATAGTTAAGTATGATTAGGCGTATATGTATATATATATATATATATATATATATATATATATATATATATATATATATATATATATATATATATGTATGTATATATCTGTATATGTATATATATATTTTCTTGATTCTTGAACCATAGATTGTATCATTTTTCTTAATTTTGTATTTTCTTGGGTTTAGGTTCTTTAATTAATAAAACACAAAACAATTTGACGTTTCGCCCTTTATTTAAGGCATTTCAAAATTTTTTCCTTGACATTTTGTTGTTCTGTTTCTAAATCCTTTAGAAACAGAACACAAAATGTCAAGGAAAAAAATTTTTGAAAATGCCTTAAATAAAGGGCGAAACGTCAAATTGTTTTGTGTTTTATTAATTAAAGAACCTAAACCCAAGAAAATACAAAATTAAGAAAAATGTATAATATATATATATATATATATATATATATATATATATATATATATATATGTATATATATATATATATATATATATATATATATATATATATATATATATATATATGTATATATATATGTATATATATATACAGGGTGATTCAAAAATCGATCACGAAACTTAAGGGGGTGATTCTACTTGACAAAATAAGGGTAGAGCTTCATATAATTTTTTTTCAAAATGTCATTCGTTTTCGAGTTACAAGCCGTCCAAGTTCAAGTTTTTATTTTTTGTTTTTTGAATTACTCGCTTACAGGAAAACCGATTTGACTAATATTTGAAAGATAGGCTAAGTCTTCTGCGCTTCATCATTTTAGTAACAATTCACATTGATTGTTTGCCGCTAGAGGGCACTTTACCTACATTGAAAATTGTTTTTTGTCATAATTTTTTAGTGTTGATAGCTACAGTAGTTTTTGGCATAATTTCTGAAAGACTGATGCCAGGCCTTTAAAAAAGGTGCTCTTTATTTACATCGCTAAACCCAACGGTTTAGACGTAAATCACCCTTAAAATTAAGTGGTAAATTTACTTTTCTCATTTCATTACCACCAGCTACCAGGTAAATAGCTATCAAAGTATACTAGAGCTGTCAGTTTAACATCAAATAAATTCGCTTTTTAAACTATTTAATTTATAATCTTAAAATAACTAATAATGGCTAATCACCAATATTCAAATATCGAATATTGTGATATCCATTTTTGTTATGGAAAAGCAAATGGTAATGCAGAGTTGGCAAGAAGATATTATATGGAGAGTTATCCGGAAAGAAATATCCCTCATGCTCAAACATTTTCCAGTGTGCACAGGAGGCTTGCGGAATGTGGTTCCTTTAAAAGTTATAATGGAAATAGGGGAAGACCTAGAACTGCTAGAAACGTGCAACAAGAAGAAAGAGTGCTTGAAATTATTGAAGATAATCCAGGTATTAGTACTAGAAAAATTGGGAATGAAGTGCGGCTCTGTCAGGCTAGTTCGTGGAGGATACTAAGAGAAGAACAACTCTACCCGTTTCATTCAAAAAAGGTGCAGGCTCTTTATGACGATGATCGGCCGAGACGGTTGGAAATGTGCAATCAGATCCTAGCTAAGTATGAACACGATAATCGATTAATTGGCGTCATATTATTCACTGACGAAGCTGGTTTCACTCGTGATGGCATAACAAATCTACACAACATCCACACATATGCTTACGAGAACCCAAACAATGTGGTAGAAACGAAACATCAGCGTAGATTTTCACTAAATGTGTGGGCAGGGATAATAGGAGATTACCTTATTGGTCCTCATTTCTTTGATGGCCCATTAACTGGTGACGTATACTTAGATTTTATCCAAAATCGTCTCCCATTGTATCTGGAAGATGTGCCATTGGAAGTAAGGGCCAACATGTGGATCCTCCAAGACGGAGCTCCGCCCCACTTTAGTATACGTGTCCGACAGTATTTGAATGCAACGTATCCTGAGCGATGGATAGGACGAAGTGGACCATTGGCATGGGCAGCGAGGTCACCAGACCTTAATCCTATGGATTTTTTCTTTTGGGGTCATTTGAAACAATTGGTGTACGATATTCCAGTAATCAACGTCGAGGATCTTCGCTTCAGGATAATCAAAAAGTGCCAAATTATTAAAGAAACACCAGAAATTTTTCATCGAGTTAGGCGACATTTTTTGAAGAGTGTTAGGAAATGTATGGAAGAAAATGGGGGACATTTTGAGAATCTTTTTTAGTTTGTTTAGTACCGTTTCATTAATTTTTATCAATTAAATGTATATCGCAATAATCCATAATATGAATATTTACTGATTAGCCATTATTAGTTATTTTAAGATTATAAATTAAATAGTTTAAAAAGCGAATTTATTTGATGTTAAACTGACAGCTCTAGTATAACTGACAGCTCTAGTATACTTTGATAGCTATTTACCTGGTAGCTGGTGGTAATGAAATGAGAAAAGTAAATTTACCACTTAATTTTTAAGGGTGATTTACGTCTAAACCGTTGGGTTTAGCGATGTAAATAAAGAGCACCTTTTTAAAGGCCTGGCATCAGTCTTTCAGAAATTATGCCAAAAACTACTGTAGCTGTCAACACTAAAAAATTATGACAAAAAAACAATTTTCAATGTAGGTAAAGTGCCCTCTAGCGGCAAACAATCAATGTGAATTGTTACTAAAATGATGAAACGCAGAAGACTTAGCCTATCTTTCAAATATTAGTCAATCGGTTTTCCTGTAAGCGAGTAATTCAAAAAACAAAAAATAAAAACTTGAACTTGGACGGCTTGTAACTCGAAAACGAATGACATTTTGAAAAAAATTATATGAAGCTCTACCCTTATTTTGTCAAGTAGAATCACCCCCTTAAGTTTCGTGATCGATTTTTGAATCACCCTGTATATATATATAATATATATATATATATATATATATATATTATATATAATATATATATATATATATATGAACAATTTTGTTTGCAGTAAAATATGATTATGACTCCTCAAAATGACATTGTCTTTGAGATGACGCAGAACTGTTAGATATCACAACTGTCTTTCCAAAAATTTGGTTAGCAAAGTACATAAGAGCTTTAATGTAAACAGAAAGCGAACTTAAATTTAAAGGTGATTTAGAGGTCAAGAAAAACGTTTTTGAAATTTTTTTTTAGACAACTGTTTTATATTTTGTGCGTAGAATCCAATTCCGTTATAAAATATGTATGTTCGATTTAAAAAAAAACGAACTTCCCTGTCGGAAAAACCCACTTCCGGTCGGAACCCGATATTGTAAATAACGCTAATCGAAAGGGTGTACCCGATATAGGCAAAATTTTGAAATTCTCAAAAAAAAAAACGTTTCCCTAGAATTTAAAAGGTTGGACGGGTGGTCTGGACACCCGATATGTATGTATATATATATATTTATATATATATATATATATATATATATATATATATATATATATATATATATATATAGTTGGTTATTTTCTTGGGAATATGGTTCATTTTCATATTGAAACTACATATATAAAGTAGTCATACTTATTTGTATGACTGAATTCAGTCAGTCAAGGCAGTTATAGAGTTAAAAATGTAGTGTCCATTCTTCTAGCTGGACTTTTAAAAATACCATTGAAAAGTTAATATACAAGAGAGTGTGTGATTATAATTGGTTTGTGATGTAATTAATTTTTATTTAAAACAAAAATCTCTGTTTTTAATGAATCCGCCGAAACCCTCAGTTGAAAAAGATTCGAAAGAATCGAAAACGTCCTGAAATATAAAATATATATACAATAAATATGACTACTTTATATATGTAGTTTCAAAATAAAAATGAACCCTATTCCCAAGAAATAACCAACTAAAAACATTTTTAATGGTTCAAGAAAAATTAATTCCTAAATATATATATATATATATATTATATATATATATATATATATATATAATATATATATATATACATACATACATAGTTTTAAGAAAACTCGATAAAAATGCTAATAAATGCAGTTTTTGCGATTTTGACTATGTTTCACCACTTTTAAAAATCTGAAAAAATCCATGGACATAGTTTGGTGTCTAAAAAAACAACATATTCCTTTTTCCGCCCTGCCATTGTCCTAGATTTTATTTTATTGAATTTAAAAATTTTCGAACACCCAAAAATTTGAATTTTGCGCCAAAAATCTTTGTAAAAAATATTTTGTTGTAGGCAATAAAAAAGCCTACAAAATGAAAAAAAAAAAAAGAATTTTCTACCATGATTAGAACCGAATATATCGTCAAAAAACGAAAAAAAAGTTTTGTTTTTTTTAGGTTATCTGACGATAAAAGTTAATTTTTTACTACCCAGGGGGCAGTTTCGAGCCTGTTAATCAGCTACACCCTTTTACTAGAAATAGCCCAAAATTTAAAGGTAGTAATCAGAAAATACAAGTTATATGAAAGTATTTTTTTTTTGGAAAACCTCGTGAGATAGCGAAAAAACTTCATATTCAAGTTCTATGACCCGAAAATAAGAGATATGTCAAAAAATCATTGCAAAATTGAGTGTTTTCACTATTCCGAATAATTGCTTACTAATAACGGAGCTATTGGACTTTTGTCACACTATTGGGCCACCCTGTATAATAATATTTTTCGACCTAAACGGAAACATTCTAAAATTCTAGAAAATTATGAAAAATACTTAGATATTCCTACCAAACTGTTAATATACCAATATTATAGAGGGCCCGGGCATTAAAAAAATAGTTCATCTATATTATCCTTAAAGTTACCCTGCTGTCAATTACCTGATTCATCAAATTTTCATCGGTTTCCATAACAGGATCAGCCCAATTCACGACCATGCGTCTTTTAAACAGCACCAGCTTGTCCGCATACCGTGCTCGAAACTTTGAAGCATCTTCGTGGGTCCGGAACTCTAAGAACATGAAACCCCGATTGTGCTCCTGGTTCCTATAGCTCCTGAGTAACGTTATATCAACAAAGTTTGTTATTCCATTATTTATTGCCAGTTCATTCCAGATTTCATCTCTATTTATTGTTTTCGGGACTCCTCCAACATAAATCCGGCAGTTTTCTACCGATTTTTGTAGGGATAAACACATGTTGTGAACAAATGGTTTGTTTTTTAGGTTGACCAGTGCATTTTGCGCTGATTCAGCGTTCATATATGTGACGTAAGCAAAACCACGATTGAATGAGCTTTCAGGTACCATCATTAACTTCACTTGAAACAAATCACCAATCGGCTCAAAAAACCGCGCCAGTTGGTAAACAGTTACTAAATTCGGTATTTCGGTGACATAAATTTCAGATCCTTTTTCCGGTATGAAACTCGCGTGTTTTAAAGGCGAGAATAATACCCTTCTGTAACGAGAAATCGAGTAATGGTATTTTAAATCTAAATCAGTTGGGTTCTCTGAAGCCATCGTATCACAAAACTTTTAATTTGTAGTTTGCCTACTCACAAAACTACAGCTCGCACAAGATGGTGTCGCTGAAGAACCCATTAAACACCTTACTATACTATTGGTCGGTTTCAAGATTATTCACTTCTCTTTGCCTGTTGTTAAGGTGCCGAGCAGGGTTGTCAGATCTAGAGAAATTTCTCTAAATCTAGGGAATTTGGAATAGGGGGAATTATATATCTATTTTAGTGAATTTTTGAATAAAATACAGTTTTTCTAATTATTATATAAAAACTAATAAAAAAATGTTTCTTTTTATGCGTTGACATACAAAACAGCTAACAAATCTTGAATGCAGTTGTATATGTATTAAGAAATTTCGGTGATTTCCATGCTCCCTGACTTTAAGTCGGTAAACTACCGGGGGAATCCCTGGAGTTTTATATATTATGCAATTTTGATAAAAAAAATATGTAACGTTGCCGGATTTCGCATACTAAAAGTTTGTTAAAGTCAAGCAATGTTTTAATCTCTGTATTAGCCCGGAAATGATTAAGATATTTAAACAGAAATTTTGTATCGAGGAGAACAAAATCCGTCATACATTTAAAAATGTGCTATGTTTATTTTTTTTTAGAATAGGTTAGCGAAATTAATTTTTTCGTTTGTCCCTCACAAGATATGAAAGTTTAGACCTTAATGAAGAGATTGAACCTTTGTGAAGGTCAAAAAAAGTTATAGCAATCAACATTTTGAGTCTTGGGATAAACAATTAGCAAGATCTCAGCAACGAATTATCAGATTTGTCATGAATTATAATACTCCAGTCCAGGCGCGGATCCAAGGGGGGGGGGCGATCGCCCCCCCCCCCCCAAGAGCTTTGAGTTTAGGAAAATGGACCCGATTTTTCCTCTTATACTATAGTTTATTCAAGAACTAGAGAGAGTAATAAATCATTTTTTACCCCTTTTTCTCTTCGCAAACTACCTCCCAGATAGCACAAGATTTCCATTGGATACGCAGAATAGGTCCATATAATGTCCTGTATGTCCATGTACCGTTTATGGATGTCCATTAGATGTGATGACCTGTAATCTATATGGACGCCCATATCTGGATGTCCAGTGTAAGTCCATCAGACGTCCATTAATTAATTTCGGGTTGTCGGTAAAATCCGATACTGTAATATCGGCCTGTAGAATTGTCATTTCTTAACCCGCCGGCCCGCCATGATCACAAATATCCCTTCAGATATTTTGTGCCCATGATTGTGTTGACGTCGAGCTAAAAAAGACCTTTGGAGTTTTAGTTGAGCTAAAATCAAGTGTGTTTTTTATTTGAAGAAGATGCCACCGTTCAAGGTAAGTTTATTTTTAATTTAATTTTTTTAATTATACCAAAAATTACCGAACGAAACTACAGACATGCCCGACGAAAAGCTGATAATTTAGTATCAAACTCGCACAAATTTGAAAGTGAACAAAATATTCAGTATCAAAACACGTATGTTTGTAGCTATACTTTTTCATACAATCACTTATTTAAATGGAAATTACTACAAATAAGTGCAAATATTTTGATAGGCCAATGAATTTTGTATCTTATTGGTTAAAATGGAGCACAGATAGAGTTGTAAATTTGTGTAATAATAAAATTGTAAATTTTAGAGAAAATTCTCTCTGACAAAGTCATTATTGAGTAATCAGTCTAATAAGATTGCTGGCATTAATAAATATTATCAAAATTTATAATGGAATAAAAGCTATAGCAAATTTGAATAATTATATTAATTTTTTTATGACTATTTTGGATTAAACGCTAGTAAAAGTTTACATTGATGTGTATTTTTGTGCAGTATAATTGTTAAAAAATATATAATAAAGTTTTGACAGTTCGACTCTAGGTTTAGACTTAAAATTTAATTTGTTT